>JAOUQZ010000026.1:9704830-9731196 GCA_028564935.1 Neosilurus hyrtlii
AGAGAGAGAGAGAGAAAGAGAGAGAGAGAGAGAGAGAGAGAGAGAGAGAGAGAGAGAGAGAGAGAGGTTAAACATCTGTGTCTTACATACAAACATTACTTGTACATTCCCATTCTCATCACACACACATAAAACAGGAATATCAGCTACGGAAATAATAGTACAGCAAACATCTTACAAACAGTGCTTTTCCCAAAACACACACACACACACACACACACACACACACACAGACACACTATTTCAGGACAAACATAAACTAACCGAAACCTCCTCCGGGTCCTTTGAGTCTATAGAGATTTCAGTAATTCCCACAATTCCTCCTGACCTTCTCCAGAATAACAGCTGCTCCTGAACCAACCTGATTATTAAAAAGTAAATTTGTACATGTCGCTTAGGACATGAGTGCATTAAACAAAAAGCAGAAAGGAATAAATCCCCACATCACTACCTGTCCAAGAGCATAATATATGTGTTTATTAGGATGATAATGTTCTGCAATACCTGATAGTAATCGTGAGTAAAAGCTATTACAGAGACCTTGTAGTCTATGTAGGGTGTTAGAACAGAGATCGTTCTTTATGTGTTCAGCTAATGCAGGGACGTCTCTGTTACTTGTGGATGATTAATGCAGGAACTAGGCTGAGTTTCCCCCAAAGCACTGCAGCACAAAGATCATAGAGAAAGGGGAGAGGAAACATCATGCTCAACCAGTTAAAATGAACCTTACTATACTTTTGGGAAACTGGGCCATAAAAGATTAAGGTCACCCTAAACTACGCAATAAAATGCATTTGGTTTATTTGATTCATTTATTATGATTCCCCCCATAATTTTCCCATAAATTTGTTCACCCATAACTCTCCTCTCCAGTATCATACAACAGCGATCAACCTGTAAGGGTGAACACTATAGTAGGTGCTTCCCCAAGTTCACCTGATGTAACCAGTCAATATCATTTTTCTTCATGTTGCATTGCAGAGCAGCATAACAATCACACAAATTGAATCAATTCTTGTATATTCTACGCAATGTTGTAATTTTTACCAATCACCACAAATTTGGTTAATTATTGTATCGTACCATGAGGTTCACCAATCATAACAGTCTCCTGTGAAAACGTTAAGCCACGCATCACTTCCCTGTTTAGAGTGGGGCAGGTTCTAATTTGTATATAAATAGAACCAGGCGACAAGGTGGTGTAGTGATTTGCACGTCCGTCTCACAGCAAGAAGGTTTGAGTCCAGGCCTCAGTCCAGTTGGGTTCCTTCCTGATACTTTGGTTTCCTCCCACAGACCAAAGATATGCACATTAGGCTAATTGGCTGTTCCAGATTTCACCTAGGTTTGAGTGTGATGGGAATGGTTGGTTGCCTTCGCCCAGAGTTGGCTGAGCAAGAATGACTAACTCTTCAATAAGCCTTAGTGTATATCCATAAACACCTCCCTAGGCTTCCCATAAGCAATAAAAACAAACAAGCAAATGAGATTATAGAGTTATGAACTAATTAATTTATATATGGGAATGGACATGACATAATACATTTTGTATGTCCTATGATTGGTTAACTCCCAGAATGACATGTCTTTGGGGTTTCCCATTTGGAAAATGTGGTCTTTCAGTAGTGTCAAATCTTGTTTTTATTGATATGACCAAAGTCGTCATTTGCAGTCATTATGGGAAAAGGTATACGTCCATCAATGGGGAAAAGAATAATTCAGCAAATTAATGAATGAACCCCCCCCCCCCCCCCCCATTTTCTTCCCCAAATTTTAGTCATACTTTCCCTATCACACGACCACCACTAACCAGTGAGGGGCGTAAGCATACACTTGCTCCCTCCTTGACATGCAATGCTGCCACCCACCTTTATGAACGGCTAAGAATGCGTATTTGGGGGCGGCCTAACATAAAGGGAAAGCGCAAACCGCTCCCTCATACGAATGAGCTCACAGACACTCATGACTGGCTGGTGATCGCTGTGGGTGACAGGGAAGTGAGCGCATGCCATCCCTCCCTCCCTCCCATGAGAGCTCAGCCAATTAGTTCCCACGGACTCGTCGTTGAGGATGACTGTGGCATCAACCTGGATTCGAACCGGAATGAATGAATATTAATGCAATCAAAAAGTTTTTAAAACTTTTTACTTTTAAATTTTTGGTAAAAAAAAGTTGCGTTTTTTTAGAAATTAGTTTTTACATGTCTAAAATATTATAATACAGAAAAAAAGTGCTTCATTTAAAGCAATACTGCTTTAGACATGAAGCAAGGAAACGGATACCATGTATGGTGATTTTTTTTTCCACTGCTTTGCCTCGTTTTCTTTGTAAAATGTATTTATTTAACATCACAACTCAGCAAGTCCGATTAGTTATAACTGACAGAAGAACTGAAAGAAAGAGAGAGATCAAGAGACTAACATAAACATATGAATCAGCAGGATCAAATAGTTCTTGAAGAGACTCTTAAAGAAAACATGAACTACAGATAATCAAAACAGAACAAGAAAAAGAAATGGAGAGTCAATTCAAGTCATAGGTTCAAACTGCGGTTATTAGCCTTTTTTTTTTTTTTTTAAAGCTCAGCATGCTGGATATTCTGATTGTTTAAAGTATGCAACATTCCAGTGTATTGATATATTTTTTTTAAATCATCAGTTTCTCTATCCGAATTTGCCCGGAAGACGACCAAGTCCCTATTTGAGTCAGGTTTCGTCTCAAGGTTTCTTCCTTGTCTTTGTCTCAGGAATTTTATTTTCTTTCCATTGTCGCCTCTGGTTTGCTCATTAGGGATCTGAATGTACGTCCACATTTCTGTGAAGTTGCTTTGTGACAATGCCCATTGTGTAAAGTACTATATAAATAAAATTTGATTGAATGAAGTGTTTGGGGAATTGGTAGCTCAGAGGTAAACCTACTGGAAAAAAGGTTACTGGAAGTCCCAGAACTGCTAAAGAGCCACCTTTGAGGTACACAGCTAACTCTCATTTCCTCAACTCTAAATTTCAAGTTCAAATGTATTCAAATAAATGTAAACATGATTATTTCAACACGTACTGCTTTAACACCCATCAGATCACATTAATTTAACATGAAGGATTCCTGATATCTTCCCTTAACATTGCATGTGAATATCAAACAAGGACACTGGAAAATTTGTGAGTTTGGTCTTTTTTCCAGCTGTAGAACTGTACCCTCCTCTTCAAATTGAGTCCTGCTCTTTAATTAGATTCCAATCATCTCAAACAGCTCGTCATTCTCGGGTCACACTGATCAGCGCTGCAGCTATAAATATGTCGTTCAGTTCAGCGTCGGGCAAAGGTCAAAAGGTTAATTTAAAAAGCTGGTTTTAAGCTGTTATTATTGTCTCTCATTACGGCTATAACCAACAGGGAGCTGA
The DNA here is from genome assembly GCA_028564935.1 of Neosilurus hyrtlii. Lineage (NCBI taxonomy): Eukaryota > Metazoa > Chordata > Actinopteri > Siluriformes > Plotosidae > Neosilurus > Neosilurus hyrtlii. The sequence goes on from JAOUQZ010000026.1 coordinate 9,708,231, forward strand.
CAGCGGGGTCAGAGTTCAAACATGTGACTCTTTACTGTAATACACAGGTACTGGAGACGTTTAATAGCACTGTGATATTACTGGATTTATATTATAACACACATCGCCACAGAGGAAGGAGGGAAGGAAAGGAAGAAGAGTATGAAATAGAGAAAGAAAGAAAGACAGAGGTGTCAGCAGGGAGGACACGAAAGAAAAAAGAAAGAAAGCGGATGCAATCTGGGAGGACATGAAAGAAATAAAAAAGAGATAGAAAAAAAATTAAGAAAGAAAAGGACATGAGTAAGCAGGACATGAAGGAAAGAAAGAAAGAAACAGGATGTAAGCAGGGAGGACACAAAAGAAAGAAGGAAAGAAAAAAAAGGGAAAGAAAGAAAAAAGAAAGAAAAAGAAATACACTGAGGGCTGCATGAAAGAAAGAAAGAAAGAAACTGGCAATGAGCAAGAAGGGCATGAAAGAAAGAAAGAAAGAAAGAAAAGGATATGAGCAAGGAGAACACAAAGGAAATAAAGGAAAGAAGGAAAAAAGACAAAGAAAGAAAGACACTTTATGAGGGGGGAAAAGAAAGAAAGAAAGAAAGAAAGAAAAAAAGGAACCGGAAATAAGAAAAAAAGACACTTTATGAGGAGGGCATGAAAGAAAGAATAAAAAAGAAAGAGAGACACTTTAGGTGAATAAGGAGGACATAAAAAGGAGGAAAGATGAAGTGGAGAAAAAGAGAGAATGTGAGAAGTAGACAGATGTAGAGATGTACCAAGTTCCTGCCCCAGTGACCTGGAGTAAAGAGTTTCAGCGAGACACACAGGAGCTTCATCACTGTCTCTCATCTGTCTTATTCATGCTGCGAGTGTGTGTGTCTGTGTGTGTGTGAGTGTGTGAGGCTTCACATGTCCTTGGTGTATGTGGGACAGTACAGGACGAGTTCACCCTGACTCACACTGCAGTGGTGTGTGGAGAAGCTGTATATAGGCCACAGTGTACGGCATGTCTTTGGCCTCACTGAGATGCCGAGTGTCCCTTCTGTCCTCCACTCAGCCCCGGTCCACAACAAAAATAGGCAGATTCACATGGTGCCGTATAAATCACTGTGTATCCTCCGAGGCACCTGGCAGATATGGGGCACGTGTGTGTGTTTGTGCGTATGTGTGTGCGTGTATCTTTAAGGTCCAAGGATTCCCTTTTAAATCCAATGGAGGGAAAATACAAAAGTTTGTATGCACTGCATTCCCCTTAGTGTGTGGGTTTTCAGCAACTTGTTCTCTCTCTCTATCTCTCTCTTTCTCTCTCTCACACACACATCCTTTCCTCTCGGCGTGTGTGTTTTATTGTCATCTTGCTGTCTGCAGCATGCGGTGCATTAAACCCCCACTTCCTTTTTTCCCTTTCCCACACCACACACAGTGTGTTTACACATAACTCATTAAGGCCCATTCTCCCACAGAGACCATACATCCACACACACACACACACACACACAGACACACACACCCTGCAGGCTACTGTACCACAGCCTTTTAACAAGCACAAGGCAGTTTATTTTCAATCCCGCGACAACACAAAACACCACTACACTAAACACCATGTTACCAAGTTACACTGAAAATACACCCCGAACGCTAATTTCCTTCCATCCAGGAAGTGCATCCATGTGTGCGTTGTGTGTGTATTAATTAGTTTTATAGGCTTACATTTGCAGTTAAATAAGGTATTGAAAGCTGCTAGGATCCTCCACGGTTTATGAGCACGTATCAGCAAATAAATATGAGAGAAATGGAGCTTTCTACCTTTTACATAATTTCCTGCGTATTGTAAATCCAATTAAAGGTCCAGGACATTTTAGGCATTCAAAATTTGTTTCTTTGTTTTTTAAAATGTTTCATCTGAAATTATTTGTATTTACAAAAACCCCTCATACTTACATGCCAGATTGATTCAGATAGATTTTCTATACTGTGTCCTCCAAACAGATTGGCAATATGATTGACAGATAAATAGAAACCCCTCCTTATCCTAATTGGCTGGATGTTTTCAGGTGGACTTTTTTTCTCTTAACTCTAGGGTACTATGGAGTCCCAGCAGGGACATGGTAGAGAAAAAGAATAATTCTTTCCTTCCAGGTCTCCATAAAACACCCCTGAGACCAGATAATTTTATTTTTAAGCTGATAAAATGTGAGAAGAACTTCACCAAGTATCAGGGCTGGGTAATAAAATGATTTAGGGAACGGCGCACTATGACTGGTTTGCAATCTTGGAGTAACAGACATTATTATTCAATCAAAATATTTTCTTGTGGCTGTATGGTGGCGTAGTGTTTAGCAGGCCCGCCTCACAGCAAAAAGGTTCTGAGTTCAGGTCCAAGGCTCAGCAAGGCCATTTCAGTGTGGAGTCTGCATGCTCTCCCCGTGCCTGTGTTGGTTTCCTCCCTGAAATGTTTTCTCCCACAGTCCAAAGACATGCACATCAGGTCAATCGGCTGTGCAAAATTGCCCTTAGGTGTTAGTGAGAATGTCAATGATTGTATGTTGGACCTGCGATGGACTGGCGAGCTGTTCAGGGTGTACTACCCCTTCGTCCAGAGTCAACTAAGATAGGCTCCAGCGTCATCATGAAGTGTTTTGGCAAACCAACAAATGAATAAATGAATATCTTGTTTCTGATTGGTGGAAAGAGATCAAATAATTCTTGATATACTTCTACAAGCTGACTTATCCATCAACGCTATAGGATGAGTTGAATAAGATGAAAATATTTTGAATAAATAATAAAAGATTTATAACTTTTAAATGAATTAGAATTCAGCTTTTGTATGACATGGAGAATTGTTCAGATCTCTATGGGTGTTATCCCCTCGATCTGAATAATTTTGCATATCACACTACGCCTCATTCAATAATTGTTTATTATACAACGCGCAAACTTGGGATATTGTTTGTTTACATTTATTCACTGAAGTACTTACTGATATCTACCTCATCTGAGGTGAATCATTATTGTGTAATGTAATATCACTAATCAGTTATGTTCCCATGTTATGAATACTCTGAGATATTACTGTATAATATTAAAAAAAAAACTTTATCTCGATGACACTGGAAGCAGAACCACCCCCGACCCCACCCCACTCCCATCCTTTTACTTGGTAAATTATTTTTGTAAATCAGTAATAACATCAATAAAAAGTTCAGTTTTCTCAATGCTATTGATTTGGTAGAAGTTTGTAAAACAGTCACTTATATCATGATACATATTGTATATCAGAAAAATGTTTTCAAGCATTTTGATATTGTATTTTATCACACCGCCTGATGCTTAAATCGCACAAAGTAAATTTTAGCTACAAGCCAAATGGCGCCATCCAAAATGGGGCATGATTCTAAATATTAGCCTTTACCATACTGCTGTAATGTATAATGTTATATTGTAAAAAGATTATATTTTATGATAAAATAACAGCCTGTGTGAGCGCTCGCTTGACTACCACAAACCGCTCCAGAGCGGTGGGTAACCGTGCTTCCGGGGAAGTAAAAACATAAACAGCAGTGTTTACTCAGCTCTAACAGCGTTTATTCATTTCAACCAGCATGCAAATGAACATTTAAGTGATGATTCTGCTCAAGGGATTTCGTCTTGTTCAGTAAATACGTTTCAAAGTCAAATCGAGTGCTTGGCGGGTGGATTACTGGCCTAGTTTGTAGCTAAAGCTACTCCGAACAAATTAAAAGTCAGGGACTACACCTTTAAAAATCCTCTGAAATTGACTTGCTTCTTGTTGCCAGGAGAATGAGATCAGATTGCAGGTTGTGTTCTGATGAGGAAAAGCCTCAGAAACCCAAAATGATGACCCTCGGGTGTTTGAAATGAATTCTGACTTGCTTGAAAATCAGTTTGGAGTAAAGGACCTACTAAATGAATACATGTAAATATTTTATATAAACACGCTTGGAAAAGGGTTGAATTTCATTTCATTTCATTTTAATCACTCTAATTCAATCTAAAGCTAAGCACTGTAATGCAGTTTATGTTTCAGAAACAACCCAGAAAATTAATGAGCCGTTTTTTTTCAACACCTCTTATTCGGCAACATTCTGTGTGTGTGTGTGTGTGTGTGTGTGTGTGTGAGTGAGAGAGAGAGAGAGTGAGAGAGAGAGAGCGAGAGAGAGTGAGCACACCAGGGTTTGTGCCTTTATGATCAAACAAGCAGAATGGTGCGTTAATAATCAAACCAAGTCAAAAACATCACCTAACGCCAACACACACACACACACACACACACACACACACACACACGATCACAATGCAGATTTCTGTGCACTACGGAGGGAGCCGGAACACTGAGACTCCCTGAGGTGGAAATAATGAAAAACCCTTTCATGGAAAAGTCATCAAGCCGAGAGATGGGGGGGACCACTAGTGTGTGTGTGTGTGTGTGTGTGTGTGTGTGTGTGTGTGTGTGTGTCTACTTGTGTATGTGTGTACTTGTGTGTGAGGAGGGGGTCAGAACGCGTGACCTCTCATTTCATACTTTAATTAAAATCTCCCTCTGACGTCTTTCCCTCCTCTACTCCATGCTGGCTCGCTTTCCTACTGCCAGAATGCGCACACTCACACACACACACACACACACACACACACACACACACACACACACACACACACACACACACACACCAAGTATTTAGCAGGACCTATTTCTGCTGTCCTATTGTCTCCATATGAGAGCAGCTCAGTGGGTCAGGATTCTACATGATGAATAACAGGGTCGGAGGGTTGAATCTTCCTTGTGCCCTTGACTACGCCCCTTATCCATAGTCAAGGTCTTTAGCTGGGTCGCTTTTCTTCTTTTTTTTTTACTATATAAAGCCGGCACCAGGGGGTGTATCTGTCCATCTGGGGTGATATGATGTCCATCTTAATGCGTTACAAAAATCATAAAAAACATACACAAAATGATTCCGGGTTGTTTTAGTGTAATACAGTATGAATTCAATTGATTAGAATTAAAAAAACTGGGATTCGCTTCTGAGGTGTATGCGGCCACGCCTCCTTAATAATCAGATCAGATTACGTTTCGGAATCCTACACTTTTCTCCTATGCACACTGTTGATTCGAACCGGTCAGTATGAACTGCTTTAGTGAGCATTTGTATGAACAAAATGGTAATTTTGTCTCTACACACAATACACAGGAGCGCAATTAAACGGTAAACAGCGACCGGTGTTAATAGGTAATGGAGCTAAAAAATGCTTCATTAGCAGCCAGATGGAAAATTGAATCTCGATTAAATCTCAGCCCCATGTGTTTTACTGAGGTCACATTCAGCTGGATACGTTATAGAGTGGGAAGAAAACCACAGCTAGACTGCAGCTGGGCAAAGGCTAGCCTCCCGAGTGTTTGTGTGTGAGAGAGAGAGAGAGAGAGAGAGTGTAAATACGTACATATGTTTAATGCAGACATGAGCTGATAATCTTTTATTTATATATAAAAAAATTCTAAGCAGCTATATTCAATATTCTACAGTGTACTGCTAGGATGGACACTTTTATTATTATTATGGACGCAAATAATCGTCTCGATATTCGGCATCTTACATTAACATTTTTAGCAGAGCTTGCACTTCTACGGTAAAGTGTGTGTTGTTAAAAAAGTATAATAACAAATAAGGGTCTATTAATTATGGAAAAATCTGCACCAACAACAATTAATGAGATGCGAGTGTAACAAAAAAAATTATAAAATTGGTAGATAGATTAATTATTTTTTGTATAAAGTTATTAATGATCTGTCAGTAATGAAGCAGATGTTACTATTAATGTCATGACTTGTGGAAAAGAGGTGGGGTTAAATAAGTGTGTATTTCTTCCTACTCCTTTTCGGATATGTATAAAATTAATATTCCACTTAGGAAATGTTAAATATTATTGTACTTTATTTTGTTAAATGACTACTTTTGATTTGTTATAGGAGAACTTTGTTTATTTTTTTTTTACTGTTACATATTCAAAATAAACTGAATTAAATCGAATAGCCAAGACAAGTTTAGTGTCAACTGTTTTTCTCTTTACTTTTCTACGAGAGTTATGAGAATGCTACTAACAAGTAACGAAAGTTACCCTAAAAACTTTTCTGTAAATATCTGCTCTAAACCACATCCCTAAAGTCTTAACGTAGATCTGAAATCAAAACTTTTTATTATGGACACCTATTCTGAGTGTGTGTGTATAACATGGAGAACTGTTTAAAAATACAGCAAACAAAACCAATTCTTTATTCAATTTAATATGGCGGTGGGAGTTCTGAACTCAGTAATGTAAATATTTCGGCAGGGCCTAAAAGCGAAGCTCTGAATATGTTTGCATGTGTTAGTTTACAGAAGCATGCATACGTAAAAATGAGAATAATCTGCGAAGTGCAAGTGTTCTCAGCACTGACGGCGGTGGTGCGCATGCAATAAATTTTTCCCGCCATTTTCCTCATTTACTGGGCTGCCTGTGTGGCACATGAACATGGACACGACAACAAAATCAAGCTCGTGGCTTTACGATATATGGAGCTCTGGAGCTCTGCTATTATGTGGTTTTCAAACTACCAAGTATGAAAAAACTATGAAAGGAGCCTTCATGGAATGTATGTATTAATTTATTTATTTTGAAGAAAAACAACTCACTTAATTTTAGTTTCAAATTTTAAGTTTCTGAAGTTTACTTACTCAAAAAATAAAATCATTAAACTGATTCACAGTTTTGCACAAAATAGAAGAGATATTTTATTAAAATTGACAAAACATAATAGTGAATGAACTGTGTTTACATTAAGTGGTAAAAGTGATTAATATTACTGAATAAGTAATAATATGATTAAAGTCGGGTTTTCACCACGGTAGCTCGTACAGTTCACTGCTTTTCCAAAAAGGAAGCATTTCCATTCACATTTCATGTCATATCATGTGACATAAATGTGCAAAAGCTGTTTCCATTTCAAATTTCGGGAATCTGAAAAACCTCCTCTGGGAGTGTAAAAACCTCTTCATAATATTTTGAAATTCATGTGATCCCATTACATTATCTTTTTAATACCCAATTTGAAATGATGCAGGTTACAAGGGACCAACTAATGAACCTTGTTGATAAATCTAAAGTAAATACTACAATTAACCTGCTTACTTTATTAGTGAAGTGATAGCAGAGCTCCATGTAGCTCCATACTTGTTCAAATTTCGTAAAGCCCTGAGCTCGATTCTGTTGCCGCATCCATGGTAACGTGACCACACAGGCAACCAAATAAATGAAGAAAATGGTGGGAAAATATACTGTACACGTGACGCCGCCGTCGCTGCTGACTGCACTTGCATTTCACAGAAACTGCAGTTCTTGTGTAGTCAATGTTTTTTTCTTCTTGAGGAGAAATAAGTTGTGGAATACCACTGAAAAGACAGTAGGTTACATTACGGCTGTTTGTTTACTGAAAATAAATGTAAACATTTTCAGAGCTCCGCTTTTAGGCACTGCATAAATATTTATATTAGTTAATTTACAGAATGGAGACATGAGGACATGCACAGTACTGAAAATTGAGGAAACTTTCCTAACTTTGTCAGTAAGGATTTTAAGCTACAGAGTGTTTTATTTGTACTTGTTATTTTCCTGTATTGCTTGTTAGAATTAAGACAACAAGCAATTAAACACATCAACATAAATAATTCAGTTCCAACTCTCAGGAAATTACTGGACTTTCTGTAGTCTCCACTATAAACATTAAAAAAACATTAACGTGTAATTAAATGCTGTGACGTGACTGCCTTTTTGCCCCCCTCATTCTGTCCTCTAGGCTGCCCCATGTGTGTGTGTGTGTTTGTGTGTGTGTGTGCCAGAAAGCTAGCTAATAATATAAGATAATATAGTTACATCTTAATTAAATAGAATTAGAGAACACAGAATATCCCTGTTAAAAAAGAAAAGAAAAAAAAGAAAAAAAAAAACGAGACGTAGACCTGTACAAGATTTTGGGGGAAACGGGTTTCAATTAGCTCGTAACTTTGGTACAATAACAAAAAAAAAAACAAATGTCAAAGCCCAAACATGCCTTGGCAGATTGTGTAGATTGTGTAAATTAATTTTTTAAAACCAGATTGTTCCTTTAAGCAGTTATAATTTAATATCAACACATGGCCGGTGTAAGAGCAGCTGCTTCCCGCAGGTGGCTCACACAGTGAAAGCTGAACAAAGCGAGAGCGCTTTAACGGCCTCGGGCTTAATCCAAACTAGCTCTTGTGTTTGCTTGTGTAATGCTGATCTGAGGTCAGTGTTGCTCTTGTTTTTTTAATGGCGAAGACGGGTTTAAGAACTGATCCTGGATCTGACGGGAATGGCATATCACTGATAAAAAGTGTTCTGTCAGCTGCTTGTCATTGTTTATAGTTGACAGCAAGCACAGGCAAAGTGAGGATTAAGTGACAAAGAGACAATGGTAATAACGAAAGTGCTATTTTAAAAATCACACACACATACACAAACACACACACACACACACACACACATTTAGAGTGCTGACATTTGGAGTTTTTTTCCTGGATAGCAAATTTCTGCACCACATGCTGAGCACTGACAGAAGCTATTGAATTTTGTTTGACTGCAAGACACACACACACACACATACATACACAAACATGAAAGACATTAATAATGCCTGTTCCACTGTTCCATGTCAGGTGATATTTTCCACCCTTCTCATCAGTCCTACTGTCCACCCACGTCCCTAACACACACACACACACACACACACACACACACACACACACTGTGACTAAGACATCATCTGTACCAAACCGTTGTTCTAGAACACGATCACGCTTTCTTCTCTAACATGGCATACAGGGCTATCGGGTGTCTCAGCAGCTGCTGCGGGGTTTTTTGCTGGAGTCGACTGGCTTAGAAAGATCAGAACACTCACACACACACACACACTCTCACATACATCGGGTGTCTGCTTCCACCAGGTCTATTCAACACAAACTCCAAGGCTGTGTGTAATGCCAGATGGAAAACACACGGGAGAACTTAAAGACTGGTAGGACAATATAAGCTTGATGGGTTACAATCTACACACACAAAACACACACACACACACAAAACACACACACACACACACACAGTGGTTCCATCCCCCTGCTGTAAGCCTCTGTTCAATACATGTTTAAGCTCCACAGAATCAAGCATCAACTGTGCTGACTGATGCCGGCTCATGTTTCCTCAGGGGTGGACATGAAGGTCAAGACAGGAAAGAGATGCAGAACAGTGAATGTGTGTGTGTGTGTGTGTGTGTGTGTGTGTGTGTGTGTGTGTGTGAGACAGAGAGGGAGAGAGAGACAGAGAGACAGAGAGAGAGAGAGAGAGAAGGAGGGAGAGTGTACGTGAAATACCCCTGAGAAAGCAAACACTTCAATATCAATCAATAGTTGGCTATTACCTACCACCAAGGTCTCCAATGTTTCTCCTTCAGAACTAATCGCATCCTTGAGTGTTTGGACGAATCGCAATATAACATTTGTTTCGATTTTTGTATATAAGTGGAACAGAGACAACACACCTAGGGATATAAAATGCCCATATCATGTTAAATGCTTAACTGACGTATTATCACTAATATTAGCTGTCTCACTAGCACAGATGGCAAATGGAAGTGAATGACCATAATAAAGTATTTCGCTAGAAAAAACTTACTACAAAACTTTACTTAGGGTTTATTATTATTATTATTATTATTATTATTAATAATAATAATATTATTATGTAAATAAAAAAGTTTTATGTCATATTAACTCACATAAGCTATCGTTTTACAAAACATGAACTCTTGTAATGTCAAAGTAAATTAAATGTATTAGCTAGGATGCTGTAAAACTTGGTTATCTTTTGTAATCGCTTCATAAAATAGGTCAACCTCACATTTGTTGAATTTTTACCTAGCTTCCTACAGAACATAATATACATGTTATAACAACAACAACAACAACAGTAATAATAATATGTTTTACCTTAGATAACCTAGCTTGCTACAAAATATGAATAGAGGTTTTTTTTTATATTTTATTGAAAATGTTTTTGTTTTTATCACATTAGCTGACTTGCTAGCAAAATTAGCAGCTGCTTTTGACTCTTGGTAAAATACCTTTACCTCACATTAGCTGGCTCTTTACAAAACATTAACTCTTGTGATGTCACAGAAACATAATTTGCCCTCACATTAGACAGCTTTTTGCAAAACATAACCTCAAACTTGCTGAGTTTTAAACAAATTTTGCTGCTTGTAATAGCTTAATAAAATCATTTTTACTCACATTAGCCAGCTTTCAACTTAACTTTTGCTTTTAACTAAATATTTAAGCCTCCCATTAGTTTCCACATAACCTATTAGTAGTAACGCTAGCTGTCCCACTACATTACTTTTAATCTCTTAATAAAATAGCACAAGTAAATACAAACAGCCAAAAAATATTATTGTTATGCTCAGTATCTTGCTGCGATCTCCTTTCCTTTGAATTTTGTCCCACTTTATCTCAGTATCAGCATCATTCCTTTTATGATATGCTGGCTTACAAATGGTAAAAAAGTTATAAATAAAGGTATAATTAATACCTAACACTAATATATAATTAAACGTTTAATTGCTGTACCACCACTGTTTTTGCAAAAATTACTATACTGCAGTAATAATACTGTAATATGTGATAATACTGTTTATTATTTGTCTCTGGAGTCAGTTTGTAAACACACGTGTGTCCGTATGCGCACACACACACACACACACAGCTTTGCATAGAAGGAATGCTGAGAGAAAGGTCACTTTATAGGGCTAATGAGGTGTGATGCATCACTTGGCCACTGAAGAATTTCTGGAAGTCGGACCCTCCTATTGAGAATTGATGATTGGCTGACAAATAAATAAATACACAGACATATAAATAAATAAATAGGTGTATAGAAAGCACCTGCCGATTGTAAGTAAGACGCAGCAGAACTGTAAGTGAGCGGCGTAAGCGTTTTTTTACGGCTTATGAGTTGCAAAATCTGCTGAGCACAAAATGTCTTTTATGGACATCCAAGACCTTTATTGTGGGGCGGATGCATCTTTAATGGCTTCAACAGCTTGTGCAGAATAGAAGATTATATCCCGAAGAACACACGCTGGGCAGATAAAGTTACGATAGTGCGAACCGTAAGGCTGCTAACACAAGGACATTTTAGTGTCAGTCAAAAAAACGCCATTTACAGGGCAATACATAAACATCATTGATGGCTAGCAATCTGATGTAGCCATTCACCAACCAATCAGAGGGTGTTTGGGGCGGGGCTTTAATCTTTCATGTCAACATTTCCAAAAATAAAGGAGGCACTAATCGCAGTTGATAGCCCACATCCTCAGATCTATGATCAAATTCAAAACATGTGATTATGAGGTATATTATTAGGCTAGTGCTAAAACAATATGATAGCAAACTAGAATGAAATGTTAGCAAGATGACAGAAAACATAACTGTAGTGTAAAAGGAAAATCTTTCTCAGTTAAAAATTGTGTTGTGACATTAGCTTCTTCTTTTATTTATTTATTTTTTAAAGAATTTTTGTATTTTTCCCCATTTTTCTCCCAAATTTAATCATTGCCAATTCCCACCCATCAACTTTTTGCCTTCCCTATCATACGACCACCAGCCACCCGGTTTGGGGGGGGGGCAACATTACATGCAATGCTATTGCCCGCCTCTTTTTGAACTGGTGCGCATGCGTATTTGGGGGCGGCCTAACACACTCGGAGGGAAAGTGCTATCCGCCCCCTCGTACGAATGAGCTCACAGACGCCCATGATTGGGTGGTGATCGCTGTGAGTGATAGGGAAGTGAGCGTATGCCATCCTTCCCTCCCGTGAGAGCTCGGCCAATTAGCTCCCATGGACTCCCGGTCACAGATGGCTGTGGCATCAACCCGGATTTGAACTCTCTGGGTTGATAGTCGCGCACCTTGTCGATGCGCCACTCGGGAGCTGTGACATTAGCTTCTGCTGGTATTGGCTAGCGTGTTTTTTAAAGTTACGTAAGTAAAATAATTCAGTCAATATTGGGGGGAAAAAAGGAATTGTGCGGTAAAGAAACCATGCATTACGCTAAAAAATGTCAGGTGTTTGCTGTAAAAAAACACCTTAGCTACAGTATGCTGCAATTACATTAGTAGTCTGGCTAGCTAGCTGCATCACATTGATCTTTCCCCAAATTTACCGATATCTACACAAACTACATGACTACTTGTGCCTCTAAGTACTTATCTAGGTCTTATATGTATATCTATATGCAATAATTCATCTGATATGAAACAAAACATCTTTGTTAAAGCAACTAATACTCTACAGATTATTAAAGGCCTGATCTGAGGACGGTTGTGCGATTTGCCTTATTCTGAATGAGGATACACGCTCAGCAGGTTGCGCTGATCCTGGATCAGAGTGAGAATATAAGCATGATGAATGACTGGAGACAGACTGAGTCAGCACAAAGGGCGTTTAGATAAATGCGGGCAGATGGAGGTAAAGAGATGGAGCTGCGGATGAAGTGATGAAGATGTGTCTTTCCACCACAGACATTGAGGTAATTGCCTAGGTTTAATGCATAATAGTTAAGACTGCAGCGAGGATGGCATCACATTAGGCAGTAAAATCACTGGGTCAAAGGTTCTAGTGTGACTGAGTGCAAGTCTTTCTGTGTGTGTGTGTGAGTGAAAGAGAGAGAGCGTTAACGAGGGCCAGAGTGAATAAGTAACTGTGAGAAAGAGACTCAGCAAATGTGTGTGCGTGTGTGTGTTTATTAGCCCACCGAACATCACTGCAGCATTTTCCTGTAAGTACTTTTCCTTTTATGGTCTATTTCGGGAATAGTTTGGATGACATGGTGTTAGAGGGATCTGTAGTGGCGTGTCATCTTGAGTCAATATGAGTCACTTTCGAGTCGCCATCACAGATCAGTGTTACCATGACACAGAAGTCTAGGATCAGCGACTCTCTCACATTCCTTCTGGAAAGATGGCTAATATGCTATTAGAAACAAGGACTCCCAGGCAAAAAAATCCCTTGGAATGGTATCAGAAAGTGCTCTGAAGTTTTACACTTAGGATGAAAAAACAGGCTCGTAAATAAACAGACTGCATTTAAAATTTGGCTTCAAGGAAAATGCTGGAATGACATTTTTGTAGTGTTTCTTAATCTACCTGACCTATTATTAAAATTATTACCTTCGCCAACGTGGTTTTGTTTTAACCAAAGATTATGTCTTTGTTTGTTAGCTGGTTTACACAAAAAGTCATGTGCTGACTGTCATGAAATTTCTACCAGAGATGAGACTTTGGATAAGGAAGACTCCTTTAGATTTTGGAGATGATCCAGATCAAATTCTGGATCTAGAAATTTTTTTCAAGGAATTCTCTAACATGGGTGGCATGGTGGCATAGTGGATAGCATGTGTGCCTGACAGCAAGAAGGTTCTGGGTTTTAGTCCTGGACTCAGGCATTTCTCTGTAGAGTTTGCATGTTTTCCCCGTGCTTGTGTGGGTTTCCTATGGGTACTCCGGTTTCCTCCCACAGTCCAAAGACATGCACATTATTCTAATTGGTTGTTCCAGATTGCCCCTAGGTGTGAGTGTAAATGGTTGCGTGTGTTGGTCCTGTGATGGTCTTTGCCCAGTGTCGGCCGAGATTGGCCCCAGCCTCCCGCAACCATAGCAAGATTGAGCATTTCTGCAAATGAGTGAGTGAGGGATTTTTTTATCATTGTGAGATCGGACTCTTTTTGGAAGTGTTGTAGTACAGCGAGCCCAGCGGGGGGTGATTAGTGGTTTCGACTATTTGCAAAAAGTTGCGTATGTATTTTCATTAAATTTCTACCAGTGGCGGGGCTTTTAGACAAGGAAGACTCAAAATTTATTAGAATTTGAAAAATTATCCGGCTCAAATTCTGGATCTAGAAATAAAAAAAAATGTAAACAATGCGAGATAGGATGATTTTTGGCACTTTTTGGTTCATATGGATTGCAGTGCTTCATAGAGGTTTGTGCTCTCTAAGTGCTCTTTTTTATATATTTGTTATTTGTTGAATTCATTCATCAAAACTGACCTTCCTGTTGGGCTCAACTATCTCAGGCTTCATCAGATTTTTATCATCAGCAGGATTGAGTTACAGCACTTATTTTCCCTTTTAGTTTTACTGTGGAATGCATGGTAGTTACTAAACAATTCAAAGATCAATAACAGTCTTTAGTCATAACATCAAAACAATGATATGAGATGATTCAAACGTGAGTCATATCAAATCCAGAACTCAGTTGAAATACACAGCATAACTTGCAGTGGCTTCTTATTAGGATAAACCTCATAGGCTACTATACAGTAACAGTCTTTCTCTCCCTCTCACCACGGCAATAAGAGTGTCGCTATCCATTTAAATGTATACATCTTTGGTCTCTTCATAACATATAATGTTGCCTGGGTGTGAGGAGTGAGATAATAAGAAGGAAAAAGAGTGAGGTAAGGAGTGAAGGCTGGGTGACTGGGCGCTTTTCTCTCATGCTGCGTATGTCTTTTTTATAATGTTTGAAAAAAATGCCATCATAAAGGTCAAATTTCACCTCTTGATGAAAAAACAGATGAATTTCTGACAGTGTCTCTGCAGCTGTCTTCTCATGTTTTAGCTCTCAGCTGTGATTTTGCCACCTAGAACACACAAACCAAAAACTACAAGAAGAGCACAGTGAAACAGCGAAGACGGGATTAAATAATCATGCCACAAATTAATAATTAAAAAAACTCTAAAAATTTAACGCCTGGCCGTTTTCAATTTTCTGCTCGTTTGGCCAAGACTCGGCTCACATTTCTGAACAACTCCTCGGCCCATATCCGTCCTAATTAGCCAATCCGGGCCTGGGGAGACGAGCTGATTTGCATAATTTAATCGTAAAGTGGTGATACAAATTCCGAAATGCTGCAATCGTCAAATGATCTTTTCATCCTCCCGGGGAGAAAAATATTAATACAATTAGGGCGTAATTCAACAAGGAGAGGAAGGGATAAGAGAGAGAGAGAGAAAGTGTGTGTGGGGAGGGGGGGGGTGGAATACTTGGAGCGTGCCCTCGTTAATTAATTTTTCTGTGGAGAATCAGGTTCTCCTTGCAACTGTTTTAGCTGTAACTGAAATGTGCAGGAGCAAGGAGGTGCGATTTCACCCTATCAGGCATTCTCGTCTGTTCCTGATGACTCGTGTCATAGTCACTTAACATCCACCGAAGAGCAGCGAAAGAGACAGAATGAAGATAACTAGACAGTCTGAGCCAGTCATTAAACTGCCCTCCCCCAAAATAGGTGGCTTCTCGCTAGCTCTGTTTAACAAAAGGCTCTTTTTAGTATTCGATTAAAGTAAAATGACATGCCCCAGCCCCAAACTGCACGCTTAACATTCAAAAGCCTGGGAGATGACGAGTGAAACTTTATTAAAGCATTCCATCAGTCACCTGACCAAAATGGGAGCCGTACAAAATCCCACCAACAAATACAAATGACACACCATGCTGAAATGAGTTACTTGTATCATATGTAGGCAAATGGGTTTTAATCAGCTCGGTTTAATTTTATGGTTCTTGTTCCACTTTGTGAGCGCCCTAATGCCGCTGACTGACAATTTAAATTAATAACGACAGACACTTTAACATGTACGAGTATGTTTTTCTCTATATTCAGTTTTAATGTACCTTCCACTACACTGCTACTGAAATGTAGCTCAGTTTGAATAGCATTAGCAGCTACACCCACTGGGCCTCAGGTTGAAACCTTGACTATATTTATTTTAAAATAATCTTTAATTAAATCTCACTTCACAGAACAAAATGTAGTTATAAACCTTATGTCAGCCTTTAAAAAAACTTTTTTTGGCATCCATAATTGTCTACATTATATCGTAGTACACCACTATGACAGCAAAAATTTCAGAAATTTTATTTGACTGATTTTTTCAAAAAGTAATTTTATTTTATTTAAGAAGTAAATATATTTATACTTAGTTTTAATGGTAGGTTTTATTTTAGATTTATTTTTATTTATTTTCATTATTTAATTAAAAATTTTCAATATTGTGCACAACTTTAATTGAATTAAATAAAATTTCATAGATATATCAGCATTCTCAAACATAAGAACCTCCAAATCTATAATAAATCTATCCTTTTTTTTTAAATTATATATATATATAAATATATATAGCATTTTTTGGGATGTTCACTGTATTTGATATCCAAATCGTATCAGGTCACTTTTACAGCACTGCTTGATGTAGGGTGTAAAGTGAGTTTTGTTGTAAGTCTTTGGGAAGTAAATAAGATTAGATTCACACTGACAGTCCAAATCTGAATCTGATCCTCGTGACAGACTGTTCACATTATATACACCATCTGATCCATCTGATCAAATCTCTGTGTCTGTGTAACGATCGTCATTTTTAATGTTAGTCATGCTGGTTGCTATAGTGATAATATTCTCCCTGGAAGTAACGGAAGTAGTAACAATATTGCGCCTCTTGGACAAACGTAGACATATTTGACATAAGCAAACTTAATTGGAGGGTAATGAAATGAATTTGCTTATTTATCACATGGTGATGTGCAACCATTGTGAAGGTTTATAAAAATAATGAGAAAGTCTCAGAGACGCTAAATTATCAGTATCACTAGCATACTTCCTGTACATGTAATGTAAATGTCGTTATAAGCTAAAAACTGATCAGAGCACTTCAGATGTGTTTCGAATCGCATGTGAATGTGGTACAAAATGGATTTCTCCTGCGAGCTCTCCGATTTGGTGAATATGGTCAGATTCCAATCAGATATGCACAGAAATCAGATTTTGACTGACAATCTGAACATAGCCAATGAGACTAAAGGGTACGAGCTGGTATCCTGAAGCTGAAGCTGATTCGTTACTTGCAGCGAAATCACCACTTGTTCTGATGTTGTGTTCCGCCGTGTTCATGATTCAGACGCAGTTTGCTTTTTGTTTTATTTGTTCCTGTGCTCAAAACTTTGATGAACAAGTCTCTGTAATCACATGCTTTTTTAGGATAAAGTCTACTCATCCTTTAACATTTTATAAACACATACATGTAACTAGTTGCTAATAATATACTGTAATATGAAACACTCTTTCACACTCTGATGTACTTTGGCTTTCCTTTTACTTTGCCAGATATGTACACGTACAGTAATTGTGGGCTTTTAAAGACTGTAACACACCCAAACACACCAGAAAATCTCTTACAATATAGGCTGGTATTTCTCAGTGGTATTTGTGCATGATATGAACGTTATTAATATTAAATCATTTATTGTAACCACAACCCTGTACATATGGTATATGAGGGTCATGTGATTTGTGCACCTACAGACTGCTTATTAACTTTGACTTTGGTTTCCAGGACATGTTTTGATGCAGCACTGGAAAACAGTTGTGGTTTTATGATATGATCATTTACGATAAGCAACTGGATCAACACTCCAAATGAATAGTAAACTCATGCAACAATAAAGATATTATGGTTTGCTATTCTTTGGGCTATAAATCAGTGGTGCAATGAGATACATAGTCATAATCCTGATGTGTGACTCCAGATAGTATTGTTTATCACTTTAAAATCCTAAAAATATGACGCTTCAACTGTTTGTTGGATAATTTATAGAATTTCTTATGATAGGCAGTAAGAGTATTACAAGGCCTGATTTAATGAACTTGATTTGTAAGATTTCACCAAGGAGGAATTAGTAAAATTCACAATAAATAATAAAGAATTCATCTTTATTTTTTACTCTTAATGTGTGTGTGTGTGTATATATATATATATCTCACAATGTAGCCTTTCCCATGCTGTTCATGTGTATGTTTCGGTGTTTGGACCCCTAAAATTCGCAAGCTAGCCTGTTTATGGCTCTGCTTTTGAACTCTTTATTTTGGAAACTGACTCCACCATATTACTAAACTTAACAATAGAGCTGTTTGAACTAAATCTGAACAAGTTCGTCAACTGATCTTATTCAAAATCAAGAACATATACAAATATTGATGGATGCATTATTTTCCCAAGTAATAACCTAAAAAAAAAACTAACGCCAAAAGAAAAATAAAGAAAAAAAAACAAAACAAAACAAAAAAAAGACTATAGCAGTTTTGCTGCTTAACTGCCATAGCTGCGTTTAGACCAAGATCAGTTCGTGTAATGTTTCATTATGAAAATCAATTCAACTCAGGCCTTGCACACCCTGAACCTCTAATCTATCTTTCCCACGGCTGAACTCATTACATTTGTAAATGAACGAAACAGCAGAATTAATACGGTTTAAACTGGATTATTACATTACTGCATGCTGAAGATAATTAGTCTCTGTTATTGTAATTAAATTATTATCGCTGTATTTGCAATATAGGCTTGGGTAAGCTTACAGGTGGAGGTAAAACCTTTAATTAGTCATGTTTTGTTGTGTGATTTTTTTTTTGACAGTTTCCAAGAAGAGATAAGAACAGAACATCTCTCACTGTGCAAAGAACAACAGCACGCGCTGAGTGGAGAGGAGACAAGCAGAATGAAGCCGTGACATGTTATCAATACAGAGGCATTAGAGCTGATTGAGGCGGAAATAGACAAGTCGCCCTTCATCATGTGCACACACAATAACACACACACACACACACACACACAGTGTGTGAGAGAGAGAGAGAGACAGAGAGACAGAGAGACAGAGAGAGAGAGAGAGAGAGAGAGAGAGAGAGAGAGAACAGGAGCTTCTGACACTACATTGCTCGGCTCTTCATCGATTTTAAGTTCTAAGTCGACCTGTACTGCAAAAATTCCCACCACATG
The DNA here is from genome assembly GCA_028564935.1 of Neosilurus hyrtlii. Classification (NCBI taxonomy): domain Eukaryota; kingdom Metazoa; phylum Chordata; class Actinopteri; order Siluriformes; family Plotosidae; genus Neosilurus; species Neosilurus hyrtlii. The sequence continues at coordinate 9,727,163 of JAOUQZ010000026.1, forward strand.
CACAAATGACAAAAAGCTGTCATGACAAGGAACAGATGGTGAGCAGCGAGCTCTGCGAAGTGGAATCCATTCAAGAGCAGGTCGAAAGCTGGCATGGTTATCAATCACACTGATATGAGCCATAATAAAAGATCCAAGGCGACACATAGTGTAGAAGTCTTATCATCACTTTTTTTTTTTAACCACAAAGCGCCAACACACACTGACCTGGAGGTTTGTTCTATATTTAAAAGTTTACACAACTGCATTTATATAGAGGGCTGATTATACAACTTCTATACACACCAAGACACCAAAGTGCTCATGATGAATTATCTCTTGTGATTTTCTACGATGGAGGATTCTACTGTAAAAGTCTGTTATTAATTAATTGAAGTGTTTGGAAATATCTTGTGATGGACTGGTGTCCCATCCTGGCTATATAATCAAGCCCACACTTGATGTTCCCATGCAGGATATACTGTTTTCCAGGGATTACACTCCTCCACGGAACTGACCAGGATAGAAATGAATGCATGAATGAAACTTCATTCAAGCTCTTTTAAAAAGATTATAAGCTACATTTCAAAGAACTTTAAAAGTGTGAGTTTGGAAGAGGCAGGTTAATAATGGGAGTCGGATTTGTAGGAGTGGACAAAGGTTTCCTTAAGAAATGGTAGAAACTAGGGATCCTCCTGTATGAAGTCCTGTGCTGAAAACATTTAGGATGAGATTCAAAGGATTTCAAAGGTGAAAAAAGTAAAAGAAAGGGGGCGGAAAAGGCACCAAAAATATCTTCCAGAAAACTTTTTGGTGGGTTTTTGAGCGCATGTGCGCTTGCTCCATCTCTACTCTTTTATAATTTGTTGTTGTTGTGGTTTTAAAACAAACTACAACTCGTATAAATTGTTACGAATTTACAAACACGTAGACAGTGTTGCCCATTAGACAAATAAACACGTAAATTCACTTTACAGATAAAGAAATGCAGCCTCTGGTTCCAGGACACAAGTCCAGGTTAGTAAATGAGAGTCGTGCATGCTTAGTTTGCATCATCTTCAATACATTTCTTAATAAATGCAACATTCCCCCCCTGGAAACTCACGTTATGACCCTCTCGGTGCGTGTGCAGGTGTGTAAACGAGCGCGTGCGACTCACCCGGCGTTGGTACAGTCGTTGTAGAGAACCTCGAAGTCTCTGCGCGAGATCAGTTTGCAGCGGTTCACGCCGGGCTGGATGGCGCCGAGCCCGCGCAACACGCGCACCTGCTCCACGTTGCACACCACCGGAGTGATCTCCAGCCGCTTGAGCTTGGTGTACACGGTGTGCAAGCCGCCGACCAGGTGCTTCAGGAAGAGGTCAAACGCCTGCGGGAGGCAGATGAGCTCTCGGCCGTCCACGGTGAACGAGGCGAGGCGCGCGCCGCGCACCTCCACCAGGCGACACTCGTTGTTGCGCGGCGTGCTCTCCACCGGACACGGCGTGGCATACGCGGGCTTGTGTGGCGCGCTGCCCACCGGAAGAGCCGGACTCGCCGAGGGAAGCAGGTCCGAGCGGAAGAGACTGGAAGCCGCCGACGGAGCGAGGGACGACGGTGATGGAGACAGACTCGCCGGGCTCGAGGAACCACCACCGGCCGAAGCGGAGATGGAAATCGGTGGAGGCGCGTGGTGCGCGAGCGGCGCTGATGGAAGCAAAGGAACCGAAGTGGCCATGATCTCTAAGAGTGAACTTTTTTCTTGTTATTATTATTTTTTTCAATAAAAAAAAGTCACAGAAGTGTTTTAGGATTAAGAAGAAAGTGGAAAGTGGATTAAAGTAAAATTCTAGACACACTATCAAGTCCGTTTGGATGCTAAAGTGTAACGCGGCGAGGTGAAGTCACGGCATCGATCAAAGCCTGACGGTGACAGCGCGAGCGCAGCACACAGGACTGACAGTGCAGCAGCGCGCGCCCGCACCGCTCGGCTCTGTCCCGGTGTGGCGCTTGAGAGGAGGAGCCAAGCAGTGGAGGAGAGGCTGTGTCCAAAACCACACAGCATACTAGCATACTACCTTACTGCATACTTCTCTTCTACACAGCACGCGGGCACGGATGAAAGGGAAAAGACGCAATTAATCAAACTCAATGAATTAAAGGATGGGTTTAAGGAAAAATTCAATACTACACATTAGCTACCTTATACACAATGTATTCCAGCACCATAGACATGTTTAGTGTGGGGTGTTTAAAATTTTTTTTTTACAAAAAAAAAATCTTTCACCAAAAATCTTTCACCCAGCCATAGTAGTGTATGTAGTGTAGTGGTTCACACATCTGTTTTGCAGCAAGAAGGTCCAGGGTTCGAGTCCCAGGCTGGACATGAGCATTTCTGTGCAGAGTCTGCAAAATCCCTAGTGTTAAATCAACACCAAGAGTGATCATTTGAGTCTAATTGGGCATATATAAACACTAGGGTGTTAATTCTACATGCTGTGTTAGTTAAACACTTTTATCCTTTATTAAAGTCACGAGAATACTGGAACCCATCCCAGCCAACACCGGGAGAAGGCAGGTTACACCCTGAACAGCTCACCAGACCATTACAAGGTGAAAACAGACAAACAACCATGTATGTGACTTTGGAGTGTGGGAGGAAACCAAAAAACCTTGAGAAAACCCACACAAACATGGAAAGTTCATGTACTCCAAGCCGTGCCCAGGACTCAACCCCAGGACCTTGTTGTGAGGCCAGTGTGCCACCCCAGTTTGTTATATAAAACTGAACATAAAAATTAATCAGAATACTGGGCAGCACAGTGGTGTTGTGGTTAGCACGTCCACCTCACAGCAACAAGGTCCTGGGTTCAAGTCCCGGGCCTCGAGCATTTCTGTGTGAAGTTTGCATGTTCTCCCCATGCTTGAGTGGGTTTCCTCAAGGAACTCTGGTTTCCTCCCATAGTCCAAAGACAGGCACATTAGGCTAATTGGCTGTGTCCGTGTTGCCCTGAGATGGTCTGACAAGCTGTTCAGGGTGTACTCAGCCTTCCCCCAGTGACGACTGAGGTGGGCTCCAGCCTCCCCGTGACCTTGATTGTAGGATTGAGCGGTTCAGCAAAATACTAAAACTTAAAAGTTGTTCAAGAATTCAGTCAATGTGGTCCAGGCCACAAAACATTACTTTTGCATTCAAACTGACTGAAAGAGGTGTTGAGAAAGGAAGATAGGAGTGAAGATAAAGTTTTGGATCAGTCACAACTTGACTCAATCCCAAATCACCATACACTACATACAGTACTGTAGCTATTATACTCTATAGGTTACCTTACAATGGGAGTTAAAAGCCTTTTTGGACTTTACATGAATCTGGTGAAGAAATAAGGCCACTGTGGTACTCTCTGTCAGTGAGAGCTGACTGGTCCACCCTGATTAATTCCCAGTGTGAAAACTTCTGATGAAGAAATACTGAAGGCCATTTAAATTAAAGCTCATTTAAATGTCAGTCCTCATAGTCTGGACTTTCCTATAATTGGCTATTTAATTAAAACAATTTTCATGGTCATTAATAGGGTGCAGCTCGAGCCTTGTAGTGCAATGACATGTTTTAATTACACGGTATTAGCAGTATGGATATGCTTTAGAAAGCAGGGTGGAAATGTGAATAAGAAATGATTAAGGCAATTATACATCATCTCCTTATGGAGGTATCAAATCTAATTGATGAACTTTAAAAAATGAGAAGGAGAGATTGGAAGGCAAACATGGGTTTAAGGAGTGTTTTTAATTAAGAGGTGGAGAAAATGCGTGCAAATGTTATTAAGTGTTAATCGTGGGACTAATTGCGTTTTTAGTGTTACACTGTGTGTTATGTTAAACTGTCAGATGCACACACTGACAGCCATGTTGGTTTTACTATTTGTGTGGTACTTCCATCATGCGTACACATAACCTCTAACCTTAACCCCAAGGACAAGTAAACACACACACACACACCTTTATACACACACACAGAGAGAGAGAGAGAGAGAGAGAGAGAGAGAGAGAGAGAGAGAGAGAGAGAGAGAGAGAGAGAGA
>JAOUQZ010000026.1:9764243-9774482 GCA_028564935.1 Neosilurus hyrtlii
ATCCCTGCTTAGACTGCTGCCTCCGCGACCCGGCCCCGGATAAGCGGAAGAAGATGAGATGAGATGAGATGAGATGATACAGTGTTATCTCTTGAAACTACAATGGAATCAGCCACAATGTCTATCTGAAACTATTTGCTTGCTCATGTATGCAAGTAACCCCTGCAATAGGTGTGATGATATTAGTAAACATTGCCATCTTTTTTTTATTTCTTCTGAAATTATATGCCTTTTTCTGTTCTTAATGCTTGGTCTTGGTTAAAAATATTAAGCTGTGGTGGTTTCATCAGCAATCCTTTGTATTCAGCTAAAATTAAATAATAATGGAAGATGAAACACATCGACTATTCATTAGTAAATGGGCACCTTTCATATTAATATTGAGTAGTTTTTCATTAATAAAAATTAGTTTTCATTTATTTCACAGTAATGTTGGTTTTAAAAAATTGTACTATTTCTTTAATTTTGTACATTATTTCATTTATTATAACAAGTAAAATTGTTTTTTATTTAGTTCTTCACTAAAGATGCTATAATTCCGTCGCCATGGGGACCACCGGTGACTAAACAGTCAACGCTACTGAGCCAAGAGAAAAGTAAGTAAAGGCTCCTGTTTTATTTTCCATTATGGTACATGTGGTTCTTTATGGATAACCTTTCAAATTCCCTTCAGAAGGTGTTTTTATGAGTGCAAAACTTGGTTTTAATTGGTAGTGTTTTACAGGTGTGTGTATATCATACACATAGTGATTACTGAGTCATTTTGTCTGTGTAGTTGCAGGATTGTCATCGCCGCTTGTAACAGAGGAACATCCATCAGTAAAGAAAACCCACGGTTAGTGTTGCATGTTTTCAGCCACATTGTTTTTTTTTTTATCTTCATGTTTCGTATGGCTTTGAATAATCTGTCTTTTTCTCTATAAACTTCAGCAACCTGCCAGACTACTCTGTCTTTACCAGTGGACTTCGATATTGAAAAAGTATTAGGTAAAAAAAACAAACAAACCCTCGTCTCTCTCTCTCTTTTTTTAAATGTAAAATTTTAGAGCAATTCCAAAATATTGTTCACGGGTCGGTTTCATGTTGCTCTTGTTTGTGGGCATGGCTAGTCCAGCTGTTTTGATATAAAAATGCAATGGCAGCAGTATGTACATCCACCCTCCTCTTTATTAGGAACAAAACGGGATTCTTGCTCCAAAACCCGTAAACTGTATCTGCATTTATTTGATTGAAGAAGAGGCTCCTGTCTTGCTGGCTGTCCATAATAGCCCATTTGATGAAGGATTTTATTATTTAATTTTTATTTATTTATTTTTTACAGTTTTTGAGCTAGTTTGGATGGTCTCCTGCAATGTCTGTGGCTTTCAATGTCTGTGGCACTCTTCATGGAGTGAAGGCATCTTTCTGATGGTCCAGGTTGACCTGGTCATGGATCCATGGTGGTCTTAGCTTCACTGTTGAACTTTATAGCATTGACAGAGGACTAGTCAGATTGTCAGCTATTTGTTGCTAGCTGATGCCACCCTATAACTGCCCAGAATTCAACCTCTCTGAAAATCTGACAATTGAATGACTTAAATTTAAAGAACACGAGTCAGACTGCTGTATAAAGGTGCACAAAGTTGTGCTAAAGTTATGCAAGCATGCCTCGCACTCCAGGAGATGAACAATTGTCACATTTTTAGAGATATTGAATTGTGAGTCTTTCAGAGGGTGGCATCAGCCAGCGACAACTAGCCGACAATTTGAATATTCCTCTGTCAACAGTAAAATGTTCAACAGTGAGGGTAAGGCCACCATGGATCCATGACCAGGTCGACCTGGACCATCAGAAAGATGCCTTCATGCCGTGAAGAGAGCAGTGGAGAAACCACCAAGGCCACAGACATTGCAGAACACATCCAAACCAGCTCAAAAACTGTTACACGCTATCTTCATCAAATGGGCTATTATGGCTGACACGCAAGCCTCTTCTTCGATCAACAAATATTCATTCAGAAATTTTGAGTTTCTATTTTATGATCGGCTGATTAGATAACTGCATAAATGAACAACTGATCCTATTAAATATATTCTGTGCTGTTTTTAATTTTAAGCCTGAGCACAGCTAAGCAGGGTGAAAAACTTCTCAAAGTTTACTTTAAAATGTATACAGCATGAAAAGGGAAGATAATAAGAGAAGGATTTAGACAATAGCACCACCTGCTGGTTAGGATTACTCTCTGCCAGCAGAAAAAAGTGGTGAGCGAGCATGTATTGCATGACATACCTTTTGTTTGAAATAATGAAAGAAAGGGTGGCATGGTGGCGTAGTCCTTAGCACATCCTCACAGCAACAAGGTCCTTGATTCAAGTCCCAGGCTTGGGCGTTTTTGTGTGGTATCTGTATGTTCTCCCTGTGCTTGCGTAGTTTCCTCTAGGTACTCCGATTTTTTTTTCACAGTTTAAAGACATGCAGATTATGTTAAAAGAGATAACTGGCTAATTGGCTGTTCAAAATTGCCCATGGGGGTGTGTGTTGCCCTGCAATTGTCTGTCAAGCTGTTCAAGGTGCACCCTGCCTTTGCCCAGTGTCATCTGAGATGGGCTTCAGCCCCCCGCTACCCTAGTAGTAGGATTAAGCGGTTGAGCAATAAAGGGAATACAGGACATGCCACATTGTCAGCTGAAGAGGTTATTCAACCTCTTCTAAAATCTCTGTTTAAATGTTGCTCTGTTACTGTAGTATTGCTGATATTCTAATCAGCTCTTATATATTGCTAGTGTATATGCAAGGTTGGACAAACTATCTGCATTTAATACTTAGCTGTGTGTATGTGTGTGCGTGTTCAACCCTCCCAGGTGATTACTACAAGACAGATGAGGTCTCAGAGCAGGTGCAGGAGAGCCTTAGCTCCTCTTCTCTGCGGCGGAAGCTTTTCCTGGACGGCCACACCAGCGGCTCGGATTCGTCCAGCCCTCCCAGCCCGGAGAGAGAGGCCCATGGGCAGAGCAGAGAGATGATGTCTTCGGTCATCATATCACCCATGAACTGTGGGATCACAGCCACAACACCCTCATCTGTGAGTGCTGGACAAGCGTATACACAAACTAGCATACCTGCATACTAGCATATTTGAGCACGAGTGTACTTGTTTGCTGGTGTAGTGGTTAGGGTTGACTCGAATCCCCATTTGACCCCTACCTGGGCAAGGTCTTAACCACAAGTGTGCCTCTGGCCACCCAGCAGTATAAATGGGTACCAGTAAAAATTGCTGGGAAGGTAACCTGCGATGGACTAGCGTCCCATCCAGGAGTCATTGAACTCCTAGTCGCTTCACGCTACAGAAACTGGGGATGAGCGTGGGCCGTGATGAGCCAGTAGGTTAGTTTATGAAAGCCTAATAGACTTTACCTACATTACTAACCTACAATAACTTGTACACGGGCACAGTTGAACTCTTCAGACTTGAATTTAAGCATACTTGAACTCTTGCATAGAGTCATCCTCAAACAATTGCATACTAGGGTACTAACATATCTGAGCACAACCATAGATTAATTCTTGTCAGTGTACCTGCATACTAGCATGCTTAAATTCCTATATTCATATGATTTGCATATTCGCTACATTAGAGTGAAATGAAAGGCAAGCCTTCCAAACACATCTGTGTATAGTTTCATCATCTGGTGGTTTTTACTTACATTTTCAAAGTTAAAAACTGCTAAAATATCTTTGATAGTTTGCATTATCCAGTATGAAAATACTGCCGTTTCACTCTTGAAATCGCAAGAATTGGACTTTATTAAATCAATTTATATAAGGCCAGATAATGGCAAAAATAACTACAGATATTGCACTAACAAATCAAATATAAACTAGTGAATTTCTGAATACAATAAAATTAAGCATGTTTGAATGATTTTACATTGTTTACATGCATCACATAAGCATGCCGCCATTTATTAATATGAAAATGACGTCTGTATTCACTGTCGCATACACAGGAATCACGTGAATTTTTGCAGTACAATGTGGTCCCCCCCACCCCATCCCAGAGTGTATGGATTTATTACGTTTTAGTTTTTTCCTCCTAATTCTTCTTCAAGAAGAAGCTTGTAATAACAATGGCGTGTTTTGATGTGCATATACAATGCATTCAAACCTTTCTTAAGTTTGGGCTTCATTTCCCTTTAACACTTTATTAATTTTTCTAAGCCACTTAATCCTTATTAGGGTCGTGGGAAGGCTTGCGCCTATCTTAGCCAACTCTGGGCAAAGACGGGGCACACCCTGAACAGCTCACCAGACCATTGCAGGGCCAACACACATACAACCATTCACTTTCACACCTAGGGGAGATTTGGAACAGCCAACTAGCCTACTGTGCATGTTTTTGAACTGCAAAGTCCACACAGAAACACCTAAGTAAGGGAATTGAACCAGAGACCTTCTTGCTGTGACGCAGACGTGCTAACCACTGTGCCACTGTGCTGCCCCTTCAACACTACAATGAATGCATCAAACTCGAATGAATGCATACTAGCATTCTTGAACATTTGCATACACGAAAACTTGTAAACGTCGATGTTTGCATGCCTCAAAACTTCAATTGTCAATTTTTAGTCTTCATCTAAACATTAGCATACTAATGCATTTTACATAACACATTTGAAGACTAGAATATTAGCGTACTTGGATGCTAGCATAGCTAAAAACTTGAATATTTGCATGCTTGAGCACTAGTACATTAGCACACCCATGCGTACTAGCATGCTCTGATAACAGCCTACTTCACTGTTGCAGGGTCAGTTCTCATCCAGTCCAATTAAGGAACGAGGTCGTGCTTATAGTCTGGGCGGCAACATGACCAGTCCTCTGTTTCCAGAACGGTCGTCTCCTCTGTTTAGGTCACCTACGGTGTCCCCCATCATGCCACATGCCTCCGTGACACCTCAGTCAGGTACAGATACACTGTCAAGGCTGTTGTTCAACACTGATGTGTGCATAATGGGCTTTAATGGAGATCTCTTTTTGTTGTTGTTGTTGTTGTTGTGTCCTGACTAGGTGAGAGGAAGCGATTGTCCTTCCTGTCTCCCGACACTCTTCCTTCCTGTAGCCAGAACATGGCTGTGAACCGGTGTGCCAAGAGCCCATATGTGGAGGGCTGTTCTCCCATACGCAGTAGCTCTCCTCTTAACCCACATCACATCAGTAGATCCTCCTCCGTCCTCCATCCACACAGCCAGGACAAGGACGACCTCTTCCTCATCGGGTCTCTACCCACTATGGAGCTGGATGCTTGCTCCCCTGGGGTCCGAGCTGGGCATGGCAAGAGCCAGGTGTCCCTGCACGACTCTGAGAGGATGGAGCAGAGCAAACTTACTGAGGACGAGCTGGCACGGCCATCTCGTTCCTCATTCATCAAAAAAGCGGAGGAGGAGGAGGAAGAGGTGGCGAGTGGAGAGGAGTCCTGTCGACTCAGCAGCTCGAGGACAGGGAGCGCCGCCAATGCAGAGAGCACCCGCATGTTCGTATCGCTGCTGGCTGAGGGAAGCATGGCGCCGTATGATGTTAGCATGCAGGTCTGTATGTGCACTGAGACTCGCAGGCTTAAATGCTATTAGGCAGAAAAATTGTGTTCCTTTAATCCAGGCTGTGACTAAATGACTGCCATGAAATGTATAACCACCGGGGATTTCCTTTTAACTCTGCAATTACTGATGTTTTTTTTTTTTTATTTTGATATCTTTAGTTGACTTTAACAGTCACCAGATGCTGTATAGGAGCAGATGTCCTTCTAATGATGATAATAATAACAACAAACAGGCTCCGAAGGTGTATTATACAAATGGACAGAATTTTAACTTGGTACCATTTGTTTATACCTAATGTATCATTTAATTTGACATAATTAATTTTAAGTTTATTTATTTAACCCTAACCCTAACTGTTATAAAAGGTGCCTTTTTATATAATACTATCCATAAGAAAATGAAAGTAATATTTTGGTTAAAAATGAAGGAAATATACTCAAGAAAAGCAGGAAAGTAGCCCATTTAAACATGACATCCCTTGTCTCTTGCGCCTTTTATTTATTTAATTTAATTTGTTTTAGCACTGGAGATCTGGAAAATGAAAGGTAATCTGAATCCAAAACCTTTTGTATACTTATTTCAAATAATAATGCTAAGCTACAAGGTGTCAGAGCAATCAGTGAGTTTCAAAAGACTGGAAAAGTCTCAGATTTAATACCAACCATTTCTGGCCATGAATAAGTTTGGGAATTCTGAAGGCATGCTGGGAAATTTATTATTCTGTTGTTGTTGTTTTTTTTTTTTATCTCATAGTTTAATTTTTCAGTCTATGATATGATCATTAAAACCTACTGAAATCGGTGGTGTAGTGGTTAGCATGGTCCTGTGCGTGAATAGATATTTACATACATACATACACACGACACACTGCAACATAGACTTCTATATTACGTACAATCTGTATTTGGACATTTAAATTCAATCCATTTCACTTCCAGCCGTAGGGAATTTTGCCTTCAAACTCTGGGAGGCGGAGTCGAGTGTACTGTAATATATTGGGGATGATTTGTACTTGATTTGGGGATTGAGCCAAATCAAGTGCACTTCCATTATTTATACACAAGATTCAAAGCTTTTGTGCAAAAACAGACGTGTCTGGTGCCAGACATGTCTTTGAATATTGGGTACTTTTACATTTTTCTTCCAGCTCCTCCTTAAAAAAGGCTCTCCTATGTGACTTATGTTTTTTGTTTCCCTGGCCTGAGTCTAATCCATCCCTCGTGTTGTGCGTCCAGGTGGACAGCGGTTATAACACATACTCCACGTGCACCATCAGCCTAATGGACGGCGTCAGTGCAGATAGCCAGAGCAAGGACATGCAGGACACACACATGGCCGAGGAGGGGCTAACTCACTCGAAACACACTAAGTCGAAGGTAACACACCCTCACTGAACGTTGTTTAGCACAAGTTATTATAAATAAGCACACTTATTTCACAGCACATGCATTTATATTATACACTCACTGTTCGCCTCATACACTTCTCCAATCAGCTAATCGAGCTCCAGCAGCACACAATGGATAGAATTCTACCAATATATATGAAAATAAGGAAGAAATTAGATCTAGGGACGTTTGATGGTAGCATGGTTGTTGGTTCAAGCTGACAGGAGAGGAACCTTGTAGCCCAATTACCTCACAGTATGACATCATGTGCACTGTGCAGTGCTGTTCTGCTCACCACTGCTGTAAAGAGTGGTTATTTGAGCGACATTAAACTTCCTGTCAGCTCAGTGCATCCTGCTCGTTCTCCTTAGACCTCTCATCGAAGGCGTTTCTTCTTGATGACTGACGTAAACGTCTAAGTTCTTGACCTGCTTGATTTTACATATCTTGTTGCTGAAATATGATTGGCTGATGAGATAAATGTTTAAGGTGTTCATGTTAAAGCGGACAACAGGTTTATAGTTTTTGTAGTTAACACTAGTTAATTGCACATTCATTTAATTATTAAGATACTGAGATTGCTGTGGTGTTTTCCAGTTGTTATTGCCATCCCACTGAACACGCGGGATGGATCAGGGACTCCAAGGCTTTCCTCTCAACCCAAAGCTCAGAAGAACTGTTTACACGGTGCTTTTATACCCAATGCCATGCTGTTATACAGTGAATTCTTGCACAGGTGCTTTTTCTTTTTAACATCACGAAACGAAACATTATTGAACAATCTTACCTCATGGAGCTCAGTTAGAAATGGAGAAAACTTGACTTAAATTGTAATAGATGGATATGTGCTCTAACTCTCTTATTTAAGCGTCTGAATTATTGAATAGAAATTTGTATACTAGCATTAATCGGATTTTATGCATATGGATTTCTTTTGCCCATTTTTGCAATTTTTTTTACATGGACATTTGCTCTTATTTATGAATTTATAACCAGAACCACTCAAGTGCATATGAGGAGTAATCAGTGTATTTAATGTTGCTCTATGCAACATTAAACCTGTGTGTTTCTGCTTAATTGCAATAAAGGATTTTGATATGAAATTGATTATAGCTCTGAGTAAATCATATCTTTCAATCTTAAAATCTTACATGACCCTCATAGAAACCTAGACTAATGTAGGACCAATACTTCCAAACTGGGCCAGAATATCAGAAACTTAATAAAGTGCAAAAAGTCAATCACTTGGGAAACAGAAAATATTTCTGAGCCATAACAAATAAAAAAAAAAAAAGATGGAAATAGGTGAGATTTTCAGAATTACTTCTAGAGCTGGTGGGGGAATGCGATTTGAAAATATATAAAATAAAATTGTGCTTAAATGAATGTGTGAATATTATACGGGGTGTCACCACACAATCAGTCCAGAGTAGCAAAATTGGATTCGGATAATATATATAATGTTGAACAACTTATAAATGTGAGCTATACAGTGAACTATTTTCTGAAATTTGAAGTTAGATTTTTCTAGTAAAATAATACCAGAAACATGTTTATTCCTTTCTCTGGATTGGCTCCACCAAATTTAACAATGAGCTCTTATTTTAAAGAGGATTAATTAACTGAAGTTTTAAGATCCAGTAAAACTACTTTTCGTTTTTGACCAACTGGACTCATTTTGTGGCACACCATTTGATAAAAAAAATTTTACATTTATATTTTAAACATTTATATGAATCTGTCAAAATCTACATATGACAAATGAATGCTGTAAAAATGAAATGTAAAATCAATCATGTGAGTAAATGAATGCTGTAAAAATCATATGAAAAATAAATGGTTAAATAAATTCATGTGGAAAATAAATGAATCACAAAAAGTTAATGTGAAAGTTTAAACAGGTGCACTACATGTGAAAAACATGACAGGAATAATGTGTCTTATGTGAATCAGATGCTTCAGGTGAAGTTCATGTGAATTCTGAAACTGGATGGGATGCTGAACCAAGAGGAAATTATGTACAATTATTTATGGCTAAATGCTCTTTAGTTTAAATTATTTTGATCCATTTGAATTTTGAACTGAGCCAACTGCAGTATAAAACAAGGAAGAAAAGAGACTTGTCTTTTTCCCCACCTAAAATTTCATTTAATTAATATCAATTGCTCAGATTTCTAAATTCTTCCTTAGTTCTTGAACCAAAGGCTGGTTTTGTGGCATACAGTGGAAAAAGAATAATGTAGCACCTAGAACTTCAATCGTACCCTCCTGAAAGTAAGCACCACAAAAGTCAGTTCATTACACAGCCCTCCATAACCTCCCCATTCATGAGATACTGAAGCCACTAGTCCCATCTGAGCCAAAGAGTATATAGACTTAAAAATGAGCATAAAAATAAAAAACTCTACACATATGGTGGTGCTTAAAGGCATTCAGAGTTTTTAGTGATCCAGTTTGGCTTTCTTTGCCTCGGGTTCTTGTTCGGGGAATGGCACACTGACACCTGGGATCTAAAAAAAGAGAACGATTTTGATGTTTAACATTCTTTCACTTAGCATAAGTTATTACATATATTTAAAACAAACCCTCAGTAATCATCTCAATCAGCATTTGTTTGTATACGACTTGCATTATGGGATAGTTTTATTGCAATATGACCTTTAAAATATAAACCCCACTCCCTATAACAATTATACACTAGCACATCTGATAGACAGTCCATCTCGGATTATCCAGCGACATCCACCTTTCCTTTCGGTATTGGGTATATACACTACACGGGAACGGTGTGATCTGATTCGCTATCCTGGGGTTAACTGACATTATCGTGAGTGGATAACACTTGAATCAAAATGCCAGACACTCACAGTTTTAATAGTTACTTAGTCCTTATCATGTCTTATATTATCAAATCAGCCTGTGTAGTATATACTAAAATTCTGAATGAGTATAAAAAAGACACTACTAGCAGCATAGCACTTAGCTCATCTTCAAGCCTACAGAGTTCACCTGACCTGACTCTGTCATAGTAAAATTCTATAAAAATAAACTATTAATCTTAATTTAGTTTGATTTTCTATGTTCCTGTATAGTATATACTAAAACAATTAATCACCTCAGGATCAATGGATGTGGCAGAACTGAATAATGATCGAATAATAACTGACTAATGTCTTCTTAATGATTTCTGTTTTGGGAGGACCTTCAGCATGCGCTGGAGCGGTTTGCAGCCGAGTGTGAAGCGGCTGGGATGAGAATCAGCACCTCCAAATCT
>JAOUQZ010000026.1:9797442-9810904 GCA_028564935.1 Neosilurus hyrtlii
GCCACCACTGCCCCTCTTGAAACATGTCAAAACATTTTAAAAATAGGACAGGGTAGTACACACTGGTAGTAATCCTATTAAAGAAACACTCTGGGGTTTTTCAACACATTACATGTCCACATCTGTAGTGTAGGTGTCTTTACCACAGACAGGAATTTCAACATGTTTATCTGTAGCAAGAAAAGAACATCAAACCTGTTTAGTCAAAACTCCTTCATAAAAAGAAGGCGTTGGTTAACCTTACGGAAAACATCTTCGATTGTCTTATACAACTCATTTGTATGGAGGGTGTTGATCCTTTGTATGTTATTTATCATGATTGGATTGGTCTAATCTCAGATGAATATGGAAAACCTTCAGTGTATAATTATGTATCTGCGTGTTAACTATATTAATTGTCTGAATTCAGCAGGTGCCCCTCTTTCTTTTCTGATTGCAGTAAATTGTGTTAAACGCCTCGTCTGTGGTACCCAACATTCACTACAGATGCAGTAGATAGATACTGTGGCACATATTCCCGTGCACTGTTCTATAGTTTTGAATGCCATGCTATAGTAGGTTGTATGGTGTATACTGTTTTACCCGTAGTCATGGTTGTTGTTTGGTTAGGTTGGAGTTATTAGGTTCTAGTTTTGTGTAATGGTTGTATTATGGTTGTTCTTTGGTCATGTTGGCATTGTGGTCAGCCTCCTTAGGTCTGTCACAGAGAGCAGTGTGGTTGCCAGGAGGTCAGCGATGTCCGTGCAGTGCCCAGTGTCAACACCGCCACTTCTTCTGGAGAAAACGGACGAGTTCACACAGTGTGGTTCGGCCCGCCGTAGTGCGGCCGCCTTACCCCGTACCAAAGGTATAACCATATCACACAAACAGGTTTTTAACCATCATCCAACTGGTCAGATTTTAAAATGTAGTCAAGTATTGTTTTGAACGAAATGGTATTTATTCAACATCATAGACTTCTTTTTCCCTTTTCTGCCTTGAGAGAACAGGCAGTCCTGTGCATTATAAGTTACTGTTGTCTTGTGCTGTACATGCCCAGGATGAGTCAGGAGTTTGGAATATTATTGAGCTTTAGGGAAAAGGAGTTAAGCCCCTCCCACCCCTTTATAAACATCTGATTACAATGTTGTAGCGGAGTCCGAAGGCCCGTGCACCATACTTAAGAATCCATCAATTTGATTTTGCGTGACTTGTACTTCCGTCTGTCTGGTGCATCGCAGTGCTGATTGGCTGTTCACCCATTGTCAGGAACTTGCCGTATGCTGACATCTGGAGATTTAGACTAACACAGTGTATGTTTTAAAAATTTTTTTCCCAAAAACATTGACAGAATAGTTAATTAATTAATTATGAAATGTAAAGAAACACACCACAAAAATCTCACGTTGACCTTTGTTTTCATGCAGTGCCTCAATCTGTATATTCAGGCTAAGAGATGAGTGTCTATCCCAGATGTGTTTTTATGTAGTGTGCTACACTCTCTCTCATTAACATCCCTTAACAGGATGCTCTGAAAATTAGCCAACAGTTAAAGGAATTCAGATTCTTGTATACTCTTTCACTCACTAGCCCAGCCTCTTAATCCTACTAGGGTTGTTGGGCCGACACAGGACTAAGGCTGGGGGCACCCTGAACAGCTCACCAGACTACTGCAGGGCAACACACAACCATTCACACATAGAGAGGCAATTTGGAACAGTTGGTTAGCCTAATGTGCATGTCTTTGGACTGTGGAAGGAAACCGGAGTACTTGGAGGGAACCCACACAAGCACGGGGAGAACATGCAAACTAAACACAGAAATGCCAGAGCCTGGGAATCGATCCCAGGCCTTCTTGCTGTGAGGCAGATGTGCTAACCACTATGCTGTAGTGGCACCCTGGTATACACAATGAATCCTTATATGCTCTCTACCTGTTTGTATATAAAACTGATAGGTTGCTGAGACTCATCCAAATCCAGGCCTGGTGCAATTAAACAAACAATAATAAAATCCTAATAAAAAAAAAGTAAAAAATTACTTCTCTATAATTTTTTGGTGAAAATGTATTAAAAATGCTATTGTAGGCAATGAGAACCAAAAAAAAAAATCATTCTGACAAGTATATTGAAATAAAAATATGGCTAATAAACAAAAATATAAATTGTATTTTTTTTATTTTTGTATAGCATGAATGAACTTCAAACCGTATGGAATGGTTTAGTGAGTGAAGAAATTAAAAAATATGTGAACACTATGCCTGAAAGATTAAATGCTGTAATCAAAGTAAAGCGTGGCCACACTAAATGCTGACTTTTTCTCAAAAAAGAGACTGTTATTTTTGTTATTACTATATATTGTTGTTTGTTTACTTATTCTCATCAATATGATCCAATAGTACATGAAGTAAATACTTGAATAGTACTTGATTTCTGATTTATCTTCATTTTGTTAAGTTGTATAATCATCACTGCACACTACTCTATTTTTTAATTTCTTCACTCACTAAACCATTCTATATGGTTTGAAGTTCATTCATGCTATGCAAAAAAAAATTTTTCTGAAAAATTGGTATTTTCAGTGTTGTTGTTTATTAGCCATACTTTAACCTCAGTATACTTGTTGGAATTATTATTTTTTTGGTTCTCATTGCCTACAGTAGCATAGTTCAATACATTTTCATCCAAAAATTATAGAGAAGTAATTTTTTACTTTTTTTTATTAGGAGCCCTTTTAGACAAAAGTGGTGGTGTATAATCTTCACTGCACACTACTGTACCTTAAACATTTCTTATTTATCTTTCCTATTTTTACTTTCTGACATTTTGTTTGTCTGTGTGTATGTTTGCCTCCCACCCCATCTCTCTCTCTCTCTCTCTCTCTCTCTCTCTCTCTCTCTCTCCCTCTTCCTCCCTCTCTCTCTCTCTCTCTCTCTCTCAGCACATTCAGAAGCCAGGCTATGTCTCCTCCAGCGCTGTGCCCGAGTGGCCTGACTATATTGAGATTAAGGATGAGGAGCAGATTGAGGGTTTGAGACGTGCATGTCAGCTCGCTAGACACGTCCTCCTCCTTGCTGGAAAAAGCCTCAAAGTTCTTATCCTCACTTTCTAGAACATTCTTTTTAGTTTATCTGACTATGGGATGAGTATATCAACTTTAAATCATTTTAAGGCTTGTTGGGGGTGCACTTTATATATTTATATATGATATACTAGGGATAATTAATAAATTACTTAATTGAAGAACTTTTTGGTCTAGGGGGTTTTAAGCGTTCTTCTCCAATAAAAAAACATGAACCTAAAAAGTTTCTGCCAAAATCTAAATATTGGTGTGTGTCACAGTTAATATACTGGGATGGAAACAAACCTGGGTCCATCCTTTCATTCTTGATATTGTGATTGCAGGTCGGTATGACAACAGATGAAATCGACTTCATCGTGCACCATGAGACTATCCGACACAATGCCTATCCTTCTCCACTGCACTACGGTGGATTTCCCAAGTCTGTGTGTACGTCTGTAAACAACGTGGTGTGTCACGGCATTCCAGACAGGTAACGTTTCCACAGCGGGGCCATTTCATTAGTCTGTTAGTAAGCACCTAATTTATAAACGGATGTCCAGCTGTTTCTCATGTATATAAAGAATGTGTAGTGCATTCCTGAGAAGAGCAGTCTTGTGAGAATGAACTTGGAAAGACATGATAATGCAGAACTCTCCTGTGAGAACTTTGCCGTTAATGACTTCCAGGTCACAGGAAGTGACTTCAGGTGTTTGTTGAAAGGATTCAAGGAAGCATTTTTTAATGAATCACAGTAACAACAGTGCCTTAAACTTATATTCTTGATGTAGTTAGTTGGCTAATCTGACCAGAGTGTAATTTCTACAGTAGCTAGTTACCATGGCTACCTGGAACCTCATCTTTAGGTAAATTAACAATGAACATTGTTCAGTGACATTAATGCAGATTTATTTGGGCACATAATTAAATACCATGAATAACTTAATTTGTCTTTTTTTATACAAGTTGTTTCTAGAGTCATGTTTACGGACTGACTGTTAGAAAAAAAATCCCTTCTTACTCTGAAAAACTTCTTAAAGTAAAATAAGCGAACCTAGTTGGCTAACACTGAATTTCTGAAGGGTTATAATTATGGCAAAAAAAAATGTTAAAAAAATAAAAGTGTCGTTTTTCACTAACAATAGCTTAAACAAATATTAGCTACGCAAAGCATTCCATCACTTAGACAAAGCATTAATGCTAGAGTTCCTTGTGATGGCTAACTTGGCTAGTGCAAGCTCGTACTTCTGTTAATGTTGATTAATACTGATGTACTATATATTATTTACTTATTTATTTACTAAAACCTTATTGGGTAACAAAAAGGTTGTTTTATATCTGCTGTTCCTGGATTAATGTTAAGAGGTCACCTTAAAAGAGCTCAAGCTTTAAAAAGAGTCGTAACGCATACAGTATAGCAATAACTTTATTTAATATTAGCATGAGCTAATTTTACATAATAGCCCTATTAGCTATGTAACAAGTTACCTTAAACTGAAACTACCTTAAATGTTTGGAAGCCATCAACAGAAAGTAATTTGTGTAAAAGTGCTTTGTTCTAGCAGTTCCCCTTAACCTGTGTTTATTGAAGTAGTTTGAGTTTCAGCAAGTTTTTGCTAACAACAATGTCCTCCGGACAAAAGCTAAACCAAATGACCACATTACATTTTTGTAACAAGTATTAAATGACATTTTTTTCACAGTTGTTTGAAGGTGTGTGAGTTTAAGGTTAATGTTTGGTTTGGGAACCAAAATGAAGAGCAACGCCAAGTTGTAGATAGTTTTCAGCTTATTCACTGTTTATAATGTATATGATTATATGAGTATTTCACATATTAATGAAAGAATTCATCTCATTAAAAAAACATGATGTATTAACACAGATTATTGTTAAATAATGAAGTGGAATTTTTTCAGGGCATAAAAAATTTCTAGCTGCATATTTTTCTTTCTTTTTTAAACTGCATATATGTTTCTTTTTCTAGTCGGCCACTACAAGATGGAGATATCATTAACATAGACGTTACTGTGAGTAAACACACACATACACACATTAAAACTTGCAGTGATATAATGATTAATTACTATAATTTTTTAAAAATATTATTACAAAGGCATCTGTTAAAGTTTTCTCATGCATTTTATTGAGTTTCTGCTGTGGGTGTTTGTATAGGTTTACCTGGAAGGTTACCACGGTGACATCTCCGAGACATTTTTGATTGGCTCGGTAGACGATCGAGGTAGGAAGTTAGTGGATGTGGCGCGACACTGTAGAGATGAGGCCATCGCTGCGTGCGGACCAGGACGCCAACTATGTGTTATCGGCAACACCATCAGGTACATGTCAGTGTGCGTGTGTGTGTGTGAGAGAGAGAAAAAGGGAGACTACGAGACGTTATGCATGGTAGTTTGCATGTCCGAGTCAGTGAAGAGTTAGAAAAAAGAAAAGCTTTTAAGAGTGCATGAAGGACATTGAGTGACTTAATCACAGACACACACACATACACACACAGAGCCATCTGTTTATTTTATTTTTCTTCACGTTTCATCTCCATCCCTTAAAATTCTTTTGACAGTTTCATGCTGAATCTATTTTTCAGCAAAAGTGTAACGCACTATGGTGTAACGCAATGAGGCAGACTGAACTGGGGGAGTGTTCAGTTCTAAATAATTTATTAATTAATATTATTTCATTATTATATTATCCATTATTAATAATAAATTAAATAAAAAGAGAAGGGTGGAGACAACTAAATAAAAAGGTTAAGGTAGGGTAAAGAAGGGAATATGTGATAAGAAGCTGTGAAATAAATAAAGAAAAGAGAGGAAAAGTGTGAGTGAAAGAAGGGAGGAAGTAGGGAGAGAGTGAGAGTGAGAGACTTGAGATGGAATACATTTTAAGAGAGATGAATTGGATAAGGAGAGAGAAGAGAGACAAAGAAAAATGAAGGAGGGGGAAAAAGAATGGGGGAAGAAAAGTGAATGAGAAGACAGTTTAGCAGATGGAAAGAGGAAGGAAGTGGTGATGGGGGGAAAAGCAAAGAAGGAAAGCAAATTAAAAAAGAGATGACTGAGGGACCAAGGAAGGGGAGAAAGAAAGAAGAGAGATTGACAAGAAAACGAGAAGAATATTAAAAACACAAGAATGAGGAATGATGCCGAAGAGGAGAATGGAGAGAAGGAGGAAGGAGAAGAGAAAGAGTTAAAGTAAAAAAAGAGGGAGAGAATGGGGTGAAGTGAGAGGAAAGACAAAAAGAGAACAGACAAAAATAAAGAGAAGAGAGGAAAAGCAACAAGAGGGAGGAGGACAGAGGGTCAGAGAATGGAGAGAGAGCAGAGAAAAAGAGGAAAGGATGAAAAGACAGTAATGAGAAACAAAGAAAGAAAAAATAGGAAATGAAAGAGAAAAGAGATATGGAGAGAAAGTGGGTGACAATGCATTATTTACTAATCTGCCTTCATCATGGATTAACATGGTGGCAGAAAGCCTTCTCTCTCTCTCTCTCTCTCTCTCTCTCTCTCTCTCTTTCTCTCTCTCAGCATCAGCTATAATTAACTCAAGGACTCTCCAGTGTTCACTAGCTTTTGTCTGATTGTAAGGATTCAGCCGACACACATACACATATTTGAGACTTGAGGACGTCACCTCGAAAACCTGCCTATAGGAACATCATCTCAACATAAAAGTGATAAAGAGAGAGAGAGAGAGAGAGAGAGAGAGAGAGAGAGAGAGAGAGGGAAAGGGGAGGACACAGTTTTGAACCTTCCATTTCCCATCGCAGTGTTCTGAACAGCACTACACAGAGTTAATGTATTTCTGGGCTTGCATGAAACGAACAATTACCCAGAGTGCACCGGGGTTCTCTCCCTGCAATGGGGTGTAAATTACAGGTTAGCTGGTCTCGCTGTGCGTACATGCGTGTGTGCATGTGTATGTGTGTGTGCGCGAGTGTGTGTATGAGATGTAAATTACAGGCTAGCTCGTGCTGTCTTGAAGAAATGCAGTGTCTGCCAGCCAGAGTCCAGCTCCCTGCCGAGACACACTCACAGCCACTGGGAGAAGGAGGACACGCAGAAAGGGACGACACACAAAAACCTCTTTCTATAGCATTACACAAAAGACATGACTAGAACAGAGTCGGCCCCACAACACTGATTACAGCATGGGTTCTCACATCCTCGTTTTATTGAACAGACTGCAACCAATGTACCGAACCCTTCTTATCATCTCCATTAATTTATTATTACATTAAAATAATTATCTAAAAAATGCATATTAGATTTGTTAATCCAATCATTTGCATTTCTTACAGTTCAGGTAAATTTTTTAAGATTTATTGATTCTTTTTAAATATTCTTTTAAATAGGTTTGCCAGATTTCTCAAATTTGTATTTTTTCTGTACGTAACTGTATGTTTATTTATATAGTCTTTACAACTCTCCGGTGAGTTGAATAAACAGCTATTAAATCTATACAGACATGTTTTAACTTGCATCGGTTGTTATAGATATAGTTTGCTCATGTTAACTAGCCTGCTGTTTGATCTCTCTAGGGATCCAATCAAAGGATGTGAAAATTCCAATGTTATTGTTGATGGCCCCTGGTCTCTCAAACCGGAAATCTGATCGGTTAAATGATTCACGAGGCAACAGTTTTATCAATGATTGTTTTAAATTTCAAGCATGTGCACTGTTGATTCTGATTGCCTGGAGACAGATTTCGTTGACATTGGCAACACAGGGCTGAAATTTGATTGGATAAAAGCTCTAACATAAACAGACTATATTGGATGCAGCTCATCCGAGCGGAAAGCTATTAATTGAAAAGAGTGGACTATTGGGAGCAATTTATTACATAATAAAAAAATATACGCAGCCATATAATTCAGTGATTGTTACTGTGTTTGGCCAGCAGGGAAGGTCTTGCTGGCCCTGACCACCCACCACTGATCAGTGACCATACCACTTCAGTTCTAAAATTGTTTGAGGCACACTGATTACTGTATCACAGTTTTTTTATTTCTTTATTAATGTATCAGGTTTAAAACCAATAAACCACTGTTCTGTCTGTAGAATAGTATAAATCACGGGTGTCAAACTCAAAGCCCAAAGTCGAAATCTGACCCGCCAACTCATTTTATGTTGCCCGCAAGTGCTTTCAAAGTATATGATTATCGTACTTTCTTCACATCAACCATTACCATGAAACATAGTTCATCATCCATCCACTAGGTGGCGGCAAATCATTCAAATTCATTTCAAAGTCAGTCATTGTCAAAAAATGATAGTAAATAAAGTTAAAGAGAACAAATCATAATCTAAACTAATCATTTTGCCATGCAGGTTTCACGGTTGCCCTTTTTGACTAGATTATCAGGCCTTTGATGACCTTGAAACTTTGTGATAGTTTAATTTTGTGACAACCGTGGTCTACATGCTTGTAAAATGCTTGATTTATCAACTGAAGCTGTCTGTAACATTGTGTGATGGCAGAATTGTTTATAGTGAATTATTATTTACTGAACACTATATTTCACTATATTGTTTTTGTTGAGGGTTTATAAAAGCACTCAAGTTTGTGGTACTGGTATTTTTTAATCATGGTTCCGTATCACTTTATGTCATATCTTATGTCAACACTCTTATGCATGAGAACCATGGCTGGGACTACCCTGGCCATTCCGGCAGATTCCTTTAGGCAATTTCTTCTATATAGAACAGAAAGAATCTGGTGCAAAGGTTTATTTATAATATTTTAGGGTTCCTGAAGACAATACAGGGTCAAATGTCAATACACATGGTTAGTACAGGGTCTAATATCTGGGCAAATTTCCCTTAGCAGGTAACTCCTTGTCCAGACATCAAGCAGCTTTTGGTTGAATTCTGGTTAGATATTTCACAAAAGTTGCATTTGTTCATTTTCAGGCAACTGTTAAGAAAGGTCCACATATTTTCAATAGTTTGAGGTTAGGATAAAACTTAACTTTGACCTGCTTTATCCATTCCAAAATAAGCTTTGATGTGTATTTGTGGTCTTGATCCTCTTGGAACACCCAAACTTGTGTTTGCAAAATGTGTTTCTATTTAAGATTCTGCTACAGAGGTAGTCCTTCAAAACGATTCTGTTCACTTTGTACAATGAACCAGTTCCCCTGGCAGCCAAACAGCTCCAGAGCATGATGCTACCACCACCAGCATGGTCACAGTCGGTACAGTGTTCTTAAAGTTGAATGCCTCACTTTTAATTCTTCAAACACATCTCTAGTCATTATGAACAAACTTCTCTCTAGACTTCTTATTTTCTTTGTCCGTGTGGTCAGCTACAAACTTTAGTCAAGCTTGAAGTTGTTGATGTTGGAGTCAAGCCGATGTAAAACACACTTGGTGTTCAAGCAGCTTCCAGTTTAAAGAAGGCTCTGTGACTTGGTGGTTCCTTTGTTGTTCCTGATCATCCGAAACCCATTTCCTCTCAGCTGGAGTAACAGATTGGGTCTTCCAGTAACTTCTTCTTTATCTCTCAATAACTTACTTTTACATACAGTTGTTAGATGTTGATGAACTGGGAATTAGGGGTTAAAGTAAATTATGTGTAAATCTGTGGTCTAATTTTTCAAATCTGCACTGAGCTTTTTTGACCTTTCCATTGTTCTGTGTATTGGTCGTTCTGTTTATGTTCTCTCAATCAATCCTTTTTTATGTTGTTACAAAGAAGCTACCTGCTGTAGTCCATTGTGATCACTAAAAGGAAGTTAGGAACCTTGACTTTGGCAAGCTGAAAGACATATTGGAACTTTTAGCTTCACAGAATAATAATCTGTGTGGGTGTATGTATAAATGGGAGCTTCTATTGATTACCGAAGGCACAACAACGAACACACACAAACTTGTGCACCAAATTCTTTTAAGGGTTCCAGTTTGCTTCCCAGGCATATGAAAGAAACAGGAATCGGCCACAGCCTCTTTCTGAAACAGTTTGCTTACTCCTGTACGGGAGTATTAATGACCCCTTCTTCAGGCTTCATGATGATAGTAAACATTGCCATGGGACTTTTCCCACACTGTATGAATCAGTGTTGGGCTGCCAAGTCATTGTGCATGCCCAAGATCATTCCTCTGGTGACATGGTCTTGTTGTTATTATAAACGGACACAGAACCAAAACAAGATGTTAAACAGGTGAATAAGAGATACTAAGCGTGAGCTGGGGTGGTTTCTTCAGGAAACCTTTATATTCAGCCAGAACCATTCGATAATGGAAAATAAAACACATCGACTATTCACTAGTGAACGGATACCTTTAAAGATGTGCATTGTGTAATCATTCTGTTGAAAGAACTGCTAAGTTCATTTTAGTATTATCAGCAATAATTTACTAGACATTTCCTGTGTGCTTCAATATGTGGGAAGCCTAATAAGTTGTGTGTGTGCTTTGCTGTAAATTTCTGAGCAGGTAGAGACGTGCCTCTCTGAGTAGGCTTTCTCTCTCGCTCTCTCTCTCACTCTCTCTCTTGCTCTCTCTCTATCTCTCTTGCTCTCTGTCTCTCTCTTGCTCTCTCTATCTCTCTCCCTCTCTCTCTCTCTCTCCTCCCTTCTCCTCTGACTCCTTCTTTTCTCTTGTTCTAAGTCTCAGGGCACAGTTCAGAGTGTGTGCAAAGACTAACACTATCATTACATGCACACAGGAACCCCTTACATCTGCTCAGGAAAGAGCACTTAGCCTTATGTCTTTTTTTTTTCCTCTCTATTTTGTCTAAATTCTTTTTTTATATACTTTCTCTCAAGTCATCTCTTTTTATACATTCTTCTTTTTACTGCCTGCTTTTATTTTCTGCTACCTTCTGCAAATTGCCACCTTTTAAAGTAATTTTCGCCAAAGGTGGCCTGACCTGTGTAACCATAGCAACCAGACGTCAACCCCATGACACCCCCCATGATGGATCAATAAAGTTGCAACCATGTTCCCAGCATGAGCTCCTGTAGTTGTGTTATTGCTTGATTGCTGGTTGTCACATTGTCGGTTGAACAACAGTGCTGTCGTGTGTGTGTGTGTGTGTGTGTGTGCGTGTGTGTGTGAATTGCAGTGAAATCGCCCACTCGAATGGTTTCTGTGTGTGTCCATACTTCATCGGCCATGGCATCGGGTCTTACTTCCATGGTCACCCCGAGATCTGGCATCATGGTAAGAGTTCAGGTTTTACTGCTGTGATCCCAGTGTTGTGTTAGTTACCTAAAACCTTTTTGTTTTTACCCATTTTAGTTACATAACATGACACCTTCCAGTTTAGGAATGTGACTACTAATACTTGCCGCCTCAGAGATCTAAGTTTACTGGTATGCAGGAAGCTATAACTGGTCATATGATGTGGAGCTGGCTGGTGGGTTGGAATCAACAAATGTTCCTCAGAAAAATATAAATGTTTTATATTAGAAGCAGGAACCACAACAGAACTTAACTAAATTTTTAAAAAAAAAAAAAAAAAAAAAAATTTTAATTTAAGTTGGCCTTGCTTTTTGCAGTAGAGAAGCAGCTGTAATATTTACTTTTTAAATGATGGGGAGAAAAACTTTTTTTTCTTTGTTTTTTTTTATTTTTGTTATTTTTTGGGGGGTTTGTTTGGTGTTGGTTTTCAGGCCAGAATTTGAAAACCATTTCAGATTTCTGTATCAAATCACAAAACTATTCCAATTGACAACTATTCCAATTAGATAAGGGTACATCTGAGATATTACCTTTTGACATTTTGCTAATTAAAATTTTTTAGATTTTCATGGCAACCAATTTAACATGTAAATCAGAATAGGAATACTTTATTGATCTCGGAGGAAATTGTGTTAATAAAAGAATAAAATATATATAAATAATACAAATTGTGTTATTAACATAATAAAAATATGGGTGGTGATCGATTTCAGATCTGAACTTGAAAACATGATGCTTTTTTTTTTTTTTTTATAAATTATTTACCCACCACCCCATCATAGAATGATATATCATCAGTATGTTTGGCCATCCATCTGTCTGTAATTGTTTAAATTCTGGGTCAGAACATGGAAACCGTTCAAGATTTAACCTTGGCAGTTATTTCTACTGGGCAGTCTAGTCTTTGATATTTTGGGGTTACTGCAGTTAAAATTTTCTGATGGTCTTATGGGTCCCCAGTAGTTTCTGGTCTCCTAAAGAAGTATTTAATTGGACTCAGCCCTGATATTTAAGCATATAACCTTCAGGTCACTTGTGCAGATGTCATGATTAAGATTTAAAGTGTCATTTAAGTGTCAACCTTTTAATGGGCAAGAATATTAAACCACTTGGGGTAAAAAAAATTTAAAAAATAATAATAATATTTTGGGGCATATAAAACAGATTTTTTTTTCACTTTCAATTTTACAGCTTATACTCCCATGATACACCAACCATTTTCACTCTATACAGTAGTTTGTGAAAGTATTCAACCCTTTTTGTGAAGGCTTTTGAAAAGGGAGTGTATATGTATTCACATATACACTTCTTCTATGAAACCTCTTAAAAACATCTGGTCCAACAGGTTAACATTAGAATTAATGCAATTACTTTATTCAGGTCCACCTGTAGTATATGCAATTAAAGTGTCAGAATTAGATAATTTATAAATACATATTGTATGTTAATAATTACTAATTAATTAGCTGTTAATAATAAAAAATATATATACTATTATCTGTCTATAAAAGTGCGTTAATCCATTAAAGCTGTCCTCCCAAGTTTTAAATTTGTTTAATTGAGCCAGGCCAGTGTTCAAAGATTTCCAGTGAAATTAAATCCACCCAATTATTGCTCCTCTCTTTTGTATTTCCTTTGATACATATCAGTTCTTTTCTTTTGTTTTACAGCCAATGATAATGACATGCTGATGGAAGAGGGCATGGCCTTCACAATAGGTGTGTGCTTGTATCGAAATTGCTGTTGGTGTGTGTTGTACTGCTTCATATTTTTTTGAGTGTGTAATCTTCATCCATCAGATCTTAAAACATTTTTTTCATGTGTTTACATACCCCCCCTCAAGAACCTATTCTAATGGAGGGAACCTCCGAATTCAGGATACTCCATGACAAATGGACGGCGGTCTCAGTGGATGACAAAAGGTTCTCTTCTGCTTTCCACACATTCATTTTGATAGAATGTTATAGCCGGGTTCTACAGGCAGCCCATATTTATTCCCCCATTGCTGCTAATGTGCCAAAATGGGCAAAGATAGAAGAGACGCTTTTATGCTGATCAAGCAAAAGGCTCAGGAAGACCCAACAGAGAGGTTCAAGAGTCCCATACAACACATGGGAGCAAGCAGTCTATGTTGTCATGGATATTGTATTACACACTCATCCACTCATTTGCCAAATCACTTAAACCTATTAGGGTCACAAGGAGGTTGGAGCCTATCTTAGCC
>JAOUQZ010000026.1:9829000-9846785 GCA_028564935.1 Neosilurus hyrtlii
ACTATGTAAAGCTGCTTTGTGACAATGTCAATTGTAAAAAGCGCTATACAAATAAAACTGACTTGACTTGACTTGACGGCGTGAAAAGTCTGCAGTTAAACTCTGCCACAACCTTTTTTCTACTTGGATTTTGTGGTGTTTTTTTGCATTATTTTAGGTCCAATGTGTTAATACAGTATGTCAAAAAAGTAACTGTAAGGTCACACAGTTGAGGTTGTGTGAAAAAAAAATTTCCACCAGTTTTTTAAGGTGAAATATAAAGATAAAATCAAAAGTAGTCAAAACAGCCAATTATAACCTTGACCCTTAAGAGTTAAGTTACTAAGTTGTTTTCTCACTTACAAACTCAAACAAATAGCAAATACATTTAAAAACACAATCCGGTTGTGTAATATACAGAAATGATTGCTCTAATCAGATAAAAATCTGTACACTAAATTACATTTATTCATTTGGAATACATTAAAAATTTCAGAAATCCAGATCAAATGTTAAATTAGACCCCATTCTAGACTAAATTCAGCAATTAGCTAGCAGGCTAACATGACTTAGACTTAATTTTCATCAATGAACAAAACAAGTGAGGAATCTTAATTACTTCACTGCAAAACAGAAATTTCTTGAAGAGAAAAAAAAACAATATTTCACAGCTTCACGTGCTCAGTCACATGACCACCCTCTAACTACACAGTCAACTAACCAGCTAAGACATTAATGTGAGTTTACTTGATGCCGCATTACAAAAATTAGCTAAATAGCAATTAACTTAATCCTGTTTTTTAGGAAGGAGCACATTTTCCCATACATTCCAAAAGACAAGCAGCACAACTCCCAGAACTGTGAATGTTTTTTGGATAAGAGATAAAGATGTACATTCTTGCTTGGCCCATATCTGTCAAAAAATGGTAGAGCGCAGTCCAAGCACATAGCTGAATAGTTGAGGGTCAAACATGTGGTCCTACAATAGCAATCCTGGGACTTGACAATCCAACCATTACATTCTTATTCATCAGCTCAAATATAATGATCCAGACCCATTCAGTTGAATCCACAAACCAAACCCCAAACTCAAAAAGTTGTAAATCATTTAGTGCTGAAAATGGTAATAATAATAAGTCCACTGATCATTTTCACATTTCATAAATTTAATGCAAACCAGACTCTGGTCACAGCGTGCAGCCTCCCAGATGCATGAGTGTGTGCCATGTTTGATTCTGTGCCCGTCTTTGACTGGATGACTAATGCTGCTTCAGAGATTGTTTCTCATTTGTTTTTTTTTTGTTTTTTTTATTGTTGTTAAAAATAAGGAGTCTGTGTAAAAAAAAAAAAAAACAGTGGCTCCTTGGCTTCTCGCCTCTAAAATAAGTGGAAGGAAGTCTTGGCTGCTGTTGAAAGTGGAGACGTCTGAGGAAGCCGGCAAAAGGCATGAGGGTCATATACACACACTCCAGGGCCTTGATGGGAATTTCTATGCTAAGACCTTTGGCAGATTGAGTGCTGTCCTGCCCAAAGTTGCACCAATTTGCGGACACAAAACAATCCTTTTAAGCAACCTTGGAGCTATGATAAGTTCAGACAGTGTGTGCAAAAAAAAAAAAAAAAGGACACTTATTGTTCGACTTCCCACACACCAACTGGGTAAGTATTTACCAGAATAAGCCCAATTTCAGCCTGACACCATTCTGATACTGCATTGATATAGGAATATTTATAAAAGAAGGGCTATCATGGGGCTAAGTAAAAAATGCAGATTTTGTTCCACCCTATTTAGATTAGCTATTTATAAAATCCCTCCAGCTGGAAATGTTCCACAGTACTTCAGCTATGCAGGCTTCCAGATGACACTATGACCATTTGACCTATAAAATAGTATAATTCTGTTTATGTAAGCTTTTCACAAACTCAGTTATATTTCAGGAGTGTAACCCTAATTCTGGCCATCTCTCTCTTCCTCTTTCAAACACACATCACAATGTTTTGAGAGTTCCTAAAATAAAAATGGAAAATTTATCTACTAGTGAAGGATATTTTAAGCTCCTTTGGTCGGTTACTATTAGAGTACTTCCGCTATCTATAAGCATAAAAAATTATTACATGATAAATATTAAATAACAAATGCATTTTCTTTTAATACAATTATTTATCCAAAACGTTAAACTCTACTCTATGTCTGTAATCTATGTATTCCGAGGGAGTTTCTTTCTTTAAAATTCTTTATTATTATAAAGCATATCTAGTGCCTGCATTTTTTTTTCATTACAGTGTACAAAGAATTTTCCATTAAGGTGTTTCTGCATTGTCCATTTTCTTTTATTATTTCTTATAATTGTGAGGACATTTAAGAGCATACACACACCTTCCAGTGTCCTGTGTTTTCTTTTTCTTAAAAAAACCCAAAACTTTATTTTCTTAAATTCTGCAACTGACAAATGGTGGAAAAAACCCTGCTAAGACATTTTGCACTTGCTGGCAAAAAAGTCGAAGCACTTTTGTTACTGAGGGCTGTCTTAAACGTGATCAGATGCTTTGCCAAGAATGTGGGTACACATTCCTGCAGTATTGTTTCTCGTTGCCATGGCACTGACCCCGTGTGTTTTCTCCTTCTCAGTGTGTGTGTGTGTGAGAGATCATGTGTGTTCAGTCATGTCTTGACTTGCTTTTGGGTTGTGCGCTTCCCTGTCTCTCTCACACACTCACTCCCTTTTTGTCTCGCCCAGCCACACCCTTACACTGAGGCCACTGCTCACAGTTCAGCTTTGAACAGTGTCACGAGAAGAGCTTTGTTAGACTTTCACAAGGCCACACTTGTGTTGGATTAAGTAAGATTAACATCAACTAAACAAGAATGTTTTGAAATGTTCAGAAATATTATCATATTATGATGCCCGAAGGCCTCAAAAAACATTCTATTCATCATAACATGTAGTTACTAATCACTGAGGAATTAAAACAATTAATCATTCCAATCATTAATCAATAATTAAGAAAGAAAGAGAAAATAAAATGCATGCTAAACATATCTATTAGACCTGTGTGAGGTTCCTAAGCATATGGAGGAATTGAATAGAAACATTTATATGTGCTGTTTTTGTGTTATTTGAGCCATAAAAATAACATGAATTTGACTTCTGATGATGTCATGTCATTCTGTGTTCAGAAATCCACGAAAGCGTAATTTATGTGGTTTTACTTTCAGGGTAGGAGGGATAGTATCGTCTTTCTTCCTGTCAATCACAATGGTCATGTCATGTCATTTTCTGAACTGTCATTCATCATGTCATTTTCTGAACTGCTTAATCCTAATTAGGGTCTGCTGGCGACTTGCACCAGCAGATTCAGGGACAGTTTCAACCCACAAGCCATTAGGCTATATATATATATATATATATATATATATATATATATATATATGGTATGTGAGAAAAAAAAAAAGGAATAGTTTTATCCCAAAAAGCCTGTTTTGTGGTTGCACCCTCGTCAAGGGATTTATTAAGAACATTATTATTATTGTTTATATACAGTCAGTATCATTTACATGGTATATTTTAATTTATGCAGTGTGAAATCTGACAGTACTAATCTAATTTGGTTTAGGTGTTGCTTAGGAGGACTTTGTTTCTGTGG
This sequence comes from Neosilurus hyrtlii, assembly GCA_028564935.1. Lineage (NCBI taxonomy): Eukaryota > Metazoa > Chordata > Actinopteri > Siluriformes > Plotosidae > Neosilurus > Neosilurus hyrtlii. Next base: position 9,832,625 of record JAOUQZ010000026.1, read on the forward strand.
CAGCAGGAACACATGAGTTCATTATGTTTATTGAATGTGGATAGTTCAGGACAACATATGATTAAGAACTTTTCTTTGAGGCAGAGGTTGCATTTTTTACTTGAGCTGTTACCTCTGCCTCAAAAGAAAGTTCTTAATCATATGCCGTAAAATCATATACGAAAATCAGCAATAATTATTTTTTACATGCCTCTCACCATAGACAGTGACAGACATGGCTGGCCTTTGATAACCCAGTTAGGAGGTACAGCAGTGACAACCCGTTAATGGTGGGGCTTGAACCCCCAACCTTGGGATCAGTAATCCAGCTTCCCACCTACCTTATGTGCAATACTTCTCTCTTTAAGTGCAATATTTGTTTCTTACGTGCAATATTGAGGGGGCTCTGAGTCCAAGAATTTCGATTGCGGGTAGTGATGTTCCATTATTACCTGTATATGTCAAATAAACTTAAAATGTTCAACTCACAACAAGGTCTTGGGTTCAAGTCTTGGGCTTGAGCATTTCTGTGTGAAGTTTGCATGATCTCCCCATGCATATGTTAGTTTGCTCCAGGTAATCCAGTATTCCACAGTACAAAGACATACTGTAGGCTAATTGGCTGTTCCAAATTATTCCTAGGTGTGAGTGTGAATGGTTGTGTGTGTGTTTGTGTTGGCCCTGTGATGGTCTGGCAAGCTGTTTAGGGTGTACCCTGCCTTCACCCAGCATAGGCTCCAGCCTTCCCGCGACCCTAGTAGGATTAAGTAGTTTGGCAAATGAGTGAGTGGTTGAATGAAAGTTAATGAAGGCACAGTGATGCCATTCTCAGCCACTGTATCTTTAAAACCAAGTTAGAACTAAAAACACTGCAACTCAGTGCAAAAATGAATAAGGTGCTGCCTAACATGCATGTGGATGTGTATGGGAGGCATTCCTCTTGAGCTGTCATGTGAGAAACGTCAATCAGTTGTCGGTGATCAATAGGTGAGGAGAAAAAGAGACAGGTCAGTATTCTTGATTACACACTGTGGCGTGTACTTCCGTACACAGTACTGGAAAATTCTTACATTTTATGACAGAATAATAATAGTTATTAGCACAGGAGAAGCCACTTTTGCACACTTATGTTAATATTCAACTTAGTTCATTCTCAGTTTATTTCTGTTTCAGATGTTTTATACAATAACTAAAAGCATGTGGAGAGTGCAAACCCCTGCCAAGACAGCTCATGTTTCTCTTTATTTTAATTACTGCTAAGTATTATTTTCAGAATTCATTTCAATCGTCATTCATTTAGTCTGTTTTCTCTTTGAATGGTCACATGATGCAGGCCACTATCTCACTGATGATTAAAACACGTCACTGGACAATATACTACAAGTTTGCACACAACATCCATAAATGTTTGAATGCTATAAAATAAACTATAATAAAGCCTTTGTAGATTGTTTACCAGATAATGTTGCTTGGCTCTTTATAAGCAATATTCACAGCAGCACGTAGTACATCTCTGTAAAGCTTCTTAAATAGTGAATAGTTTTGGTGACGTTCAACAGCCAGGGGTCATAAATTAGTCATTTAACCACAAAATCTCTGGATCAATAAAGTCAATACTACATAAAGAATGGGCTGAGACTTTTAATTATACCAGTGTTCCTATTACTCAGCACTATGTAACACTGTCACATTATGTTTAAGGTTTTGATGTAGTGATCAGTGGAGATATTGTGGCTGTAGGTCTACAGAAGTGATGATTTTTGTTTGTCACTGTTGGAACAGCAGCATCTTAAGAGAATAATCAGGTCGGGTTTTAATTTTAATCAGGACAATGGCTAGCATGTCTGCTTCACAGCATGAAGGTCCTGGGTTCGACTCCTGGGCTCAGCGAGTTTGCATACGCTCCCTGTGCTTATGTGGGTTTCCTCTGGTATGCTGGTTTTCTCCCACAGTCCAAAGGTTAATTTGGTGTTCAAGAGGTGTGAGTGTGAGTAGTTGTGGATATGTGGTGTGCCCTAGCTTCACACACAGACAGCTGAGACAGGCTCCAGCCCCCCTAGGATTAAGAGATTTGGCAAATGAATTAATTGCAAATTGCACATTAAACTGTATAATTGAAACACCCCTCCTAGTGGCTTGTTGGCATGTCTTAAAGCCTGAGAAAAACATTCACATTAAATTTAGTACGAATAAAGACATAAATATGTACAAACTAAACAAAGTATAAACATATATAAAGCAAACATATAAGCATAAAGTATGCTCTGGGACTTTTTGTTGCACAACAGGCTCATTCTCCAGATTTCTGTAGTACTTGTTATAGGAGATCAGAGAGAAAATGTGAGAGAGGTAGTGGTTAATGTGTGTGGGGGCAACTCAATTCCAAAACCCTTTTCAAAACATATGCTGAAGGAAATAAGAGTGGAAAGGAGGAAGAGGAGGAGGAGGAGGACAGAGGGCTGTCAATAAGGGAGCATTTGGCTTTTATTGCAGTTACACCCATCCTGAGTGTACTCTACATTCATAGCCTGAAGGCTTGTATTTCGACACTATGATGTTGCAGATCAGTACACCTGAAGTGAATGATGAGTGTGCTGTACAGAGGGTGTGGATATGAGAGCAAATCAAATAATAAATAAAGAATTGCAGTGTGTGTATGTATACATTTCACATTTAATGTGATTGTGCAACCACTTAGCAGTTAGTAGTTATCCATCAGACAGCTTCTTCCACCACAGTTTACTAAGAGGCCAAACCAACAACTTCTTATCTGTCCGAGCCCAAATAGGGTGCTAATATAAAGCTTCTGGAAACACAATAATTCCCTCTTTATTATGCTGTTGTTGAGTTGTTCATTTTTTTTACATTGAAATGAACGGAAATATCTTTCTGCTCTGTCACACTTTATCAGAGAGCAACCAGACTTAATATAACACCTCTGGACAACTTGCACAACACATACAAGAAATGAGTTATTGATCATTTTCTTGCTTCTTTTACCCCTCCCCCCCCTGGTAGCAATGCATTTTTGGGCCTACATACATTAAGTTTTAAAATCATACCTTTAAAAGAGAGCAAACAAACAGAATTTCATAACTCAGACCCACTCACTCTCATCTACTTTTTCTAGCAGGGTGGAGCAATCACACTTGCAATTTCTTGTAAAAATACAAGAATACATGTATTATACCTAGCTACCTAGTTTATGTATTAGCATATATGAGAAGTCCACTTGCAAAACCTTTTAAGTCAAGTTTTATAAAAACATGTGTTGGCACCTGCGCATGTCCCACTGATAGCTCCACTTTCAAAATCTGCTAACTCATGTTATAAATTGTAGCAGAAGAAGCTAACTATTCAGCTAACTACTAGCCAATCTTGTGAAAGATGCTTAAAAAAATGCAGCAGGGCTTACTGCTTATACCAAACATCAGAATGTGACTTGGTGGTATTTAAAAAATAAATAAATAAATAAATAAATAGTGAGTGTGTGTGTGTGGGGGGGCGGTCAAATGGGTTGGTTTGAGTATTTCAGAAACTGTTCTGCAATTTTCAGGTGCAACAGTTTCTACAGAATGGTATTAAAAATATCTGATGAGCAGAAGCCTTGTTGATGAGAGAGATCAGAGGAGAACGGTCACACGTTTGAGCCAACAGGAACTACTGAAACTGCACAGCATCCCAGAGCTCATGAAAATTTCAGATGAATTGACTAAGATAGCAGAAGACCCTAACAGGGTATTCCACACAGGAATCAAAACCTAAAATAGGTTAAAATAGGCACAGTCTCAACAAACCTGGGCAGCTGATGCTTGGATCAAGACCAGCTGACATTTTTTCTAAAATTGTCCAGTTTATAGCTTCAGATTCATGACTGACAGGGGGAGAACCAGATGTGGATGCTGTTGTACCTCATCTGCCTTCAGGTTTGATCTGTTGTGCATTCTGAGATACTTTTCTGCTCAGTGTGGTTGTAAAATGTTATACACGGCTACTTAAAAGTCCCTGAATTTGCTGTTAACTCCAGGCTGAACTGAACTCTCCAAACTCATTTACACATTAAACATGACTTGAATAAGTATGGTGAAATGGTTTATTAAGATATTTGTTTGTTTATTAAGTTTTTTAAGTAAATTGCTGTAAATTAACTTTTTAAAGTAAATTGTACCATTGAACTGTAATAAAACAGAAGATTTCAGACCTTTTGTGTCTGTATATTATGTACAAGCTCCACATTCTACCCTGAATCACTGACATTACTGTAGCATACACTTGCATGCAGATGCATGAACATAAATACAGGATAAATTACTAATCTAAGTGAAACATGTGTGATCTTGCTCATGTATCTTAGTTACTGCTGACTTTTGATTGAGTTACTGTGCAGTAATAGGGCTCCTCCCTAAGAGTGACATGCACATACCTAATTCAGTTATGTGCTCAATGGTTCTACTGTGTTGAAAAACCTCTAGGAAAGGCAGTTTAAAGATTAGCAACATGTCCAACTCACAGAAAAAGGTTCTGGGTTCATGTCTTAGGCTCAGCAAGGGTGTTTCTGTGTGGAGTTTGCGTGTTCTCCGTGTGCTTGCTTGGGTTTCCACCGGGTTCTCTGGTTTCCTCCCACAGTCCAAAGACATTCACATTAGGCTAACAGGCTGTTCCAAATTGCCTCTAGGCATGGGCGTAACCACATATTCTTTGGGGGTCACCACAATTTTGGGAAAATACAAACCTGTCACCCCAATAATATACATAAATATGTGACACATGAATCACTTTTATGAGCCTTTACTGTTAACTGATTGGATCCGTCTCCTACGATTTATTTTCCTTTATCTGTTTCTTAAGGAAAAGAAACGTGTGACCTCCCCTCTCTCAACTGCACACTTGGTTGGGTCGGGCCCCGGTGGCTTTCTTTGAAACACTTCCCTGACCGGCTCTGACTGACACTGTCACAGCCAGGCTAGAAGGAGGTCTGACACAGATCTTGGAGGGAGTACCGTTAGAAGCTAAAAAGCGGAAAAATCAGAAACAGCTGGCAGACATTAGAGTGTTTTTTCAGACAGTATGCAACTAAATACCTAAATAATAGTACTGTTGCCAACGTCACTGCGCAATTTGTTTAATTAATGTGAAAATATGCATTGTGTTGAAGTGACTAAAAAAAAGCTAGAGTGAAGATATAAGCAAATAAAACTATGAAGTAGACACTGCAGGTGTCAGACTAACAGACTAGTAGTAATGTTGACAATAATAATAATAATAATAATAATGTACACGGAGGAGTTTTAAAATGAGAAAGGTTAATTTGTTTGTTGTGCTTAACTCAGCCTTCTCTTGTTTGTGTGTTTTGCTGCTGACTTCAACAACTACATGTCTTACTGTTCTCCCCTGAGGAGCACAATGAAAAAGACTGACTAATGGCAGTCTTCATGTACTTTTTTATTTGTTGTGAAAGTCATAAATTTGTTTACATTCAGTTAAAATCAAGATTTTACATTTAATTCTTTGTACAAATCTGTGATTTAATTCATATTATACTTTTCACTGTAAAATATTACATTCATTTTGAGACAAATCAACAAAATACAAATAAACTTGGAGGTAACTTAAAAGTCCACTTCACATTCCAATCACAATTTAATTTTCAGATATTAATATAATAGATTTATATTAATAGTATAATAGTGTCCTGCGATGGTCTGGCGAGCTGTTCAGGGTGTACCCTGCCTTCGCCCAGAGTCAGCTGAGATAGGCTCTATCCTCCCCAGAACCCTTAAGACTAAGCAGTTTGGCAAATGGATGGATGGATTTTAAAAATTAGCATGTTCATCAAAATGATACAAAACAGTACTGAATACACCCATGCTGTATTTTATGTGCAGATTAGTGTTTGGTCTTTTGGCTGTGAATAACCCAAATATCTCTTTCGCTGGCCTCCCTGCGATTTTTTTCTCCTTCCCTCTTTTTTTATTACTCTCATTCTCACATGGTATCTCACTCCCCCTCCATTGCTGGGATAAAAGGAGTGCAGATTTATTGTTGTAGGTGGACACAAAGCTCACATTGTTTCACTGCCCCTGTTGGTTTGTGGCTTGGACATATGAAATCCATTTCTTTAACCTAATGGTTTATTGTATGATTGAAAAAAGTTAGAGAGGTTTTAATGTAAAGGTTGACAATGCTAACTTAGTCAGCTTCATCAAAAGAGCAGTTGTGTTTTTATCTAAGCTGAAAATCTTGCAGGTAACAGACACTGAAAGGAGTACAAAGTGCCTGCTGAGGACTACTGCGAAATCAACTCAGGTGAACATTCATTCATTTTCTAAGACGCTTAATTCTAATTAGGGTTGCAGGGAGGCTGGCGTCCATCTCAGCCGACTCTGGGCGAGGGTGGGGTACACCCTGGACAGCTCGCCAGGCCATCGTAGGGCCAACACTCACACAACCATTCACACTCACACCTAGGGGTGAGTTGTAACAGACAGCCTGCTGTGTATGTTTTTGTACTGTAAGAGGAAACCGGAGAACTCCGAGAAAACCCACACAAGCACAAGGAGTACATGCAAACTCCACACAGAGACACCCGAGCTGGGAATCAAACCCAGGCCTTCTTGCAGTGAGGCGGATGTGCTAACATCAAGTAAACATGTTCAGTAATTTAAAACAATGCTGAGGTAAATCAATACAATATCAATACTATATTTTTTAAAAAAGTCAGGAAATACATGATAACAGGTACATACCATTGTAGAATAATTACAAACTTACCCAAAAACTACCAAATTTTTTCAATTACTTGATGTTACAATTATAAATAACACCCAGAAATGTATTTTATACAGTGAAGATTAAACAGGGAAGTCTGGGCATCCCCGCTTAGACTGCTGCCTCCGCGACCCGGCCCCGGATAAGCGGAAGATGATGATGATGATGATGATGATGATGAAGATTAAACAAATCATACGAATCATATATCATACAACCTAAATATGTACATCAAAGATGTCACTTATGTTAAAAATGTCCAAATATTGTGGTAGACCTGGTATTTTCTCACAAGAAAATTTATTGTGATATAGCACCAGGTACAGAATTACAGCACATACCTATTACTTTTCACAAGTTCCGACGTACTTAAATATACATCATACAAAGGTATGCAGTGGACACTCCTTGTAAATACAAGGTAATCGGCTAATAAATTTAAGGTGCTTACCATACATAAGAAAATAAAACTTATGGATTTAGACATGTCAATCAGTATAAGACTTTTACTGCATTGTATACTTGATCTGCCTCCTCATATTTACTTTACACTGTCCTTCTATAAATTAATTAATTCATTCATTTTCTTAACCACTTAATCCTAATTAGGATCTCAGGGAGGCTGGCGCCCATCTCAGCCAACTCTGGGTGAGGGCAGAGTATCTGTAAATTCTAACCCATAAATTCTATTTATATTCACTCTGTAAGTTTGTGACAAAGACAACAATCCACAATTTGTGCTATGTAAATCTACCTTGTTTAAATAAAAATGGTGAAAAGACTCTAAATGAGGGAAGCAGTTCTGTGCTTCCACTGGCAGTGCAATGGTTTATGGCTAGTGAATCTACTGGTTATGTGATCAAATCCTATGCAAAAGCCTTTAAGTGCTTAGCATATGCTTGTCTGGTGTTTTGTCCAACTTCAAAGTCATATTTGGACTGTCTTTAACAGTAAGCTACCAGCTGAAACTTCCCGTTTCCGTTAGAAAACATTTCCTGCCAAGCTGTGTATTGTCTCTAGTCAGAGTAGCATCTAGTGCTGTGTTCAGAGGAAAAGTGCCACTATTTAACAAAATAACAGATATTCCCAACAGTCATGTCACTAACAGCTCAGTTATCAGATAATTGGTAAGGTTAATACTGAATGCAGGCAACATCATCAGCCAGCACTGTACTGTACTGTACAGAGATGCATTGCATCTGAGGAATTCTAAATATGTGACAACACATCCTGCAAGAAATCAATCATGTATATCAAACCTGATTATTTGAATATTTTAAGTAGTGCTGCTAAAAGTAACACACATAGATAGACCAGGTGTATCCGGTTATGCATACATAGAACACCTACAGGGTTCTGAACTGCATTCTAAACCTTAGTTTAAGGTAGTTAAAGATGGTCGTACAGGAAACCTTTCAACAATTTTTAACAATACCAAGAAAATAGTACAGAGAAAATAGCTTGAAGGGTGGCATGGTAACATGATGGTTAGCACTACTGCCTCACAACAAGAAACTCCCTATGTCCGGTGAAGGCTTTTCGATGTGGAGTTTGCGAGTTCTACCTGTGCTTGCATGGGTTTCCTCCAGGTGCTCCAGTTTTTCATGTTCTGGCTGGTTTGAGGTGCATTTAAAGAAATGCTGTAGAGCAAAAATGCCTTCAAAAGTAACAGTTTTTTTTTCTGAAATAGTAGTCTCAGGTACAGTAAATGAGCAGCTTTCATGATTTTTTTTGTGTGAAAAGTGATCTCTTATGTATGGAAGCATATTACATTCACTTCTTTTCTGAATTGATGAGATTCTTATTCATTCAGAAAAACCCTGATTCATAAAAAATTATCCCATTCATTCAGAAAAACAGCTGCTTCGTTCCCCTTATGTACCTATAAAACATGCTGCTTTTTTTTTGGACATAAACATTTTTAGAAAAATATTGTACTGGAACATGAATGTTCGGAAATTTAAAATGTTGACTTGACAACGTAGAAATCACTAAATAAAAATGCATAAAGTTTGTACTTACCCTCTTTTCAGACAGACAGGGAAATGTGCACTTTTTTTAGTTAAAATTTGCATTAGTTGTAGTAACTAAAAACAACGTAAAACTTCATTATTAAATTGGTTGTTTGATATTTTTGCAACTAATTGTATGTTACTTAGCCCAACAAATAAAAATTAGTGGTTGTTCTTGCTAACAAAATTAGTGACCAAGTCATGTGTTCATCCAAGCGGGCAAATAACATCAGACTCTGACAAGCACGGCATTGTTTATAAAATTGTACATTGGGTAGACTGATTAGCATACTCTGAACACTTTCATGAATTTTTTTTATTAAAGTTGTGCAAGTTATGTATGATATGCAAAACTGCACATCTGTAAATTCTACCAATAGTAGTTTCAGTTATGGCTCAGTGGTTAAGGCTCTGAATCACTGCTTGGAAGGCCAGGGGTTCAAGCCCCAGTACCACCAAGGTGCCACTGCTGGGCCCCCGAGGAAGGCCCTTAAACCTCAAGTGTATAAGAATGATAAATGTAAGTCAGTCTGGATAAGAGTGCCTGCCAAATACTATAAATGTACCAACAGCCAGAACATTTAAAAAATAAGTTAGTTCAAAAAAAAAAAGTTATAGTTAACATACAGGATTAGTTAAGTGTAACTCTTATTAGTCACTTCAACTGATCTGTTTTAAGAGTGAAGAAGAACAGGGGATATAATGACTTCTTGTGAAATGAAGCCACACACTTAACTTCTTTCTAGAAAGGTTAGCTTTAGGGTGGGGATAAAAAAAGATCACCAAACCAGTAGTTATCGTGGTTATTGAGGGTCATTTATGTGCAACCGGAAGTTCTCACAGGTAAAAGGGCGCGGCTTTTGCAACTCTCACTTTGGGTAGGGCGCGCGCAAGAGGCAAAGAGGGAGGGCAAGAGGGCAGGGAGGGGAGAAGGGGGAAAGTAAGTCCTCGTCACAGCGGATCCTTCCCACCACCAGAACACAAAACGCCTCCGTTATAGATTTCACTGAACAATCTGAACCAGCAGGTTTTTGGACGAAGAGGCGCCAGCGCACCAGGACACACTGCTGAGATTTCCCCCGCATGAACATGGCGCGGTACCGGACAGTTACCTTTCCTCTTCTCTGTCTCATGGAATGCGTGTTAATTTCCGCCTTCAACCTGGACACGGAGAATGTGATCAGGAAAGCCGGGGATGCGGAAAGTTTGTTCGGGTTCTCCCTGGCACTGCACAGACAACTCGTTCCGACTGATAAAAAAATGTAAGCGCATGTTTTAAATCATTTTACTGTAATGTTGGAGGAAAACAGGTGATCGCTCGGGCTCCTATTTCCGCTCGTACTCTAGTTGTATTCTGCCTGCAGGTTGAATTTGCAGAAACATGTGACTATGTAGGCTGTGACAGCTTGTGGGATGTAACTTAGCAATGTGACATTCCAGTTGTCATTTTAAATGATGATTAAAGCAGTCATTTAAATGGCAGTGCAAGTAGAATAAGGACTTGGCAGGCTATTAAACTCTTTAGCATCACCGGTACTTTAAATTACACATACGCTATTTAGGAGGCTTGTATTAGTGTTTGTTTACTTTTGAATAACTTCAACAGGAGGCATGGACGCTTCTTTGTGAAATAAATACACCATATTATATATACTCTAAAACATTAATTTCTTATATATTCAGGTTGTTTTGCCATTTTATTGTATTTTACACTTTTCCTGTGTCCAAGAAACAATAAATAAACACTAATGACACTGAGTGTCTGTTAGCATTAATTATAGTTAAGACGCCATTTTCCTCATTAGCATATCACTAGATCCTAGTCAAATTGTGTTGTTTCACCTGTATTTTAAAAACAACCTAAAAGTTTACTCACATGACACAGTTCTGATAAAACAATTCTCACACAAACACCTCACATAAATGAACAAAAATGGTTTAAATCTTGTTAAAGTAATATATTTTTAAACCTCTATAGCTATCAGTTCTAAGCGCTGCAACCACGACCGTTAATCTGAGGTAAAGAAGCCACGCCCTAATCAAGTGTACGCGCACGTGCACCTTTTAAGCAGCTGTTTGACCGTCTCGTGCGCTCGAAAATCAGGAAAGTGTTAGCAGCAGAAGCTAAAGTCAGAGAATTTGTTTGTTTTTATTCTCTCTTGAAATGAAATGTGTTAATTGTCATTATTTCGTTGTCTCTAGAGAAACAGTAGTTGTACTGGTTGAAAGAAGGTCAAATTTTTGAGGTGGTTGTGTGTAAGTCAGGTTATGATTCATCCCCTTAATTCTTCTCAGCTGCCAACGTTCCTGACCAGATGGACAACAGGATGAGAGAGAGAGAGAGAGAGAGAGAGAGAGAGAAGGAGGTTGTGAGGGTGTGTGTGTGAGGCACTGAGGGAAAGTGTGAAAGAAAGAGAGAGTGAGGAAAAGACTGTAGGAGTAACTGAATGTCTGAAACCACACCCTTTACACCACACAGAGCACTGTTCTATAGCCACAGATAAAACCTTGGTCAGGAAAATTCAGCGCACTCAAAAGCGATCTCAAGAAACACACTGCACTCGGGTTTACAACAGCATTTTCAGTCACATATATTATGTTTTCCATTAAAAAGCGAAACACAGATGCACTGAGAAGGAAAGTACCTATTAAAACCAATGGGGCTGCATCTGGGTGTGTCATCAGAACCCAAATTTGGTGCAGCAAAAATTCATTTTAAAATGAGAGTGGAAAAAAACATTATACAACTTGCTGACTTGTGGTCATCCAATTGATCACAAGGTCAGTAGATTTTGGTTTAAATAAAAGATCTCATAAGCAATAAAGTTAGTGTCAAGAGACATATAGTCTTAAGTCTGACTCACTACACATATGACCCATCACATCAAATGAGTTATTAAGTCCCATTTTGGGCTGTATGAGGTATGCATATTTAGCTTCGTTAGCTTCATTTTGTTACCAAAATCGTTCATGTAGCGTGTCTCGTTGCTGGGATATAGCTAATTTTGTGCAGGGAATTTAGAAGATTTTAAAATAGATTAAAAAAAATTAAAGTTAAGAACCAATGAACCTTAGCAAACACCACTCTGTATTCAAAATAACTCCCTGAAATCATTCAAGTACATTGAAAGAATCAAAATAACAGTTATTTTTTTTATATTTATGCAGATTTCCAGTATCAAAAACTATGAAAAGTTTGATGCACAAAAAAAACCAACCCCCCCCCAATAAAAAAAAACACCTTTTACCAGAAAATCTACACATTTACCAAACTAGTGAAATTTGTCTAAAACTCACCAAACAAGAATGTTTCATGAATGAGTGTAATAATTACATTCCTGTTGTTTTCTCCAGATAACTGGCACTGATAAAAAGAAGAGTGTGTGTGGTCAGGATTTATAAAGACGTCGACACCTATTCGAACCGAACATGGAGAAATTTCGCTCCTTGCAAGCTAACCGGGTCGATTTCTTTATTTTCCTTGCAGGCTTATATCTGTTTCTTTTTTGGCTGCAGCCTTTTTTTTTCTTATAGCTACAAAATTGGCTGTGCGACTTAATACTTGTTTTTATGTGATGGGTCACATCCTGTAGTGTTCTATTGGGAATTAGGGTGGCAAGGTGGCGTAGTGGTTAGCACATCCGACTCCCAGCAAGAAGGTCATGGGTACGAGTCCTGGTGTGGAGTTTGCATGTTTTCCCTTTGTAGGTTTTCTCCGGGTACTCCAGTTTCCTTCCACAGTCCAAAGACATGCACATTAGGCTAATTGGTTGCTCTGGATTAACCCTAGGTATAGATGTGGTTGTGTGTGTTTCCCTGTGATGGTCTGGCGAGCTGTTCAGGGTGTACCCTGCCTTTGCCCAGTGTCGGCTGAGATTGGCTTCTGCCTCTTCGTGACCCTAATATTAGGATTAAGTGCTTCGGCAGATGAGTGATTGAGTAGAGGGAATTAATTCAATTAGGATTTGTTGCTATTTTGCATTACACATCATTCATTCATTCATGCATTTGTCGAACAGCTGAATCCTTCAATGCACACACACACACACACACACACACACACACACACACAACCAACCATTCATATTCACAGTCACACCCAGGGGCAATTTGAAACTTGATTGAGTCTATTGTGAAGGTCTTTGGACTTGGGGAGGAAACGCATGCAAGCATGGGGACACCATGCTAACTCCACACAGAAACTCCCTCGTTAAGGCCGGGACTCGGACGAGGTGAGGTGAGGCGGATGTGTTAACCTCTATGCCTTGATGCCGCCCCGCATTGTACTTAATTTGAACAGTATTAAGAAAATCTCTGTTCAGATTGTTGTTTTATAGTTTGCCACTGCTGCTGAAATCACAGCTCCATGTCAGGCACATATGCTCACCTGTTGCTACAGATATTAAGTTTGCATATCATGTGTCCAGAGCATGCATGGTGTCCATAACTTAAAGTGGCATTGTCATGGCTGTTGTGTATGTGTAAGCTACCCTGAGTGCAATTGGATTTTTAAAGTGTTTCACTATGCTAATGGCTTTTAAAGTGTTTCACTGGTCACTATGGATGGGTTAAATGCAGAGGTAAAGATTTCCCTTGTGGGTATATAAAAAAACAAAAAACAACGCAAAAACAAACAAACAAAAAAAGCCTGTTTTATCATTCACAAGGGTTTGATTTTATGTTCACCTAAGAAGAAATCGAAATATTTCTTCACGCCCTATTTTTTGCTCTCTCTCTTTCTTTGTTTGTGTGTGTGTGTGTGTGTGTGTGTGTGCATGCACGTGTGAGTGCGTGTGGTACATGAGATCTGGCAGTGTGCAGCACCTTGCGCATGTGCCACAGCCATGATCTAACCCCTTTACAAAATACAGATAAGTCTCTAACATATCTTAGTGTTGACAAAAATATTTTTTTTCTTTTGACATACTGATGCACGAAGCGATAAATAGGCTACTAGAACAGAGAATTATAAGTCTGTATAGTGACAGACTTGTGTGTAGTGCTACACGTAATAGACGTTCTGACCTTGTGTATGGGTGTGTGTGAGTGTAAGTTTTGTCACTTGTGTGTTGCATAAACATTTCTTATCTCTATGGCTACAGTTCGAAATCAGTCTGGCAGAAAGCTTTTACAGGAGTCCTAAAAAGGCTGGAGCAGTACCTAGGAATTGAGGAGTGTGAAAATTATTGCTGGAATATTTTTTGACAGGTGTGTGTGTGTGTGTGTGTGTGTGTGTGTGTGGCTCATTCTGACTCATATCCTTGAGGACAGCACATGGGCTTGCCTTGTTTAACCACCTAACAGTTCCAAATGTGTTCCCTACAGGGGTGTGTGTGTGTGTGTGTGTGAGAGAGAGAGAGAGAGAGAGAGAGAGAGAGAGAGAGAGAGAGAGAGAGAGAGAG
>JAOUQZ010000026.1:9846885-9870697 GCA_028564935.1 Neosilurus hyrtlii
TGTATGTATGTATGTATGTATGTATGTGTGTGTGTGTGTATATGTATGTGTATATATATATGTATGTGTGTGTGTGTATTTGTAAGTTAAGTCCTTGAGTTCATTACCAACATACATTTAGTTAATGAATCTCTACTGTAAGCTGCAATTAATCAGGTTGAAGGAACAGTAACCGTAATCCTGGTTAATAAAGGAAGTACTGACTATGTGACTGTTGCTGCATCTGTTTAAATCTTATGACTAAGAGATTTTGTTTTTTTTTTCCGCTCCTACAAAGTCAGAATATTAAAAGAATATGACTGCCACCTAGTGTGGAAACTTTGTATTTTTCCATCTTATTAATAAACATATTTTGTTCTCTTGCTCTAAAGGAACAGGTAAAAGATAAGCTGAGTGCCATGCCCATAAATGTGAACGTAGAGATCCAACAGCCATCAGGACGCAGGAAGAGACAAGCCGGTCTTGGTGAACTGAATCCCGTCCTCTCAGACAACCAACCGCTGGTTTCTCAGGTAAACACTCTTTATATCACAGCATTCCTAATTTTTTATACTTAAAAATATATGAAGATAGTCATTTTTCTTCTTATTATTATTTATATTATCATCGTTATCATTATTATTGTTATTTTGGACCTCAGGTGAATTTTGTGAAGGAAGGCTGCGGCGACCTCAGTTGCCGGAGTAACCTGGAGCTGCAGTACATATTTTGCTCCCGAGAACCCAACCAAGACATCTTCAAACCACTACCATTGTGAGTTCTCTTACATAAGACAATGCTCTATTCCACATCTGCGGAATTTGTTCCTTAGTATTAGTATTATATGATTTGGGAAAGGGGCAGCACGGTGCACTAGTGGTTAGCATGTGCTCCTCACTGCAGGAAAGCCCTGGGTTCGATTGCCGGACTCAGTGTTTCTGTGGGAAGTTTGCATGATCTCCCCGGGCTTGTGTGGGTTTCCTCTCACAGTCCAGAGACATGCACATTAATTGGCTTTTCCAAATCGCACCTAGGTGTGAGTGGGATTGTGAATGGTTGTGTTTGTGGTCCATGCAATGGTCTGGCAAGCTGTGGTGGGTGTACTCTGCCTTCACCCAGTGTTGGTTAAGATAGGCACAGTTCACCCACAACCCTAGCAGGAGTAAGCGGTTGAGCAAATGAGTGAGTGAGAATGATTTCGGGGGTTAGCACTCTTGTCCTGGATTCTAGCCTGAAGGCGTTTCTAGAGTTTTCTGGAAGTAGCATGTTCTCGCTATATTTTGCACACAGTCCTATGAGAAATGGGTGTAATAGGAGAGGAAAAAAGTGAAGAGGGGTTTACTCTGTCTCTCATATTATATTTGCTCTTTGATCTGTAAAAAATATAAGGTTGATAGCCACATCAGCCAAAACAGGTCTTGTAGGGTGTTCCTGGTATGCAGTGGTAAGTAAGGTGGTCCAAGAAGGGCAGCCAGTAAACTGGTAAGGGTGTCATGGGTGCCCAAGGCTTACTCCTGCATGTGGCGAGTGAAAACTAGTATGTTTGGTCTGTACCCACAGCAGAGTTACTGTAGCACAAACTGCTAAAACTGTTAATAGTGATTATATAGAAGAGAATTAGAACACACGGTGTTCATTGCTGTGTGTGGTACTGCCTAGCTGTAGACCAGTCAGGTGGTGTTAATGTAATTGCTAATGAGGGTATATATACTGTATTGTAAAGGAACTCACTGAGCGTCTCCTGTTATGCTTTCAGAGAAAATGGAGTTCCGGTCATTTCACCCAGCTCCCAGAAGGAGATTGCCCTGGAAGTCACGGTGACTAATAAGAACGGAGATAGCGCCTACGATTCAGTTCTTTACGTGTCGTTACCCAGGTCCCTGTCTTACTCCAAATTTAGCTCCAAGTCTGCTGTAAGCCTGATGTTTCAAGTCCATACCATATGCGATATGCCTCCTGCTTTTTTGCCTTCATCTTCTATTTAACTGAACTTTTTGTGCACAGTACCCGGAGGTCCGCTGTACGGCCAATCAGGATGGGTCAGCTGCTGAGTGTTACCTAGAAAGTCCTTTCACAAAGAATTCGGAAGTAAGTCGTCGAGATAGCACAGGGATTTCAGATGGTGGGATTGATCTGTTTTAACATTTTCTTTGTATTTGTTTGTTTTATTATAGGTAGTATTTTATATAGTTCTGAGCACTGGAGGGATTTCCTTAGAAACGACTGAAGTTGAAGTTAAAGTTGAACTTAAAACGTAAGTTAATCATTTAAATTATTCAAATTAGTTAGTGTGTACATTAATATTTAAATCTTTTTAATATTATCTATATCTATCTATCTCTATCTAATCAAAGTTGTAGGGGTTAATTTCATTAACAATTCCAACTTGTTTCCATTTAACAAAGAAAAAGACAGAAAATGTGTTCAGGTTTGTAAAAGGGACAGATATAATAGTCTCAGTGGGCAGGTTTACAGGGCAAATAGAAGCTTTGATTGGTCGATGGATTGATTTAATTAATTGCTTTTGAACGATCTCTTTTTCCACTGAATGTAATTGAACTTTTCTGCTCAGGATAGTCATTCCAAGTAAACATAAACATGACCCAATAAGAGTTTGCACGGTGATATCGATTATATCCATGTGCTGTCTTCAAGGGTCTTAAATGTAAAAATGATGATTTTTGAATCTTTTTAAAGAAATATTTCAATAGCTTTTCCTTTAGGTTGCATTTTCAATTTGTGCTTTAAGTAGATAAATGTGTTCATTACATTTACGTTATTCCAGAAACCCACCTAATGACACTTAACAAGATTAAACTAAACTTTTGAAGATCTATAGTTGAAATTATTTTATTAATCAAAGAATAATGAGTGAATAAATGTTTTATCACCACATCTCCTTTTTTGGTCATTTGTATTAGAGATTAGCCTATATCTTCACTGTAACACAGTCAGTCACATACAAGCAGAAAACACATAGAAAACAGCTTGTTCTCCATCTATATGTGCTTGTTCCTGTTTTCCCAAGATTTCTGAATTTAAAGGGGTGATCCGGCAAAAAGATTGGCCTTCTAAGCATCGATCAGTACAGATTTTGCTTCCTCTGAGCCATATTTAAGTATACATAAGTTATAAAGCCTAGACTTGTATAAAATGCATTCAAAGCATCGTCTGGTGGTCGAAGTTACTTATTTCTTTGTTGTTTTGGCATAGATGTCAAAAATAAACAAACAAACAAATAAATAAATAAAAATTGCTAGGATTGACTCAGGTCCTAAAGCTCTCACTTTGAGATGGTAGATGTGTAACTTTCTCCTGGCTCGTTCTATAACAGCTTCAGGTTAGGAACTGTTTTGGTGTTTTTTTTTAAAGGCTGGGAAATGTTCATAAAAATTTTTTAAAACAGTATTTTCTAAGATTATTAAGTGTAAATTTGTGTGTGTGTTTGTGTGTCGTCTTGTAGGATGAGTGAGCAAACATTACAGCCAGTCATAAAGAAAGCTAATGTTGTAATGGAACTGCTGTTGTCCCTTTCTGGGTGAGTTACAAAATGCAATAATGTTTATTTTCTGAGCCGCTTAATCCTAAATAGGGCTACAGGGAGGCTGGCGTCCATCTCAGCCAACTCTGGGCGAGGGCAGAGCACACCCTGGACGGCTAGCCAGGCCATTACAGGGCAACGATATTTATGTATAGTGTATATATCGTGTGGTGTTCTTTTTTTTTATTTTAAATTTTTTGGCCAGTAAAATAAAAAAAAAAATAGGCTGACACGTCCGCCTCACAGCAAGGAAGTCATGGGTTCGAGTTCTGTATAGAGTTTGAATGTTCTCCCCCTGCTTGTATGGGTTTCTTCCAGGTACTCCGGTTTCCTCCCACAGTCCAAAGATATGCACACTAGGCTAACTGGCAGTTCTGGAAAAAACCCCAAGTGTGAATAGTTGTGTGTGTGTGTGTCTGTTACCCAGTAATGGATTGGCGAGTTGTATAAGGTGTAACGTGCCTTCACTCAGGGTTGGCCGAGATAAACTCCAGAGGGATTCAGTAGTTTGATAAATGAAGGGATGACAATGTAAAGTGAAATGTATATGTGAAGTCAAAGAGGGAGTGTAACATAATTAGCATGTCAGCAACACACCAACATAAGAGATACCATGATATAAACATGGCTCTGTTGTTTCAGGCTGGCTAAGCCATCTCAGCTGGATTTCACTGGAAGGGTCTTAGGAGAAAGCGCGATGAAGTCGGAAACTGACATCGGCAGCCAGATCGACTATGAATTCAGGGTTAATACTTTATCAAAGAGTATAATATAGCATGTAATAAAAGCTAAGCTTTGTTATTATGTCTTACTGTAAGCCTTTTTTCAGTGTCAGTATATTTTTATCTGAAGGTGATCAACTTTGGAAAGCCTCTAAAGACGTTTTGGACAGCGTTTTTGAACATCGAATGGCCTAAGAACACATCTGCGAATAAATGGTTGCTGTACCTTATGAAGATCACTACTACCGGTACAGACAGTATCAGCTGCAGTCCAAATGAGGTCAACCCACTCCATTTAAGTAAGGTAAGACAAAATCCAGACTATGGTGTTTTTTTTATTTAAGCCAATTGGATAGAACAATGTATTTTTCTTTAGATAAAGTACCATTCAAAGGTCTGTCCAAACTTTTGGCTGCTACTACTGTATATGTGCCAGTAAGTGTACCTTAAGAAGTACTGCATACTTAAATAAGTACTTGAGCTTTCAATTAAATGTTACAGTTGTACTCTCATGAAACACACCAGTACTAGTGTTGATATTGTCGAAATTGAGTATTTTTGAGAAATTCCATTTTTTGGGTTGAAAACCGCTCAAAAGGGCGGCATGGTGGTGTGTTTAGCACGTCTGCCTCACAGCAAAGAAAGGCCTGGGTTCGCTTCCCGGGCTTGGGTGTTTCTGTTTTCGTGTTCTCCCCGTGCTCACATAGGTTTTCTCTCAGTTTTCTCCTACAGTCCACAGGCATGCCCACTAAGCTAACTGGCTGCTCCAAATTGCCCATAGGTGTAAGCATGAATGCTTTTATGTGTGTTTGTGTTGTCCTGCAGTGGTCTGGCAAGCTGTTCCGTGGTGTACCCCGCCTTCGCCCAGTGTCGGCTGAGACAGGCACAGCCTCCTCGTGATCCTAATAATATTTAGCAGTTCGGCAAATAAGTGACAATGAGATAAGAAAACGGCTCAAAACACAATCGGCTGGTTAAAATTTGGTACTTCTCTATATCATTAAAGGAATAGTAAAAGTTAAGACTTTTGAATCAGAGGTGGGCATCAGTCACTTCCCTATAACCCCTGCACTTGAGGGAAGGAGTCTGTGAAACCACGCTCATTTTTAATTACTTAAATCATTGTGTAAAGCTCTGAAAAAATTCAGTAGGTGCCGATGCCACAGAAGGTTTTGGTAATGTGACACACTGGCAGGACGTCCTGTCATACAGAGGGACACGGGAGGGACGTGGAGTCTGGATGCAGGTGGAGAACTGCTGTTATGGACATCCCACAAAATATGTGACTCAAGACACATCGGTTACATCTCTGTTTTCACCCCACCCCTCATCTTATTCTTCGTGGGTGGAACGGTTGAATCTGAGATTTGACAGATTAATGCTCTTGTATGTCAACTTTTTCTTCATTCTTATTTCAGGATTCATCACCATCCAGGGCCAAGCGTGAAGTTGAAAATAAGGATGAAAGCAAACCAAGTAAAGGAGTTATATCATCCCTTCTTTCTGAGAGGAAATCTAGAGTCTTGGTAAAAACCTGTTTGTTGTTGATTTAATTTTATGATTTATTGATTTGATTAATTTTTGTTTGTAAGCAGTTGTTTGTTGTATGGCTTACAGACCTGTGTCGAAGGTGCATCGTGCGTGAAACTGAAATGTCCTCTTCAGGGAATGGAAAACAATGCCGTCATTGCATTGAGAGCCCGGCTGTGGAATGGTACCTTCATCGAGGTGGGTGTGAATAATTGTATCTTGTGGAACAAATGCGTACATCATATGGACATTCAACTTAAGGCCCATTTATGCTCACTTTATGTACGAAAATAAAGACATGCATTTTAAACAACACTGTCCACATACTTTCATACGTCATTCACGTCAGCATCAATTGTAAACAGAACAGGGGCCAGAGGTGTAGTGGTTAAGGTGCTAGCCTCATGATCCAGAGGTTGTGGCTTTGTATCCCTGTTAGATCTTACTGTGTTAAGACCCCTGGGCAAGGTCTTAACCACAAGTGTTCCTCTGTCCGCCCAGCAGTATAAATGGGTACCAGTAAAAAAAATGCTGGGAAGGAAACCTGCAATAGACTAGCGTCCCATCCAGGAGGAGTTGAATACCTGGTCACGCTACAGAAACCAGGGCTTCTGCTGTGATGAACCAAAAGACTTGGGTGTTAAAAGCCCAACAGCCTTACTTACCACTAGGGGGCATTTCAGAGATGACGAGGCACAAACATGGGGATGGCACAGGATATCATAACAATATATTTTACTAAGAAACATAAAAACTTTAGTAGAATTAGTGATGTAGACAGCGGCGGTCCTAAATAGGTTTTCAGTTGTAGATGGACAATTCTTTTTTTCTTTACTTGCTCACTGACTTGTTGTGGACACAAGTCATCGGTATCGCATGGACCACCATTTTCCCTTCACTAAAGTCCAATTCACATCCAGTAGCCTCCCGGATGTCCTGTATGAAATGAATCTGATGATCCTGAATGTTGAGATGTATTGTGGCATAATGATTAGCATGTTCACCTGACAGCAAGCAGGTCGGGTTTGAGTCCTGGGCTCCTTGTGAGTGTATCTGTTTAGAGTTCGCATGTTCTCCCTGTGCTTGCATGGTATTCACTTGGGTACTTCGGGTTCCTTCCACAGTCCAAAGACATGCACATTAGGCTGTTCCACTTTGCCCCAGGTATGAGTGTAAGTGTGCATGGTTGCCCTGTGATGGGTCCTATGAAGCTGTCCAAGGTGTACCTCTCCTTCACCAGAGTCAGCTGAGAAAGACTCCAGCCTCCCCTTGACCTTAATAAGACTAAATGGTTCATCAAATAAATTAATGTTCAGAAAAGAATTGTGAAAATAATCTTTAGCAGAAATGAAAACAAGGAGGGAAATTAGCTGCTTTGGCAGAGGTTTGCACTCTGAGTGTTTCTGGATAAAAATCTATATAAAAAGGTCTGCTCTGAGTTTTGAACTTTAAACTGTAACATTGTTTTTATTCCATGCAGGATTTCGCTGACATGAATTATGTCGATATAATTGTTAAAGCGTCAATCAGTCTGGACTCCGCCCCCAAACATGTGCTGCTGAAAAATAAGGATACGCAGGTGAGTTGGGACAAATTTGGTATTATATTGAGTAACCATGCATTTCTAAATATACTAAGATCACACATTATTGGGGTGTTTGTTTGTGTTAGGTTCGAGTGACTGTATTCCCATTACGTAAGGAAACACAATACAGAGGTTTACCCTGGTGGATCATACTGGTGGCTATATTACTGGGCCTGCTCCTACTGGGCTTATTGGCCTTCCTGCTCTGGAAGGTAAGCCGAGGCAAAGTCATCAGCCCTTATTTATCAATCATTACTGGTTTGTCTATGCTTGTATCTCTCTCTGTGTGTGTGTGTGTGTGTGTGTGTGTGTGTGTGTGTGTGTGTGTGTGTGTGTGTGTGTGTGAGACAAAATGAACAGTTGCAGATGGTCTTTACCAGGACATAAATCCTTATTTTATAAGTTTGTAGGGTATTTTTTTCCACTGCACATGAAAAAACAACAATGGGCTCAAACAGGAAGCGCTGGGTTGTAGTTTATTTTATATTAGCTCAGAGTGGTCACAGTGATGACACTGAAAGCAAATATTTCATCATTTCCACTCATTCTACGTTTTCAATTATTTGAGTTTTTCAGTTCAGTACCAGGATATACCTAAGTCCTTATAGTAAACTGACGGTCATTAAAAACTTTGAGACCGTAATTATTTACATAATTTTTATTCTGGTACCCAAAACTGGATTTCTGTAATCTGGGTAATTTGTTTAGCATGTTGGCTTCAACAAACAACAAACAAACACTTTTTTGCAAAGTGACCTAAACATGTGCAATGAAACGTGACAATGACAACTCGTCATTTTCTCAAGTGCTCGAGTACAATTAAGCCACAGGGTATACTCCCAACCCCACTCCTACAAGTACAGATATGCGAAAATTTCTCTCTTAAAGTTTTTAATGACCTGTCAGTATGTCTTGAGCAATTTTTCTACATCAGATTCTCAAGGGCAGTGTGTGTACAATATGTGCATAGTTTGTTTCTGTGTCCAACCCAGTGTTTTAGGGCAGTATTGGCCTGGTAGCTATAAAAGTTACACATCAGAACATTCTTCAGTTATAATATTGTAACTATGTTCTCAAAAATCCCACATATAAATCAACATATTTGTTAATTTTTGCACAGGTTAAAAAAAAACAATGTTACTTTTTTGGGACACAAATGTGGCACCAACAAACTATCCCACAATGCTTTAAGCCCCAACCACAAGTTTCCTGTTCATACCAATCTTGCTTACCAGGAACTAAAATAGAATATCTGGTAATTACATATGGAATGTCTGGTACAGGACTAATAGCTAATGGGAAGAAAGCATAGTTTTAGGGTGTTTTGTTTTTATTTTAGCTATCGATTTGTTTTTGGTGCCAGAACCGTTGGTACTTTTGTGCAGTGGGAAAAGGCCTTAACCACCCAACTTTACTTCCTTTAGTGTGGCTTCTTCAGCAAAAGTGAGCCCAAAAATGAACCTGAGAAAGAAAGGCTGACTTCTGATGCATAGCGAGAGGGAGGGACAAAGAAAGTTCGAGCAGCTCTCTTTTGGTAACGGACCTTTAAAGATCCATTCTAGCTCAGCAGTGGCATGGGGTGTCGGTGTAAGCTGTGCTAACTCATGCTAGCCCAGGTTATAATGCTATCTTGCATTGCTTAGATCTAGGGGAATGGTGGCCGTAATTTTTAGTATTGTTATTATCATCATCATGTATCAGCTTCCTGCGCATAGTGATAACGTAGAGTGCTGTTTACAATGCAAATCAATCATGTATGGTGTTGGCGCTGGGGATATAATGGTTACATACATGGACACATTTTCTTAGATAAAGCTTTGCATATGTGTGTATATATACTATAACTGTGTGATATCTAATTTAAAAGGTTTACAGCTACTGTAAGAACAGCTTGACTGCAGTTGCTTGGACCTTGCAGACTCTTTCCTGCTTTCTTGTGCATGAATTGTTTTCTGGGTCTTCTGGTACTAGGTTCCTATCTGTTTCCTCTTTTAAACAAAATTTTGCCCATCACACTTTCTCGTGTCTGGGACACTACGTTTTTATTTATCCAAAAAAAAAAAAAAAAAGTCCACAGTCCACATTTGGCTCATTCTAACACTAAACCTGTGCTCTGACTTTCCCTTCAGTGTGGATTTTTCAAACGTTCCAAATACAATGACAGCGTGCCAAGTTACAAAGCCGTGAGGATTAAGAAGGAAGGGCACACACATCCACCCGGGAAAGGGCAGCCGGCCTCGGTGGAAAAGAAACAGTGGATGACTTCTTGGAACGAGAACGAGAGCTACTCCTAGCCTTATGCTACTACGTCAGCTGCTAATGCACATTAATATCCTGCTTTTAAAAACAAACAAGCAAACAAACCAAAGACAATTTCTCTAAGATGTTCAGTGCTTCATCTTTGCACACCCCAGACTTTTTGTATATATGACAATGACGAAATGAACGGAAATGTAAAAAACAAACAACAACAAAAAAAAGTCAACCTGCATTATGTTTAGGGACTACTTCAAGTAATGATAAATGAAAATGATAAACTAGATAAGAAAAGAGAGATGGATCCTTTTCTGCTTCAGTGATCCTCACTGTTACATATAGGCATGTGCCAAAAGAGTGTGCTACGATGTCACCACCCAACACAAGCTAAAAATATGATGGGCAACAGTTGTGATTTACATTAAAAAACAGGATCATGTTGATCATATTTAAGTTCTCAGCAGAAGTTAAATATATGATGCGACACATTAACATTCCGTCATATACATAAAATCTATTCACAGTGTTTTAACAAGCAATGCTACGTGCAATTATAGTAGTAATAAATCTTTAGGGTTTTTTTTGGTATTTTTTTCTTTTATTACACCCAAGAAAAATGTTCATGTTCCCAGTTCTTGAATCTAATTTTCACAGTTCTTCTGCCTGTATAATGTGTGTCTCTATACACAACACCTGCAGGCTACATACTAGATAGGTAAACTTTAGCCTGATTTTCAGGATTTACAAGCAGTTGGTTGCCTAGCAAGAGTATTCTCTCAGATTTATCATATGGAATGAGCAAATTATCCTCAATTTCAAATATCAAAAATGAAAATGCACAACAACCAACCATTGATGTATCTCGCTACTGATGAAGTGATAGCACTTGTTATAATTTTTTAAATAGAATATTCTGACAACATAAGCATTGAAAATTTTGGAATTATATGGCACATGCCTAGTTGCAGATATACAAATTGTGTTCAGAGAATTGATATTTATTTAGTCACAAGCAAGCCAAATATATATTTTTCTTTTTTAGAGAACTTTTGTGGCTAGATTTTAAGCTTGTCGAAATTTTCCCACTGTTCTCCTAATTCCTCCATCATTATTCATTGTTTTTTTTTATTAGAATCACTTGGATGAGTGTAAATATTTCTTGAACATTATTTACTACTTAATGCTTGTTTTGTAAAATAGGTTTTTATTATTATTATTTTTATTATTATGAATTGTGAAAGTTGGTACTGATTTCAGTTTCACAATGAGGTATGTATAGTCATTCACTTCATCCGTACAGGTCGTTATTTCAGGATTTACACAAAAGTACAAGGGCTGAAATGTATTCATGAAATCTGGCACCTTTTTATATAAAAGTGAGAATGTATTTACATAAGTTGATTTTCACGATGTTGATGTAAAAAGAAAAGTCAGCCATGTTGTTTGGTTACAAAATATATTAGAGGTTATTGCTATTTCAGTTGTTATTGACCAAAAAACACATCTGACATTATAAAAATCAAAACAAAACATTACTCAACATTACTGAATTAAACATTTCATTGTCCAACACAGGATTTTTTTTAAACAATGTATAATTCTGTCATAATTTGTTTTGCTTTTATATGCTGTGCATCAGAGTTTTAAACTTGAGAAAGTATATTCTGGTGGCACAGTGGCATAATGGTTAGCGCCTCTGCCTCACAGCAAGAAAGTCCTAGGTTCAAGCCTTGTGCCCGGTAAGGGCGTTTCTATGTGGAATTTGCATGTTCTTGTGCTTTCGACTGTGGGAGAAAACCCACACACCAAAGTCCGTACAGAAAGGCCCGGTCATTATGTTCAAATCCAAAATCTTCTTCCTATGAAGCAGCAGAGTTATCCTTTGTGCCCATAGACATCGGAGCCATATATTAATTTGGACCTTGTATTTTTATTGGCACTGTGATGGACTCAGTGCTCTTTTCATTAAACACCAGGTTCAGATCCATTCTACTTGATTATTGGAAGAATGGCTAAATCAGCAAAACTATATATCACGTTTTCATCGCGACAGTCTACTCACAGCCCGCATGCAAGGCTGCGTTTGGTGTCGTGACCGCATTTCACGTGTACAAAAGTTCAAAATCATTGGGGCAAACTCTGTTCCGAAATGTTCTTGTTTCTGGTCAGTTCAGTGTAATGTTTGGAGTTGAACCATCCTCAAAATGCAGTGAACCCTCACAACCAAAAATTTTTTGTGCATATGCCATGCATACAGTAAATATGTGTGGGTGGATTTAAAAAAAAATTTTAATACCGGTGGTGTCTTGTGTCAAACTATTACATATTTATACAACACCTTCTTGTTGGCTTTGTTGTTGTGGACAGTCTCCCCCATTAGAATCAGAATTACATGATTTTGTGGACAACAGCTAGAATTCCATAGTGTCCGATTTTGGATTTTCGAACCGGAAACAGAATTATGACAGCATAACTGAAAAAATTGCTCCACGATGCATGGAAGGAATCAAACGAAATTTCTCAACCTTATACAATGTGACAATGCCAACAAATCTGCGGAGTCAGGTTTTTCACTTTTCGACCCGGATATACATTCGCATCTACTCCTTCATTATTAATGACTGGATTCACACAAAACTTTGTAGGCTTATACTAAATGAACAAATCTGATTTTTGATTTTCAAACCTGAAACAGAATTATTGACACTAGCCCTTTTTATAGCCGAAACCATGACTGTGGTGGATGCATTTAACTAGGTGTGGAATATGATGTAAAATAAATAAATTAAAAACCTGCTACATTTTGGTAGAATTCAGGAAATGGCAACGATTGCATTAAAAAAAAAATTTCTTGGGGAGGACCCTTAGACTCCATCCACCATGGACCTCTGAAGTCCATGACTGTGTTGTTTCAATTATGTAAACTTTTAATTTATTTTTTATACCCCGATAAGAATTTAGTTGTAAGAAATCTGCAAGAATATTCCATCTATTTTGTTTAACCATATATTATTCTTAACTGTTTTAGTCTATTAACAGTCCTTATTTTAAAAACTTTAGTAAATTGATTTTCTTTTATTCAATTTATTTCAGACACTTAATAAAAGAGACTGGCAGTTCATGTAAAATACTTTTTATTTATTGTTACACATGTAAAACCATCTGTAGCATAAAAGACAGTGAAGACCTCTCTCAACATTTTCATTCATAGCATTGCCTTGTTATGTACAGCCGATATTAAAAAAAAGCAGCTAATCTTTTTTTTTTAAAAAAAGTAAAAAGACCAAAGTGTACAGCAGGGGAAGTGATGTGCGCACTCTAAAGCAGGGATGTCCAAACTTATCCACAAAGGGCCAGTGTGGGTGCAGATTTTCACTTTAACCAAGCGCTAGCCACGTTTTCCACCTATGTAAACAAAGTGATTGGATCGTGTATTCTATTGTTATACTCAAATGGTGTCTAAAAGTGTCGAAAGTGAAGATATTTACATTTAAGGTGTACATTTCATTTTAAACCCTTTGTTTTTCCTAAACTTCATCTATGCAGAGCGTTTTTATATTAAAATTTTTCTAAATTTAAAGATATCAGTGAAAATATTGGTAAAGTTATATTCATTTATGTATTATGACCATCAGCATACTAAAATTTACAGGGTTTTCGAGCTGTGGTAGCTTTTAACAGCTCCATTTTGAGATCTTAAAGCAAGGTGGTCTCACCAAGATGGCTGCGACCCGGCTTCAAAATTGAAACACTAATGAGCATTCTACTCTTTAAAAAAATAATAAATAAAAATAAATAAATAAAAGTCAGTGATTGAAACAGGAGGAAGGTGTGGCTACTTCTTGGTTGAAATGAAAACCTGCACCCACACCGGCCCTTTGCGGATAAGATTGGACATTCCTGCGCTAAAGTGCACACTCAATTTCCACTCAGTAGGTCTGCTCAGAAAATCCATATCTGTGTCTGTGTGTGTGTGTGTGTGTGTGTGTGTGTGTGTGTGTGTGTGTGTGTGTGTGAAATTCCTAATATATACATTCACTTGCTACAGACTGACGTTAGAGATTAAGCTAAAGTGCCTGCCGTGCTCTAACATTCACAAAGCACTTGAGAGAAAAATAAATCAGACATTAGACTTGATTAAATCCCTGTTAATAGTGGTTATGGATGTTAAAGAGAGACAATATTAGCACTTTGACTCCCAAAAAAAAAAAAAAAAAAAAAAAGCTTTGTGAATTCCAGCCACAATGAGAAGTGCTTGATAGGGCTGCCCTCCAGTGTGAATAAATAAGAATTGCCACTATATATTTTGCTTAAGTCCCAGTATCAATGGCTCAACATGGATGGAGATTAGGTAACATTTTACAAGTATTAACCAACCAACAGTTTATTATATGACATTACAATAATTTTGCCTATGATTAGCCTGTGGAATACCCCAGGGCTCAATTTTAGGCCCAATATTATTCAAGTTGTCTGTGCAAGTTAATGATTTTCTTTAGTATGTAAACATAATGGCTAAAGAGAAGTAAGCATAGCATCAAGCCAAACTTAGTGAGTTAAAGGGATAATGGTGATGTCATATATCCGAGGTATTACTGCGTATTTGCCATGGCTTCCACATTTGAGTCCCACATTTGTTGAGCCAAGAATACCCAAGACTTAGCCAAATCAGAATATCATCCTTAGTTTCAAATTGGTCAGGACACGTCTGCACGGATAGTATAAACAATTTCTATAATGGAGAACACAAAAATCGATTAAAAACAGCAGCAGTGTAATTAATACACTTCAAGTCTATAAGTTAGGAGAAGAGAAATCAAGTCCTAAGATATAAAACTATGACTGAAGATTATAAAACATATAATTGTATCATATTAACCAGAGGAACTGTGAGAATATGCTAAAAAAATCAATGTTACATCTAACTGACTGTGTTCCATCATATCCAGTGATTTGGAGTACACACACACAGACACAAGTGCATGACGTACATGACATCCTGTTAGGAACATAATGTTTTCCAGAACGGGTTCTTTTCCCTGAAGTTAAAAGTTCATTGGCAACTCAGCAGGCAGACTCAAGATTAGGTTTACTACCACTTCCACTCAGTCGGATTTCCTTGTCCTTCTTTGCCCGCTCCTTCTCCAACTTTTCCTGTGACTTCTTCATGTCTCTCAGCTTCCTCTTAATGGTGGAGCGATCTCTCCGACTCGACACCCCCAGCTCCTGGAATAAAGGTTTTACAAATATCTGCATTTAATATAACACTGGTCATATCTGCATGTTATGAAGATAATATTGTTGGTAATTCACACCTTGAGTTTACTACTGTCCAAATCGGCCAGACGTTTGCCATCAATGCCTTTTGCAGTGAACTCAGCTATGTACTGGTCCATGTTCAAACCCATCAACCAGTGACACACCTGCTGATTGGTCCACTCAGAAAGGGGGCGGTTCTGCCACAAATGCTGCCTAATAACAGGAGCAGGCTCATCGTCGAGAGTCTGAATAAGAACACAGGGAGAAAACACAAGTCTTTACATGTATAATAATCATTAACAATCCACTGAGTCTGAGGCAAATAACTTTTCTCCTACACAGGAGCATAAGTAAAGCAAACTATAATAAGATAACTATAACTTGATTTTTATGGTTCATTTTTACATTTTGAAAGTGCGACAGTGGTCATTTGTGTTTCATTTCTGCACCTTTTGTAGTGTTCTTCATATTTTTATTTGGGATGGCATTTTGTTGAATTTCCATAATTTCAAAATTAGAGACCAAAACTATACGTTTCTGGCCACGCCATCATTATGATTTAAGCATTATCCTGAGTTTATCCCAAGTTAATGCTTCTTTGCTGAGTTGAAAGGTGGATAATAAGCAATTATTGAATGAAGTGCAGTATGATATGGAGAATTATAGAGATTTAGGGGGTTTTAATTACACCACACCCACCAAGATCTAAATAATTCTCAATATGATACAAAAACTAATTCTATAATTGTTTTATTATGCATTCAAATTTTTTTTTTACTTATCCAATGTCAGTGATGAATAATTCAACTTGTAGGACAATTATCAATTACGCAACAAATGCAGTCTGAGGTGCATAATTGTATTAGTATGTCTTACCACCTAAGCAAAAAAGCACAATTAAATATTAGTTCATATATTTAAAAAATAATAAATGTAAAAAAAATCATGAAATGACGATGAGCGGCCAGCACAGAGGGGCAAAGTAGCGATGGCTCTTTAAAGTCTTTACAGCAGGGCTTTTGAACCCTGTTCCTGGAGAGCATCTCCAACCACAACCTTACATTTGGAGCCAAAGTCTTCAGTAACGTCTCTCTCCAGGAACAGGGTAAGAGATGTGACATTCTAATTAAACTATAAATAGTTAAATTTTAAGGTTTTTATTTTGGGTCTCAGACTGCAGAAGTGTATGCTGGGAGTATGGACTTTTAAGAATGATGGTTTGTGATTATGTAACTAGTCGTTTGTGCTCATCACCCCCACCTCCGACATACACACAATCTTTGCGGCAGGACAGCATCAACTCATTAAACAGAAAATTAAACTGAGAAAACAGGTGATGCCAACGAATATGGATCAGCTAGTAAACAGAAAACTCAGTGTTAACCTGAATGACATAGAATTCATAGACCGCACATCCAATAGGGTTAATTATGGCAGACATGGCAAATCGGGGGTAACTTCCACTTCTCAGCAAATATGAGACATAGAGATTTCATCTATGGCTCATTATGCTACTCTCTTGCTCCTAAAACTCACTGTCATGTCTGTTTCCTGGTATAAAATTTAACTTAAGGTTATTTCACCAATATTGCTGTTTGTATATCACTGAATGTTTATAAACTTTGCAATACTTATTGAACTCAACTGGCACTGAGTTACAGGTTCATAAAATTCATTATAACAGGAAAATATAGCAGAAATTGTATTTTAAATATAGTAACTAAATTGAGCCATAAAAATATCCCCTGTCACTGGCAAGTAGTACTCTCTAACTGAAGTATAAACATACATACAGTACAGTTCTGGACCATACAATATGAACAGTAGAGTATACAGTATAGTGTATGTAGGGCTAAGGACCAGAGTGGTATAACCAATAATGAGCTGTTTTTGAGAAAAATAACATGAAAGTTTTCACAGTTAAAAAAAAAAATCAGGGATAATGCTCATGATATGATTTAAGATCATAAGGAAGATGAAAGGACCATTCTGGCACACCTTATCCACATCTGTCAAAATATGACCAAATCAAATTTTTGAAAAAATCAAGTTTTTGTGTGTTAGACCACTGTGGCTCTCAGCCATTCACAGACTATATTGTATACTCTACTTTTCATACTGTATGGTTAAGTACCATTCATAAGTTTGGGATCACTTTAAAATTTTCCTTTTTTGAAAATAAATAAATGGCACAATAAAAAATGAGCAGTCTAGAAAGACAGTCTAGAAACTGTTAATGCTGTACATATATATTATAGGAGGAGTCAGCTGGATTTTTTAAGTAGTATCGACATAGATGAACAAAGGCTCATTTTCAGCAACTATCATACTTGTGGTCCAATGGCACGTTGTGTTAGCTAATCTAAGCTTCTTAAAAGGCAAATTGATCATTATAAAACTCTTTTGATTATGTCAGCATACCTGAAAACTGTTGTGCTGATTTAAGAAGCAATAAAATTGGCTTTCTTCAGGCTAGTTGAATATCTGGAGAATCAGCATTTGTGGATTTTATTAAAGATTCTAAATGGCGAAAAAAAAAAAAACTTTTCTGAAATTCATCAGTCTAATTTTGCTCTGAAAATTAGGGCTATTCCAAGAGAGAAACTGAATATCTCATACAAGGATGTGTACTACTCCCTTCACAGCACAGCGCAAATGGTCTCTAACTAGTATAGAAGAGAACTTGGTGCACAACTGAACAAGATGACGACTACATAGAAGTCTCTAGTTTGAGAAACAGACACCTGACAAGACCTCAGTTGGCTTCATTAAATAGTACCTGCTAAACACCAGCCTCAATTTCAACAGTGAAGAGGCAACTCCTGGATGCCAGCCTTCTAGGCAAAGTCACAAAGAAAAAGGCTGATAAATAAAAATTATTAAGATTGGCTCAGACAAGATTGGACAGAGGAAGATTTGGGGAAAAGTGCTATAGACAGATCAATCCAAGTTTAAGGTATTTGTTTGACAAATAAGAACATTTGTAAAGCACAAAAGAAATGAACATATACCAATGAAGTGCTTAATGCAATCTGTCAAGCATGGTGGGGGAAATGTGATGATCTGGGGCTGCTTTGGTGGTGGGAGAGTTGTACAAGTTAAAATGGATCGCTATAACTTCATTTTACAAAGCTATGCCATACCCTGTGGATGGCGCTTGATCGGACCTGGTTTACTCCTATAACAAAGGCCCCAAAAGAAAACTCTAAGAATTTTGAGGAAAAAGCTGTCAGCTGGTATTCTGTCAATAATGCAGTGGACAGTGCAGTCACTGGATCTCACATCTATTGCTGTTGTGGGAGCAGCTTGACCGTATGGTATGGAAGAAGTGCGCATCAAGCTAGTCCAACTTGTGACATGCTTCAGGAAGCATGAGGTCAGAGTATATCTATGGATAAATATAAATCAAACATGTCTACACACAGGCAAAGGCATTTGGCAAAAGCTCAGTTAACTGTGAGCTGTGTAAATACTGCAATCATGTTACTGCAGTTCACCATTTAAAAAAAGTTATTGGGACAAGTTGAATCTAGAGCATATACAGGAATGAGGCCACAGACAACCAAGAGCGAGAGATGGAAGATTGCAAGCCTAACAGACCTTTTTGTACCTTACACCTTTCTGTCTGGTGTCCAGTCATCATTTTACATATTAAATCTCCAAAATTATAATTTTAAAGAGTAATTTTCATATCACTGATTTGTACATGTTGACTGTGTACACACTTGTCATTGACTTGACAAGTTGATCTTTTTTTACTTTGAGAAAAATGGAAAAAAAAAAAAAAAAAGAAAAGTGTTTGTCGGTTACACATGCACTGGCTATTGGGGAAATTAAATTCTTTTGCCAAGTTTACATCATGCAAAATATAAACCGTGATTAAATCGTCGTGTATAAAATGTAAATCAAGACATTACTCTTTTGTGAAGATACCTTGAACACACACTATATTTCACACATACTACCTTCCCAACAGCCTCCCTGACAGTGAAAGTGTATAACCTTGACTCTCAACACAGTCATACCATGACTCAAGGACTAATGGTCTGACTCAATCTCTGTTATTTAGAGCTATTAAAAGAACTGTATATAAATCTATACAGTAGCTCTGAGAATTGGGTTGAGAGCCTTTGATCTGGGATATAAACAGTAACATATTATCCATAACGGACTGCGCTGCAGCGACCGTGTAACTGTTGGGGTCGCTCACCTCACAGGATGAGAAGACAAGCTTGTGGGAGTGTCCTCGAGTACGAGGATCACTCAATAAAGACGCCAGGGCAGAGCGAGGACTGCTGGTGTTCAAATCGAAGCTCTGCAGCAGTCAGGACACACACGTACACAAATATACACATGTAAACGCATACACACACAAACAAGAACAGAACACATCCATTGACACATCTATGTAACTTGGGATTAAGAAGAAAATAATTCACATTTACTCCAACATTAAGAATACCATAATCCAGTGTGCTGTCTTAATTTTTTTATTTTTTTAAAAAAAAAAAACACCACCCACCCTGTCAATCTCCAAAGCTTTATATCATACTCTATATAATTTGTTTGTTGGTGCAAACAAAACCCACCACAAAGCCCACTATGGCTACTTAGCAAGGATTTAGAAGCATTTAAGCTTTACAAATGTTTTGCGTAACCATAATGTAACAAAATAGAAACCGCAAACTCACTTCTTTATCTCTGTGAACTCCACAGTTCACAAGCTCTCAATAGTTAATTTCCTTTCAAATTCATGCCATTCATGCTTCTTATTGTTGCTTAGCTGCTTACTGTTAATCATTGTTACGAGTTATGTGATAAAGAATTTTGATTATGAGTTATATATTAACTGTGATGAGCTGGCAAACTGTTCAGTATGTACCCCTCCTTTAGCCCAGTGTCTGCTGATATAGGTTCCAGCCTCGCAGTGACCCTAGTAGGAGTAAGAGCTTTGGTAAATGAATGAGTTAGTGACAGGCATGTACTTATTTAGTTGGGAGTATAAGAAAATAAAGACACCGGTCAGTCAATCAGATATTAATTTATGCCACATGAATATTTAATCACAGTATAAGGGTAGCAAAGCCTAACATCTACCTGGTTACTAGCATAATTATGTAATTTCACTTAATGCATAACTGTATGCCAAAATTACACAAAAATCACACACGTACTGACCACTTTATGAGGAACACCTGTGCAACTGCTAATATATGCATTTTATTTAATGCCAATCATGTGGCAGAAGTGCAATGCATAAAACCCTGCAGATACAGCTCAAAGCTTGTGTTTAAAATCACATTAAATATCAAAATGCTGAAGGAAGAGGTGAGCTGTGATCACAGTGGATATCATGTGATTTTTATGTACAGTACAGAGTTAACACAAAATGATGAAGGAGAATGGCCAGACTGGTTCAAAATGGCAGAAAGGCTCAAGTCTGGCTTTAATTAATTAATAGATAGATAGATAGATATATAGAAAAATAAATAAATAAATATACTTTTTTAAGAACTGTAGAAAGCAGGAAAGTATCTCATGATGCACAACACATCAAAGCCTGAAGCAGATAGTGTTTGAGCCTAATAAAGTGGACAGTAAATGTATGTACATCGCTTCACTATTATACAGCATTACTGAGATAACACGATGATTGTTTATTTATTAAACTATAGCCACAAATTATTATACTTAGGCCACAAGTTACATTTCTGAGGATCCATTTCATGGCCATGAAGTACCTCATTTCTCACTTTACTCTCAACAAATTGCTAAAATAGAGTGAATTAGACAATTGGGGTCACAAGAAGCTGATCACTGAGATAAGTGATTACTACATACTACACAGGAACTGCACGATCTGACTGGTCTGCGATATTGGGATAATGGATATTATTCACCCTGCAAACAGAATATCGACTGATTCAAAACAGCAGAAAAAATATCATGGTTTGCCAGGGTCCCTGACTCGGAAATCCTAAAAATTAAACAAAATGCCATCCACAAAATAAATAAATTTTTTTTTTAAAAATCACGAAGAAATGGGATGCCTGTGTGGGAACATGGGCACGGGCATGACAACAAAATCGAGCCTATGGCTTAAGGGAAGTATGGAACTCCGCTATAAATCTCTTTAAAATATCTTATACAATCTTCTATAATGAGATATTTCGTTTCTGGACTCCAAATATTAACCTGTGGTGTAATATGTGAATTTGTGGCCTCAGCTTATTAAAAAGTTAGCATCATGTTACCCCAGAAGTTCTGTAAACATGTTAAGTTAATGTGTTAGTAGGTATCTACTAGGTTTAATTGTTAAAATTGGTACCAACTGTAGAATAGCACTACTCCAAATGGTGCATTCATAGGTAAATTTTTGGGGACCTCTTAGGAGCTAAAAGAGATCAGCTACTAGATCTCACAGTACTGATAGCTAATACTTCTCTACATAAAACAATATCTTTAACCTTCTATAACACAAGTGAGGAACACAGACTGAGACGTGTTAGTCTGCTATGCTTTTAGTCTACTGAAGGCAATTGCTAAAAATGATTCAATACTGTACCAGATCTAAGGAGTGTGAGAGTGAGCTCCAGGACAAGGTACTCTGTTTAGAAAAGTTTATTAAACATATTTAGCAAATGGACAGCTTCAGGCTCAGGCTACACAAAATGTTTTCTTTTTGCCAGATTAGACAATTATAGTTGCAGAAATTTTTGCCATGTCTTAGTTGGAAGACTATCAACACAAGTTTTACGCCACCCAATCACATTCACATACCTGCATGTTTTGCCCCTCAGCGAGGAAAATAACTAAAAAAAATTCTGACATTAGACTTTTTGATGGAATTGGGCGTCCCAGATGCCACCTTGCTGTTCTTTGATTATGTGACACTGCAAAAATTGTTGGTCATTCCTGAAAGCCATACTTGGGCCAGTCGCTAAGCATTTGTTGGCTTTGACAAAAGACTTTCCCTACTGATAACAATGTATACTTTAAACCAACCAGTTAAATTCTCAGTTCGATTAAAATACCTTGACCCGATCATTACTTCATTGGTTTGCTCAAGCATTTCAAGGGTCTTTGCAGCCATTCACAAATGCATGCACACATGTCAGAGTCATAAAAACACATAACACACGTCTTGATGATAGTGCAAGGTCACACCGCATACTGACTTTTAAGACTCACTGCTCAGTGCTACTACAAACACATAACTGTGCTTGGCTCTGTTCATTTGCTTCAGGAAAAGTCCCGGAACTTTTTATTCATACCCCATGTATTGATGTCAGAGAAATTCCTGTTCACTGCAGGTGTTTTTGTGTACGTCACATGTACAAAATCAAAACAACAAATCCTGCTCTGTCGATTTCTCACCTTGTTCCTTCGTTCCTTTCCTTCCCCCGTTTGTCCCTCTGTAGGACTGTGGGGAAGACTACAGCTGGACACTGACTGCTCTTTTTCTCGCTCCCGGTCTCTAGATCTATCCCTGTCTCCAAACCAAGAGAAAGGCATGCAGGACGGGATAGAGGATACAGAGTCAGAAGGAGAGCCGTTTCCGCTGGAGTCGTCCACCAGCTCTCGGGAGATCCTGAGTTTAGAAATGAAACAACAAAGAAAAGAGTCATATTTTACAGAAACAAAACAAAAGCGAATTAAACCAGAGGGTAAAAAAATAAATAAATAAATAAAAATAAAAATAAAAAAAAACTCCAAAAACCCAAACAAACAAAAAAACAGCTACCTGCTCCCTACAGAACCCCGCTGTGCTTCTTTTTCTTGTTTGCGGCCTTTCCCACCAGATTTGCGCAGACCACTAATGAAAAAAATATTTTTAAAAAATGAACATGTACTATGCTGTAGATTTAAACCATATCATGTTACAGAAAGCATGTGTGATACCCAAAATCTGGAAATCTTCTTTTGGACATTCTTGTTGTTGAGCTGTCACTCTCCTCATCTGTGAGAAAACATTTATTTAATATTTGGTGTTCTCCTAAATCTCATTTGGGTTGTGCTGAACTTTATAGCATTATTAAATTTGTTTAAACATTTGAAATTTTGTTTTATAAAAACAGCTATTATAGTATTTAGTTTATCCACCAGCACTGATGACCTCTCATTTCTGACTGGCTAAAAGGTGTGGATTAATTTTCTATGACTGCACCTTCAACCGGATGTCTAGCTGAAAGTCGAATCACATGTTGAAACACGATTCGTCTCATGTACACTGGCAGGCCAAAAAAATATAAAAAATAAAAATTACACACTAACATTTTCATGGAGCGCATTTAGCCTTGAACACAGCGTGTAATCTTCATGGCATTGTTACTCCAGTTGGTCAGGTTGAGGCTCAGCAACATTAATGTGGTGAAAAAATGAAGTCAGTTGATGACCTGAATGTACTGAATGAGCAGGTTCTCACATCAATGGACTTTTTCTTCCCTGATGGCACGGATATAAAATGGGGACTCAAATAATGAAAGAATGGTTCAGGGAGCATGAGGAATCATTTTCACATATGTTTTGACATCCCAAAGTCCTGACCTTAACCTTATTGAAAGTTTTCAGGAACTGCTGGAGAACACTTTATGGAGTGGTTCAGTTTTTTCCCCTCATCAGTTCAAGACGATGTTGAAAAAATGAACCCAACACTGGATGGAAATAAATGTTATGTTGCTTTAGTTTGTTGAAACAATGCCATGATGATTACGTGCTGTAAGCAAGACTAAAGGTGGAACAACAACCTATTTGTGTGTGTGTGTGTGTGTGTGTGTGTGTGTGTATACAGTATAGTGTTAGTAACATTTATTCATTCACTACCAAACTGCTTAATCCTCGTAGGGTTGCGGGGAGGCTGAAGCCTATCTCAGTCGACACTTGGCGCAGGCAGGGTACACCCTGAACGGGCTCACCAGACCATTGCAGGGCAACACACAC
>JAOUQZ010000026.1:9870797-9889278 GCA_028564935.1 Neosilurus hyrtlii
ATATATATATAAAAAAAATATTTATAATTGACATGGTGATTGTTTCTGAATGAAGCTTTTTGTTAATAAAAATGTAAGAGTTGGTAAACTGTTGTGGTATTAGACGAATTAAATAGTGCAGAAGGTTAACCTGTTATCTTAAATCACTGCAACAGTACAATGTACGTCTGAAAGACTGTTTTAAAAGTCACCATGTTTACATTATTATAAATAAATGAAATCAATGGTGCAAATAAATGAATAGGTGATCCTGCACCTTTGCTTGTCCTGCTCTGGCCACTCTCCTTCTTCTTGTACCTCTTGTTACGGAGGTTGTGAAGCAGGCCGGTGGATGACTGGCTGGATGTTGGAGAGTGAGGTGTAGATGAGTCTTTTGGAGGAGACAGGCTAGACCTAGTGCTGCCATCTCCATGAGGCATAACGCCCTGAAGCGAAGGAGAGCTGGACAGATCACCACCTCTTTCTCCTCCAGGCTTCATCCTGCCTTGCTCATGGCCTGGCTGTGCAGTGGGTACAGGTATGGAGAGGCTCTCAAAGTAAGATTGGCTCTGGTAAGTTTCAATGTTGTTATTGCTTAAACTTTCTTCGTGCTATGGAAGAAAATAAAGAAGGGAATAACTCTGAGCATCCACCAAGCCGGAGGTTCATAATTGTTTTAGTATATATTACACAGGAACATAAAAAG
Organism: Neosilurus hyrtlii; assembly: GCA_028564935.1. Classification (NCBI taxonomy): domain Eukaryota; kingdom Metazoa; phylum Chordata; class Actinopteri; order Siluriformes; family Plotosidae; genus Neosilurus; species Neosilurus hyrtlii. The sequence continues at coordinate 9,871,483 of JAOUQZ010000026.1, forward strand.
AAATAAAAAAAAAATCAAGTTTTTGTTCAAGATTATTTTTTTTTTTTACATATTTTAACCAATACAGAGTCAGGTCAGGTGGGCTCTGAGCAGAGCTAAGTGTAGAGTTTTGGTATGTACTACAAGGAAACATAAGAAAAATAAACAAAAATTTGTGTGTGTTATTTTTTCATTTTAAAGCATGATAATAATGATAATGATAAATAAGTGACCATAATAAACCACAAGTGTTCGTCAGTGTGATTCAATTATTATCCACTCAGGATAATTTTTTAATCCCCAGACAGCAGACCAATCAGATCACATTTTCCCTGTGTAGTATATATTAATATAATATTTAGCATGATCCAGCAAAATACTACAATACATGAAAACAGACTATAGTCAAAATACCACAAATCTATAACAAACTAGAATACTATTATATTACATGGAGCAACAATCAGAATACTATACTACTACACACCACAATGTACTGAAATATTATAGAATACTATAAGAGGCAATCAAAATACTATACTATAATATAGTCTATGACAAGCAAAAATACTAATATACTACAATAGGAGATCAAAAAATTTAAATAATATAATACTATATCATAGTATAATGTACAATAGGATGATATACAATAATCTAACAGTTAAAATACTACAATACACAATAATGAAGCATTATACACTATATACACACTATAATAGCTAGAAATGTGCCAAATTTGACAAATGACAGGAGTTATAAACAGGCTCAACCATACCCGGGAAGTTACCTGTGGCTGAATGGAGGACTGTGTGCTCTTAGCGGACTCGCGGAGTTTGCTCCGAGATGGTCTTTTGCGCTGGAATCCTTGGGTCAGCCTGGCTTTGGCTCTGTAAGCACTGCAGTCTAGACAGTCCGTTCTGGGAATTGCCTCCCCAAAGTCTGCATCTGAAGAGTGATGTATTAAATTACAACCTACTTATTGTTGCTAAGAGTAAGGAGCAAATTTAAATTCTCAGCAATGCAAAGGATTAAGGCATTGAGATGGACACTTCACAATATAATATAGAAAATGTGAACAATTAGGGAAATTAAATTATAAGATGTGATAATGATCCTGTGCTACCACGGATGAGGTAGTCGGAAGCTTGTTCATTCCTATCAGAGGATCCTGAGGTAGGGCTGCTCTGTTGGCTCTCTAAAGCAGGACTGCAGGACTCCTCAGGCTGATCCGAACTCACTCGACCTTCTAAAACTGCAATCTGTGGACCAACAGACATGAAATGTAAACATCTAAATGTACATTAACTATACTGCCTATCTACATGGGTTACAGGGAAGCTGGAAACAACCATAGCTGAGATTGTGTGAGAGGCAGGTACACCCTGAACAGGTCTTTAGTCTATTGCAGGGCTAATATAGACCCAGACTACCAGAGCACTCAGAGCACAAACCTCAATCAAGCCATAACCAGAAAGGCAATGATGTAGTGCTCATCCGGCACTCTTACAAGATAAAATAGTGATGGTGCTCTTGGCCCGCATTACAGCTTAATATACTTTAACACTAATGCCTGATTTACCTGTTCATGAAGCTTTCTCAGAGTCTTCTTATAATCCCTCTCTCGGTCCTCTAGAAGTGTCTTCAGCTCCTGTTCTCTCTTTATAAACTCTGCTTCCCTGCAAATGGAGCGCAATTAAACTTACTCACACTCAAATCCATCAATAATTCAAGGCATTTTTCACACATTTAGAGTTTTGAATTTACCCAAAGGCCTAGTGTGCTGAAACGAGCAAAAAGCAAAGAGTTTCATTTAAATCTCACTGTCAGACACAGAGGAAAATCATTAAATTACAGTTACCACCATCGTGCAAGAAATCTCTGATGCAAGAAAGGTCAATTTAGAAGAAATGTTTTATACATTTAGAGGAACTGAAGCGCTGAGAGCCATAGTGGTCTAACCCCCAAAAAAACTGAAAAATGAAATATTCTGGACAGATGTGTGCCAGAACAGTCCCTTCAACTTTCTTATGACCTTGAATCATATCATGAAAATGATCTTCTGTCACTTTAAATAATACTCTGCCTATGTGGACTCATTTAAATATCTGGAGCCAATAACAAACCAATATTGTGCCAGTGGGGTATGTGGATGACTAACACAGATGATGAATCAAGGTATGTTTGCTACCTGGGTCTTGATTGATTAGATTATAATTAACTAGTTAGCAAAAAAAGCTAAAATAGTGAAGTCAGTTATAATAACTTTAACAATATTATCTAAGCCAACTACTGGCGACATAAGAGCACTGCTGTATTTAGTTAAGGAAGACCATTTTGGTTTAAGATTGCAAGTTATATAAGATCGCTATACTGTCTGCTGTTTTCACTCAGTTGTGAAGAAATTCTGTCCTTTTTATGTTTAATATCAAATAGTACACCAGCCACCAATCGGCATAAGTTAGCAGGAAAAATCTAGATAAATCACAGTAGTGCAGTGTCAAATATCTGGGTGCCAATACTTGTGTATGAACATATATGTATGCAATGCTTCATGTCTTACCGGTCCTTGTGCTCTTGCAATAGCGTGTTGGTTATGTTGTGTTTGACCTGCAGCAACTCGTGCTGGCTCTGTGCCTCGCTGAGTCGTTGGTTAATGGTCTTGCATAGAGCCTGAGCATCGAGCCAGTATTTCTCCAACTTCTCTATTCTTTCTCTGCTCTCATTCACACTCTTCTCCAGAGATGCACCCCGAGCCTCCCAGGCCAAGCGGTCAGCTTCACAGACTCTCAGCTACAAAAAGACATTCAGACGCACTATTTTGCAGTTACAGGTGAGCACAGAGGGCATAACAGAGGTTCTGCTTACCTTTTTCTTCATCTGCTTCAACTCTGCTAGAGTTGTGTTGTGCTTCGTTTGGAGCTGGAAGAGAGATAGATCAAGCTTAGAGAAAGTTTGAGGAAGATATATTGGAAGTTATACATGGGACAAGCGAGATTACTTTCAATGTCATTGTTATTATATTTTTAGACATTTTAATTTGGTATTCATGACAGTAAATTTGTTTCAAAATATAAAATGCTCATGATATTCCCCATAATATGGACGTGCATTTATATATTTATTTTCTTTTCGTTTTCATGAGATAACGAGCTTATCCTGTTCTTTTCTTGTGAAAACAAAGGTTGCTTTCTCGTGATAACGAGTTATTTTATTTGTTTTCCCTTGCTCTATTTATGTTGTTTTCTCAGGATTACAAATTTTGTTTTCCCATGATGACAAGTTATTTATAGCAAGGTATAAAGTTATTTCAGCCTGGTCAGGACTTGTTTGAAGAGCAATGTGACATGGTGAACTGTACGCCTGCTCCTCTTACTCTCCTTCCTGTTTTACTAATCTATATTCCGTGTTTTGTTATCTCTAGATCTTATATTAATTAATTGACATTATATGTCAAGATCTCGAGAAAACTATTCCATTATCATGAAAAAAAACCCCACAACCTTTGTTTTTTCATTTCTTTCAATTTTCAATTAAATCTGTTAACTCTAAAAAAATGAATGAATGTCAGCTTAGTATGTGCCTCTTTTGAGGTGACTGTTCATTGATTTTCATTTTAGAAGAGTACACAAGTAAATTTTTAAGTAAATCAAGTTCGGTTGATTCAATTTAGGATTTGAATTCCCGTAAAGATGGATTACTAGCTCTTTAACCCTGGGTTTACACTGGGGCATGATATCAACAATCTCCATAATCTAAAAAGTGTGGAGCTCCATGATTTATGAGCACGCTTGAAGCATGACTGGGGTATAAAAAGGAGGCAGGTGCATTTAAGAGATGAAACTTGAAGAAATCATGTTTCAAGTTCAGTAAGATCCTCTACGGTGTTGCATCAAGGTCTGTTATGCTTTACTACGAGTCCCACGTTCTATCATGATCAGCGTCAAGTTTTAACAAATCACAATAATTGTGGCAAAGTTTCGACAGTCAGAACATGTGTCACGATCAGCACGATTCTACCAAGTTCCCTCAAGCTAATCACGATTCTCTCAAATCGTGGACATCGTGATCCCAGTGTAAACCCAGGGTAAAGCAGCAGTCAGTTCTGTTTTGTTTTGGATTTAAAAGTAATGAGAAAGCTTGTTTTAACCTAATTGTTATTGACTCCAGCGTCAATGCAGGTGATTTTATAATTTCATCCAGCATCCTATAGTACGGTTTTAATTATTACAATACAATTTTATATAGCCATACCTCTTTGAATGTTAGGTCCAACTCTGTGTAATTTGTATCCTCAGGAATCACAATGCCTTGATTCTTCAGGTGTGCAAACACTTCCTGAGCCAAATCAAGGCTAGTGTCTTCTTCTTTCTCCTCCTCGTTCTTCTCCTTTTCCTCTACCTGAGTCTCTCCATCCTGTATTACAGCATCAAAAATAATTGACTACTTTTATAAACCCAGTCACTTTTGAACTCCAGCATATATACATATGCATATCACACACACACATACACGATAATGCCTCCTGCCCACTTAATTACTGCTGGCTTGTTCTTACCTCCCCCATGACACTCTTGTTCTTTTCTCCTGCTAGTATCTGGTCTTCTTGCTTTAAGTGATCCTGTTCCCCCTGCAGGATGTGAGCCTTGTGCTCTTGAGGCTGAGCTTCTTGAGGCTGGGGAACCGTTTCACCATTCTTTGCTTCCTGGTCGGCAGTGTCATCCTCTTTTTGGACCTGTTTTTGCGGGCTCTTTTCATGTTCTAGTGTTTCATTGATTAATCGAGCTACTTCACTCTCGACACCAGGCTTTTCTCGACCAATCAGGAACCTGCATTTGGACACAAAGGGCATGTTATCCTATGTATATTTTAAAGTGAAAACGCACACAGTGATTACAGAATTTAGTCAGATGTGTGCACTGTGGAATTCAGGTAAAAACAGGAAACAAATAAATAATAATAATAATTTAAAAAAAAAACATCAGTCTTTGGACAGTTCAGTTTTTCTGCCTGAAACACTTTTAAGATTAAAATTCTTATAGTATAATTCAGTATATACAGATATTTCACCCAAACATTGTGAAAATTTTCTTTGTTTATTTACTTTATACTAATTTGCATCATTTAGCTATAAAATTCTTACATGCTCTTGGTTTTACATCCATTTACTGGTAACTGTAAAGGGTCACAGAGCACATAAGTCACGAGTATAATAAATCATTAACTGATCTTCCAGTTTCAGTGTGCACTATCACTGAACAAACACAAGCACACCCTACGATCTATGACCAAACACTACACTTAATTGGTCACATTAACAAGGCAATGCTAAATAATGAAGCTGTTTGTTTCATATTCTGATGGCAAACGGACCTTGCCCTGAATTCCTTAATAGTAAAAGATTGACCTATGGCATGAGCCGAGTCTTGTTTATTTGCATGTTCTTACTTCACAAGTCCTTTGGTGTTCTTCAGTATAGTGGCAGCGAACAGCTGAGTGACTCCCACCAGACTGATCCCATCCACCTCCACGATCTGATCATTGACCTGAATACTGGACATACAAAAATGATTGATGTGTCAAATGAAATTCAGTCTCAAAATTCAACATTAACAATGAATTGGCAGCTGGTAGGAAGTGGCTTGTAACGCATTACAAGTATTGTTGCCGCCAAATATCTTAGGATTTAGATTAGGTACCGGCCATCGCGCTGAGTTGCTCCTTTCTCTGTGATGGTTTTGACAAAGATGCCAAGTTTCTCCAGACCTTGATCAGCTCCTACGCCCATTCCTATTATACTGATCCCCAGACCTTCACTTCCTGTTCCAAAAAAACAAAAAGCATATCTGCACTGACTGGAATCCAATTCTGTGCATAATATATGCTTCAGAAATCTAAGGAAAACAAATATATAATAGGAATTATAACTAAATCAAACAATTAGCCAATTTGTGAAGAAAAACGTCCTGAGAATGTATACGTTTATATGCTCAAGTGATCCAAAAAATTATGAAAAAAAAGTCATATTTTCAACCAAAAGCAATCACTTGAAATTAAATGTTATTCTCACTACGGACTTAGGGGGGGAAAAATGAGGTTTACTCAAGTCCACCTTTATTTCCACTTCAGAGCAACTATGGTTCACTAGAACCTTAAAAAAAAAAAAAAAAAAACGTGAAGATTTAGAATTCCAGTTATTTTGGTGTACTTGATAAAACTGATTTCCCATGATACCTGAAACATACCCCAGTGAACAAACCAAGCACAACCTGTCATTCACCAAGTAACAATGTGTTGTATCATTTCTATGTTACCTTTCTGAATTTCCACTGGGAAGACGTCCATTTTCTCTACCCTCTTCTCCAGCTCATACTCAGCTGAAGCTGATACAGGGTCAACGTCATCATTACTGCGATCATACTCATCATTTGAATATGTACTGAACACCTGCATAGGGTAGGCATACACACACACACACACACACACACACACACACACACACACACACTCATTTACTGAGGTTTCTTTTAAATCATTAATCCCATGATGACAATACCGGGCAATGACCATTCAATGAGGCCCAAATTATTATGAATTTTTTAATTAAGAAATGATTCATCTAGAACATGGGTTCTCAAACCTTTTACAATCAGGAAAATACTTCTTTAAAAAACACACAATCTATTATATTACACACACACATACACACCAGGCCAAAAAATAAATGTCCCAAACTATGATATTTTGTTGGACCACCTTTGGCATATAATCATCATGACTTTATATCAGCAACCTGAAGCAACATCAGAACATTTCTTTCCATACAGAGTTGGGATTATTTTTTCACCAATATTTTGAACTGATGAGGGAAAAATTTAATCACCCCATAAAGTCGTCTCCAGCACACCCCAAAGACTTTCAACAGGGTTAATGTCAGGACTATGGGGTGCCAGTTTATGTGTGAAAATGAGCCCTCATGCTCATTCAACGACTCTTTCACTACTTGAGCCAAAGTTTATATCCATGCCATCAGGGAAGAAAAAAAACCCATTGATGGGATAACCTGCTCATTTAGTACCTGATGTGATTTCATTTTATTGCTACATTATGTTCCTGAGCTAACCTGACCAACAGAAGCAACAATGCTATGGAGAACACACGCTGAGATCAAGGTTAAATGTGCTACAACATAATATCAGCGTGTGTAGTAGTTAGCCGGGTAGAGAAAAGTAACTAATTTTTTAGCAAACATTATTTATAAGCATAGCACCTTTGATAATAGTGGGTTGTGGTATATACCACTGTAACCACAAACCCCCCATGCTCCCCTGACCTAACTTTAAGTATATACAGTTTCTACAGAAAGTGAAAGAAACTTTAATTCCCATTGTAGCTTCAGAATTTACTATATTACTTCAGGTGGTCTGAGTAGATGGCGCTAATAAATGTATGCCAAACTATGTTTAATTTGGCAGACAAAAGCAGGTCAGATATGAGAGATTAGCTACCAGTCTACAGTGGCACAATCAGGCCACTCCCTTTTTCTTCTCTACCTCTTTAGTCTCTTATGTTAAATCATACCTATTTTTAATGGCATCTTGTCCATAATCCATACAAAAGTCCATACTGGGTCAAATGACTGAACCTCCGAAATTACATGCCATGATCAGGAATAGGCATTGTGCATTTTAATATACAAATCTGAAACATTACATTATTTTGTCATTTCAATTTAACAGCTGTAATAAATAAATTAAGATGAGAAATGCTTAGATTTTTGTAGAATCGTCTCCACTGGACAAATAATATCCATTTGCTTATTGTGTCAGAACATTGATAAGAGTGTCACTGTGTGGTTTAAAGAATTGTTGAGCTTTGATTTACATACAGTACATTTCCGTACCCTTCTTTCATTTATACTGGTTTTGCTAGCTGGATTAACACAACAATGCCCCGGATCTCAACACAGCAATTTCACCACGTAGAACTGAACAATATAAGGTCACAATCTGCATTTTCTCCCCATGAATTATCAATAAAAATTTTCGGTTGCTCGTTTTGTTTAAGTGCTTCCTGTTGTCATGGAGTAACAGAGGACCTTTGAACAATGTCTTTTCGTCAGCAGACATGCAAAGAGGAGTCTCTCTCCTTCTCCTCCTCAAGTCTCATTTTCCCCAAACACATAGCACAGTTTATTCTTAAAGACAAGCAGGGATGAGATTTATAACTGAACAACTAGATGAGAGTGAAAAACCGCAGAAGTGAATGCAGTAATCAGGTCATATAGACTCGGATTCCACTGTTTTTTGGGTTTTTTTATTTTTTGGAAGAAGCTGCCATGTCTTAGGCTTCGGATTCAGAGTGCTAATAAGCATAGCCAGACTCACGGTGGAACTAGTCAAGGGTAAAATCTCTTCTACACCACAGCAGCACAGAAAGCAGCCAGATTTAGCCCCACCTGCTAGTGCCAGACATCTTGACTTCTCACTCTAGCAACACCCTGAGTGAGTGTGTGTGTGTGTGTGTGTGTGTGTATATATATGCACATATAACGTGTTGGGTTGTTTAAGTAATCTTACAATACAAAAATTGAGGCGGGTATATGTGTAGGAATATTTGACATCAATAGACTTGGACAGTAAATAATGGTGATGAGTAGGAAAACTGTTTACATATACAGAATAACCACGATGGCATCAGAGAAACCCGTTTTTAGCTCAAGATAAAAAAAAAGCCTTCACTCTTGTCATTCAAGACAGACAGCTAAACAAAGAAAGTGCTAATCTAACTTGTTTTATACTGACACACAAAAAAGGAAAATCCTCATTTAAAAACTACTCCTGGAAAAGAACAAGATAAAATTAAGTGTGTCAAATATTAAAAAATAAATAAATGTCACAAAAATAAATAAATATTTTTTAAAAAAGCGATAAAAATATATTATGTATATATTATGTATATATGTTACCGGCAAATTATGACTAAAAAACAAAAACCGTTATAAATGTAAAACTAACATTAGTCACAATTAGTTAACACAGTCGTTACAATTCATGTGCATTACCACAGAAAACAGACAGACTATCAGTCAGACACTAAACAACCCCCCACCCCATGTCTTACACACACAGAGGGCTCTTTCTTTCCTAAACAGGATCTGTGCCTTTCAAGTATTCCACTTTCTAGTTGTCCAGCAGAGTCATGTGACCTTATAAACAATACATTTCCTGTGTGATACCAACCAATCCTTATCCCCACATCTGGACAACTGTATGACCTTACAAAAACATATAATACATCAATATCTTGAAAGGCATCAGTGTTAGCATCTGGAGAGTTAGGGGTGATCACACTACAGGTGCGATAGAAAAGTGACAGATGTGAATTGATTTGGGTTTTTTTGTGATTTTTAAATTTGTGTCAAAATGTTTTGCAACTCCACATGCATGTGGATATTTCGCAGCTTAAATACATATATCGCATGAATGTCACGTTAATGTCACAAGAATTTTTGAATAATCTGCAATTGGTTTGCAGATGTTTGGCAAAAAATGTAAATCATTGTACTCAAACCATTCGCTTTTATTTGCACGTTATTAGCAGGAAATTTTTTTAATAAAATACAAATGATGACAAAATACATGATATACGGTGGATGCTAGCAAGTCTCAAACTTTCTGTGTTGAAGTCTCCAACTTGTCACTCTTCCTTGCAAACAAAAAAACTAATCATTCGCAAGCAAAACAACAACTTTGCGACCTTCCCACAACTTGTACAAACTGTTTCAGACTACCCTGCTTCAAAGCCTCATTTTGAGACATTCGTGGAAACTTCAAACACGTTTGATTTTTTTTTTCAATCACTGCATGAACCAGGCGACCAAAATGCGATGCCACGAGACAAATATAAGAAAATTCTGAGAACAGCCACAAATTGCCATTCGCATCAGTCGCTTTTCTATTACATCTCTAGTACGATCACTCCTTGGCACCTAATGCTAATGAAAAGACCCGTAGCCATACTGCTTAACAGAAACTGATATGAAGGAAGACACTGTGTATTCATTTAACAATTGAAACCTGAAAAAAGAATGCTGCAGAAATTACTGTTTTCTTCTTTCAGGAGAGCAAACTTTGTTAATCCTTGATCCATTGAGTTCGATTTATTCTATGAGGTAAAATAGTAAAGTGTGGTGGCTTTTGTTAGATCAGAGGTGATCATTGGCTTTTCCATACATATACAGCATAAGGTAAGCATAAAGGGTGTTGGATTATAGGGATAAATTCAAGAGCTCCAATTTAAAATGAGACAAGCCAAGAAACTTTCAGAACGGGTGCAAATGTCACTCATTTGGTACAATTACACAAAATGTTTACGGTTTTTTTTTGGCAGTGCTTTTTGTACAGTCTCTCCATGAATTTCCACATTTATTCACTAATTTCCATTCACACCTGCATGAGTATAAGGACTTGTCTGCCAACCAACACCTTGGCTCTTACTGCATTCCAGTAGTCTAATACTTATGCACATCTCTCTCCTTGAGCATGGAAAACAGGGTGCTGGATTTATTGAACCCATGTAGGAGCGACCTCAGACATTACAACCCCTGGCAAAAATTTCAGAAATTACCAGAATTAGAGGATCTTGGAGTATAAGCCAACATGACAGTGACAACTTTTTGGAACATTCTGTCTTTGTCAAACATACCTCAAAAAATTTTTTATACATGCTTTTAATGAATGACATTTTCCCCAAACCTAACAGAGGAAAAAATATAGACTCATTCACTGCTCGGGGGGGATAAAAAAAAAAAATTCAAAATCACCTCAAATTACTGATCTGCATTTCTAAAACTAATACCCCACAAGAATCCCAATATAAATTATGTCATGTCATGTTCTAAACCGCTTAATCCTAATTAGGGTTGCGAGGAGGCTGGCGCCCATCTCAGCCGACTCCGGGCGAGGGCAGAGTACACCCTGGACAGCTCGCCAGGCCATCGCAGCCAATATAAATTATTCTGCAGATAAATATTTTCTTTTTAAAACATTGTGATATGCTGTATTAATCCTGGGAAATTTGGCTCTGCCTTTAACCCATCCAAATTGTGCCCTCACAAAAACACACGCATGTAAACAATGAGCACACCAAGATGGCAACAAATTTGGAGCAGTGCAGGATGGGAAGGAGCTGCTCACTCCCCCACACCACCACACGTTTTTCCTGCTGGTTTCAGAATCGAATCAGCAATCTTTTGGTCCCAACCATTTCGGTTTCTAATCATTAGGCCACTGCTGCCGCGGAGATGTTAATGAGTTAAGAAAGGTAAGAAAACATAACCCCACCAAGAGTTTCAGGAAACATAGGAAAGCAATATAAACACTCATTCAAGAAGGAAATCCAACATGGAGTGTGGCAAACTATGTTGCTTGCTTCCAGTCAGCTGTATTTAAACTCTGGTGCAAGTATAAACAAAATGGGAAGGTTATAACAGGAAAGCATTATGTCTTATATATATGAAATACACACAAAAAAAAAAAACAACTAATAAAAAAACATGAAATGGGATTTACATATAAAATGAAAACCAGCACTAAAACCTAAACAGAAGAAAAGGTTACAAATGGGCTAAAGAGAAGTGTGTGGCTGATCGTATGAAAGTGATGTGGAAGATGATGATGATGATGCTGAACTTTTTGTCTGGTATTGTTCTAATGAAACATAAAGATGACTGTCTGAAACAAACAAACATGCAAACATATTTGTTTTTAACCCACTTATTTATAATATGGGGTTGCATGTCAGATTAAGGACTAGGAGAGATGGCAGAACAGTCAGTGCACATGTGTACATTGATATTATTGCATAGTTTTCTCATTCCATCAATAAGAATCAGGTTTTATTAATCATTAAAACCATTATTAGGATGATGATGCATCTTCCCACAGAAAAAAGATCATTAAATCTTCTCCTCGGAAAAGGCAGATCAATTCAGAGACATGGCCAGAAAACAGTCCAGGTAGGAAGATATATCCCATAATTTTTCTATTTGAACCCACTGTGGTATTTATCACAGCAGGAGCAGTTCCAGTCAAAGTAAATTAAATAGGATCAATATCTGTGAAGTCTCGGGATTGCTTTTCTAAGACTTTTCTACACCCTTGGAACTCAAATAGATAGAATTAACCTTTACTGACAATTTGGTTACCACCTGTGAAAATGTTAGAGCCAAGTCCAACTCTTATTCCAGATCAAGGCCAGAGCTTGGCATACAGAAATAAACTATACCTAAGGCTATTTTTTGTCCTCCCTCTGTTTCTCATTCCATGTTACCTGTCAGAGGCAAAAAAACAACATGCCTGAACTAATGCAAGCTCAGACAGGACCCTTGTGCAAAAAGTCAACGGTTTCCTCACACTTGAATGCACTGTTTACTGATCCAGAATCAGATTTTCTTACCTACACAGTACTACTGAAAACGTATAAGGATCGGCAAACGTGCTCTTTGCTTGCCACTATTGCATAACATGTAGCTACTCAAAACACATTCACCAGCATGTGAGATCTTGTATAAAAATGTAGAGGAAGAACAGTTAAAGCCACAAAGGAAATTTTCCACAAAAGACGTAGCTGGGACCGACCAATACTGACTAGCAGATGTTTGGACCATGTTGTCAGAGTATTTGGCTAGAGCAATCTAGGTCATATATATTCCTTAGGTATTTCCTAAAACTTCTCTTTAACAGAGTATGCGGAATATTCACCACCTATTATAACTGCCAAGGGTAAAAGCATACAAATGCAAGATTATGTTAGCCATACCTTGATGGGAGCAGTGGAGAACCTGATCTTCCTCCTTGGGCTGAGGTCTTCTTCATCAGAGAGGCCTGAAAGCTCCTCATATTCCTGTAAGTGCCCATGTTCTGGTTCAGTGTTATGTCCATTTTGCTGGTAGTCCAACTTACTTTCCCGGTCATCCACAAAAGCAGCATTCTCAATGCCACATATCAAAGGTCTCTTTCCAGCAGAGTCCTCAATCCCTTGCTGTTGCTCGTCTTCCACATTTATGTCATCAGCCTCATGATCATCTTCATCTTCCTCTAAAGCTTCCTTCATCACATCATTATCATCTTCCACATTTCCCCTCTTCTCATTCTGCATAATGCCCTCTTCCTCCTCCTCCTCCTCCACTTTCTGCTCAGTTTTCATCTCACTTTTCAGACATAGTTCCTCCTGCACTTGCTCTCCCTTATCTTGTACAACTTTCTCCTTCTCATCTTCATCTTCCTCCTTTTGCTTGTCTTCATGCAAACTTTTATCCACAGCCAACTTTTCCCGTCTTTCCTTGTCCTTGTTTCTTACAACCATTGTTCTGTCCACCTCCTTCTTCTTTATCTCCTCCCCTATTTTAAAATCCCTCCCTGGCTTATCTTTATCATATATGTTTTGGGCCTCTTTGCTGTCTATGAGCTCCTTTTTTGAATGAAGAATTGTGCTAGGTTGTTTGTTCTGGACTTCCTCGAAAACGTCATCTACAATACGATCTTCCTCATTGCTATCTCCTTCTGATGATTCATTATGGACCACCACTAACTCGGCTCGGACCGTGGACAGACCAGGGGTGCCAAACTCCCCCTTACGCTGCTTCCCTTTTGAGATGTTCAGTTCCAAATGTTCATTTCCATCTCCTGACGGACTGACAGAACCACTGCTCAGAGATAAACGATGGCGCTTCTCACTTTTAAAAAGAACATTTGGTTCTGTTGAGACAATGGAAACTGAAGTTTCACTAGCAATGTCCACTGGGGTGTTTGTGTTACTGTTCCTCCAGCGAGGGCTTTCTTCTGTACAGACTCCATTCAGTGGCATTGGTGAATACTGGGACTCGTACGGTTGTGAAGTTAAATTTGTATCTGCCTGGCTAGAATGACTCTCAGGCCACAAAGAGTATGATGTGGGAGAGCTATCACTATCTGGTGACAAAGGTGTATCTGAGTGCTCACTATTTGGGTAAGATGGTGGTTGGGAATGACTACCTGGACTCTGTGAATGTGTTGAGACTGATGGGCCAGACAAGGACTCACTATCACTGTCCAACATGAAGCTCTCCAGTCTCCTGGACATAGGTCCTGCATTCTTCATCATCATCGCAGACTTGTGTGGAGGTGCCTCACGATCACTTCTTTTTCCGCCTTTGTCATCTTTTGGTTGTTCTCCAATGATCTGAATTTGATCTGTCTTTTCCGTCAGCATCTTCACACACCTACCTTCCTCTGAAACACTTTGCACAGACGAACGGCTGACAGATCTACCAGATGCCCTTCTCTCTGTTGGTAGCCCACTCTCAAAGAGCTTTCTGGTCTCTGAGAACTTCTCAGCCAGTGCCACTTTGTTGTATGAGATGTCCTCTGATTTTCGAACCATTTCCGAGGTGCCTGATTCCATGCTGGAGGCACTTCCATGGCTGGATCTGTACGAACTGGAGCTTCGGGGCAATTTAACTGTTCCAGGTTTGGTTTGGATTGTGCTTTCGTGTGGTTGTTGGGCATCCATTTGAAGAAAGAGGTTTTTGATTTCATTCACCCGGGTCCCCGATGGTCTGCCTCGCGCCTCACCACCTCCATAGGAGCAAAGGATAGACGGGCCCTCGAAGGAGCATTTGATGGAGTGGAAGTCTGATTTGTATGCATTTCTGTGAGGAGAGGCACTCCTTAGGACTCGGTCACTTTTGGGTTCACTTTTGATCATTTTCTAAAGTGCGACTCAAAACGTGCAGGGATATAAAAGGATAAAAGATGGGAGCTTAAAAAAATTTACACTGCCATAAAAATGATTTATCTGTTTTCTAGATGCACAGTGTTCTTGAGGAATACCACATTGCGTTGAAGTGCTGTTACCTAAAGAAAGAAAAACACCAAGCTTTAGATATAATAACATGATCAGTCATTCATTCAATCTCAGCAGACTCTAGGCTCAGGCAGGATACACCCTCAACTGTAACTCACCAGTCCATCATAGGGGAACACACACGCGCGCGCGCGCGCACACGCACACACACACACACACACACACCTAGGGGGTATTTGAAACAGCCAATTAGCCTAATGTTCATGTCTTTGGACGCATTCATTTTCTATGCCACTTATTCCTAATTAGGGTCATGGGGAGGCTGGTGCCTATCTCAGCCGAATCAGGGCAAAGGCAGGGTACACCCTAAACAGCTCACCAGGCCACTGCAGTGCCAACACACACATTCACACTCGCTCTCACACCTAGAGCAATTTAGAACAGCCAATTAGCCTAATGCACATGTGTTTGGATTGTTGAAGGAAACCAGAGTACCCAGATGAAACCCCCAGAAGGATAGGGCAAAACATGCAAACACCACACACAACTATCCTCGCCGAGCCCGGACCAGGATTCCAAGACCTTGTTGCTGTGAGGAGGACGCCACGGTGCCACCCATGACATGATCACATAAGGAGAATTTAGTTGAGTGCATTAGTTCATCACCAACTGTAGCATGATTGATACTTACTTTTTGGAGTAGTTACCTTATTTAAATGGGTAATGACCTCGTAAATATCTATTGTTTTGCATTTATTTTTGACTTAGGCACTGTTTATATAGGTCAAAAATAATTATAACCAACAAAATGTATTCATATTATTCCTATATAACCCCCTCTTCCTCTATCTCACTGAAGTGCGCAGGAACTAATGCAGGGTTAAAACTTTAACTCGGGTTTACCGGGACGCCGCAGCCGAGCTGCCTTTTAATTCAGCCAAGGATCCATTACCAACCGGTACCGACAGCACACTTTATTCTCCCCGACACAGACATAAAGTCGATCAAACTTACCCCAGCTCCATGCATATCAGCAAAGGAGGAACTGAAAGAATGATCCACATTCAGACGCGACCAGATCGAACATGTCACACCCTTCAGCTCCTCGCTGCCTGCAGGATTCGCTCTGTGAGCAGTTCGGGAGCAAACCTTATCCTCGAGTGCGCGCTCCCGCTCTGGAGGGTTTACCGGGAGCGCGCGAGCGTGTGCGCGTAGGAAGGCGGCGGCGCGCGTGGGGAAGAGGGTGTTTTCGGGAGAGCCGTGGGAAAAATTCCAAATTTGCCTATTATCTCCACCAACACAGTTGGTAACCAAATAGTAAGCAGCAGAGAAATGTGGTAGGATTTCTAGAAGGCAACAGGTGACAGAAAGAATGAAATTTTGCAAAAATACTAGGGGGGGGGGGGGAGGGGGGGGGGGAGGGGGGGTTCTGGGTAGGGGATGGGGGTTTCCTAAAAAATGCATGCACCTGATTGTGTCTTTATTGTTTCTGCATCTGCGGCATCGTGCCATATTGGTTAACCGCATCGTGGCGGTTATAGGTTCAAGTCCCGTGACCACTGAGAGCATTTCTGTGACCTAGTTTGCATGTTCTCCCCTGTTTTCCTCTGGGTACTCCGATTTGCTCCCACAGTACTAAGACATGCACATTATACACAGGCACAGGCACATGCACAGGATAACTGGCTGCTCAAAATTGCCCCTAGGTGTGAGTGTGAAGTTGTGAGTCTGTGCTGGGCCTGTGATAGATTGGCAAGCGGCTCATGGTGTACCATGCCTTTACTCAGGCATGGCTGAGAAGGGATCCAGCCTTCCTCTGACCCAAATAAAGAATAAAGTGGAAATTACAAGAATGAATGAATGTTGAATTTTGTTTTAAAATTCTTAAAAGGTCATAAGTGGAACTGGACATAAATGGATTTCTTCATTCCTCTTCCTTAACTGGTTTACCCAAGTCATAGTGAATTTAAAGCCTATTCAAGGAACACTGGCTATAAGACCAGGTTTCACCCTGAATGGGTTGCCAGTCCATCACAGGACACCGTGTGCAGCCATTTAGCATGCCAGTCCACCTACTGGCAGATTTTGGTGAGC
The DNA here is from genome assembly GCA_028564935.1 of Neosilurus hyrtlii. Taxonomy (NCBI): domain Eukaryota; kingdom Metazoa; phylum Chordata; class Actinopteri; order Siluriformes; family Plotosidae; genus Neosilurus; species Neosilurus hyrtlii. The sequence goes on from JAOUQZ010000026.1 coordinate 9,888,403, forward strand.
AGGAAAGAAACCAGAGAACCCAGAGGAACCCATACAGCCAAAGAACTCAAGCCATAGACTGACCCTGAGGGGCTCTACAAGAAAAATATAGAACTCTTTTATGGAAATAGAACCCCTTAACCACACAGATCGCCCTCTTCTTACAATGTCAATACTGTTAATTAAACACCTTGAACATCGTATAGTGTTTGCTATCTATATGGAGTTAGGGCTTTTGGAAGTGGGGTCCCTGAAATATTCTTTGCATACTTAACAGTTCTAGCTTTTTTAAAAGTTCATACTTGAGTGGTATTGTTATGTTGTGTAGATTTTGACACAGAATCTCTAAATTTAGGCTCTTAATAAGTGTATTTTCTAAAGCAGTAAAACAGGCTTACTTTAATGACTGTACAGTGTCAGATGACTCTGTGCCATTATATATGGTTTATTTGTGAAACGTCTGGTTCCCAAAAGGGCCTCATGAGGTTGGGACTGTCTTTTCTTCTTTACAATCGTCTCCGGAGCCACTCTTCCAAAGCAGAACTGACACGGAGAAGGTTTTTGTCTTTCTGACACACATTTAGGTCATAGCTGATGAGAGGAGATGAGAGGATTAATAAGTTGAGAGGATGTTGGAAGTGCACTAGAGCTGCTGTCTGACTTTTCCTTTTGTAGATTTTTAATGAGGTGAAAATGAATGGAAATTTGGATGTTATGTTTGTGTGTATATATATATATATATATATATATATATATATATGATCTTGAGTCGATTTTCTGTAGAACAGTGCTCGATACGTCGAAGTAGAGCTAAATATACTGTATGTGGGAAAAATAATAGTACTACAATTTCATCCCGACAAGCCTGTTTCGTGGTTGCCCACTAATCAGGGGATT
>JAOUQZ010000026.1:9894039-9907521 GCA_028564935.1 Neosilurus hyrtlii
TTTGGGGGGCAAAAAAATGTATATTCTCAGATGAATCAAATGTCTGGGTATCTTGTTGAAGAATATTTGAAAGATGTTTCTGATGAATATTTGCTAAGCAGTCGTATGTTTGTCATTCTCAAGTCTCAAGTGTTAATTAGTCTGTAATGACCACAATCTGTCCTTGTAGCAAATGAAGTGAACCAGGGGACTGATTTCAGAATGGTTTACTTCTCTTAAGCAATTTACTGAACGCTATGGATTGAATCTTCCTGTGCCACCCGTGGGCAAACCAGGCAAATTGTTCGTCCAGAATAAATAAAAGCGGTTTCCAACCCTGGTCCATCCTGTATATAACTCAAGTGATTGATGTGACTGTAAATAACAAACAAACAAACAAATTTTTAAAAATTAAATAAATAAAAATATCAAATCAGTGTGTTTGCATTTTATTACCTCGATCTTCTCAAGATTACAAGTTATATCCAGTTGTCTCCCCATGATAATGAGTTTTTTGTACTGTCTGTAATAGCAAAGGATAAACCGATTCCAGCCTGTGTCAGGCCTTGAATGAAGATAAATGTGCTGTGGTGAACTCTATTCATTTGCTACACTGACATGATGTTGCAGTGAAAAACCATTTATTATTGGCTACATTATATTTTGTTGTCTCTAGATGTCATATTAAATATGTCATTATAATTGGAAAGAAGAGTTTTGTTATGTCAACTTTTTGAGAAAATTATCCCATCATTACAAGAAAACAACATAAATAACTCAAAATCATGGGAAAATTAATTAAGTTAACTTTTTTTCTTGATACTCGTTATTTTCATATAATGGAATTTATAAATGTATGTCAGCTTAGAGCTTTTGTATTATTTTAAAAATGGAAGAATTATGGATTTCTGTCTATTGCTCATGATTTCACACAAATCTAAATCCCTCCTTCAGTCACAGCACAAAGCCTTGGTGTAACCATGGACAATCACAGGTTCTTCACCTCTCATGAATCTTTCACATTCATGTTGATTTCTCCTCTTAACATCTGAAGGATTCATCCATTTCTTTCCACTAAGGGCACACACACTTAGGGCACACACATACTTGTTCAATCCCTTGTCATCTCAAGGCTAGGCTACTGCAACTCACTCCAGGCAGGCCTGTCTTTGAGTGCCATTCGACCCACGTAACTGAACCAGAATGCAGCGACACAACTTGTTTTCAACCTTCCCAAGTTCTCCCACACCACTGCACTCTGCTTTCCATATTGGCTTCCAGTAGCTGCTCGCATTAGATTCAAAACATAATTGCTACCCAACAAAGCCAAAAATGGACATGTACCCTCCTATCTCAACCCACTTATCACAACCACACTATACCTCATTCTCTCCGATCCTCTAGCACTGCTGGACAGGTGCCTCCTTCTTCCTCTAGATGTCTTAAACAACAGCTGAATTTTTACTTCACGTTCCTCTATTAGTGTAATTGCACATCAGTTATAGAAGTATTTATTTTATTTAATAATTATTGATTTGTAACTAGTGGAATATTTATTGATTTGTGTAGCTGTCTCTCAAACTCTTCATATGCAGCAATGAATGACAATGACATGTATGTTCTATCAAAAAACAAAAAATATATGGCCTTATTACAATGTAATATATACAGTATATACTAACATTACTAATCAAACAAATACAGTCTACACATTTTGTAGGGGAATCACGTGGGATAACTGTGTTTGCTAAAGAGTCTTTAGACAGTCTAAACTCAATCTGAATTTAATCTCTAACTAGTTTTCAGTTTCTCCAAGTGGTTGCTAACTATTTGTCAATCAGCTGGCTGTAATTTTTAGGAGACGACTGAAACAGACTGGGGGCTGACTTAGTATCGGTCTATTGAAGACTTCTTGATTAGTAAAAAGACTACTTAGAGAATAGTTTGAGATGAGTCAAGAAAAACATGCAGTTCTTCATTCAGCACCAGTACTTTTAATGTTCAAAATCCACAGGCAAAAGAAATTGAGTCAAGCAACTAATTAGCGAATGGGTACACTGATTCTGACAAACATGTGGTATGAATTTGGTGAAAATCAGAGAATAATTAGTTTGTGTTTTAGCCAAACACAAAGGCCCTTACCATTGTTGTACAAAGTGACATTCTCAGATCTTAACTATATATACACTGTACATTAGAGATCAAGACTAACACAGAATTGCACTGAGATTCATTCTATCATACTTCAAAACTGAGTTACAGCATACTGTAATATAATATAGCACAGTATAAAAATAGAACTGTAATATAAAGCAAACAAACAAACAAACAAACAAACAATATAAGGACTCAGTTGCATTGCGTATCATAGCAATATTAAGTAAATTAGGTAGAGTCGTTGATAAAATATGCATCTATTATTGTAAGCTATGGTAAAATAGAGTACAGACATCATGTGTCATAGAAGTCATGCCGAGAACTATCGGTGGAGGGAAGGGTGACCTGCATGCCGGTGTACAGCAGGGCCAGCAAGCTGAGGCACAGGGTCTAAGAGGCATACAAAGCATTGGGGTCCTATATCATTGGCATCGCCAGTATCTTTTCTTCTGAGGCAGGTTTGTTTAAATTTGTACTCCCTACTATGTTCAAAGAAAGAAACTATGTTCAGAACAGTGTCTCTCCGGTGCTTGTGGTCAGAGGCATGAGCTTTAAGATTCGACAAAGTTATTCCACAGTTCTTGAAAGATCCGTTGACAAAATCCTTAAAATGCTTTCTGGGTCTACCAACACTCCTGGTCCCATTAACAAGTTCACCATAAAAAAGCCGTTTAATGATTCGACTGTCATCCATGTGGGTAAAGCATCCAGTCCATCTTAGCTGACGATTTATAATGACACTTTGAACAGAAGGGGAGCTGGCTTAATTTAGGTTCTCTTTATAGATCCCATAAATAGTGTTGACGGAAGGCTTCAAGCTGTTGGACATGCCAGCGGAACCCTCTATAGAACCGCGGGCTTAAGACCACAGGACGGTAGACAGCTTTCTTTTTAGACAGGAATAATCCATGGTTATTCCACACCCTTGGGAAAAGGAGTCGGAAGGAAGCACTAGACACGGGCACCATCATTGTTGCTGCTGCACAACTGTACTGCATATGTTTTCTGTGATGGGGTCTGTGTAAAGATTCATCTCATCTTGTTTCATAATACAAAATGAAGGCGCTGTTCCGATTCCGGCCCTGCGATGGCCTGGTGAGCTGTCCCAGAGCCTCACCCAGATTCGGCTGAGATGGGCGCCGGCCTCCCCGCAACCCTAATTAGGATTAAGCGGTTCTGAAAATGAATGAATGAATGAATGAATGTTCCGATTCCCACCTTTTCACTCAGACTTATATTATCAGCATAGGTTGCATTAAAGGCCGTAGCATTTGTAGATATGTCACAGTTTCAAAATTAGTTATAGCCCCTTTTTCATGACAGCTTTTCTACCATAATCGGTCCATTAACTGATCCTTCCTTTTATTTTTCTACTTATAGTGATAATCAGGAGTTGACATCTGAAAGGACCTAACAACAGGATCATGGTTAGTCGTGAACTTTGTGCTCACAAACTAACATAGCTGGACTGGACAGATTGATTTGTGTAGTAGGTTGTTGTACCCTGGTGTAGCAGGAACTGGCTCTAGTGTGCTATACTTCTCATTGACTGAGCACGCCATCTGCTGGACAAGTCGGATATTACAGCTTGTTTCATCTAACAGTCGTCACCGGCGGTATCCAAACCTCCGAGGGAAGCGACCTCCACCGTCAGTATATCCGCGCTGCTACTGCGTCAGGCCTCCAGCATCGCTCTCAAGGTTCGTAAATGACATAAATACAAAACCTTAATCATTATATTAACACTTTTATGTGTGATTTTTGTCTCTACGGTTTAAACAGCGCTGTATTTTACCGAGTATATGGGTCAAGGGAGAAATTGGGACCGCACCGTGTGAGATGTGTCGATAACAGGGCTTTATTTCTAGAAACCAGGCGCTCCTGTTGTTGTTGTTGTTGTTGTTGTTGTTTACCACGCACTTGAAATGCTGTATTCTTCGCGCGCCATGTTGCGGCTGCTGTCATGATGCGCGCGGCGCAGTGTCGTTTGCGTCCCCGCCGTCATGTGACATGTTTATACTCGAGTGTTGACATTAAGACGTTATTAACGGGTGATCTAGAGCACGTCGCGCGACGTCGAAATGTGTTAAGGTGTGCAAAATAGCCAGCTGGAGAAAAGCGCGTGCCCGCTTGGGTTTGAGAAGGATTAGAATTTGCCGCATAGGTGGCTCGCGCGCTTGTTACCTAGACAACGTAACGGCTGAGGAAAACATGGCCGGCTAATTTTGCTGGTTTTATCTGTTTGTTTGTTTGTTTGTTTTAAATAAGGCGTTTATTCAAGGATATATTAACACAACACCACAGTTATTACCTGAAAAAAGGTAGATGTCTCATTTTTGTATGATTCCTGAAGGAAATAACACAAAATAATTAGCAGTCTCTGGGTGTCAAGCTACATCATAAATAAATAAATAAATAAATAAATAAATAAATAGTGTTAGCCTGTTTTGTTAGCCTAAATTAATGACCTTCAAATGAATTTGTGGATTTGTTTTTATTTTTCACAAGACCTCATGTGATATGTTTGCTATTACATCACTCGCTCGCTCGCTGAGCTTATTGATCCTACTGTTAGGGTCTCAGTCGATACTGGGCGAAGGCAGGGTGCACCCTGAATGCTCATCAGACCATCCCAGGGTAACACACACACACACACACACACACACACACACACACACACACACACACACACCACCATTTGCACTCACATCCACACCGAGAGGCAATTTGGAACAGCTAATTAGCCTAATGTGGCATGTCTTTGGACTATCAACCAGAGTACCGACAGAGCCTGGGACTCGAACCCATGACCTTTATGCTGTCTATTACATATCAACCAAAGAAATTTCAGCAAAAGATTGTAGGCTTCACAATAAAAGACACAAAAATCCAAAAACAGTTAGCCAGTAACCACTTAGCTTGATACATATCTGTCATATACACATACACATAGATCACATACACATAGTTTTTCATATAATACAAAATATGGGCAAATGTTTATGGACACTTAAAAGCTCGCCACAAACTGAATCATTCACATTCACACCTTGGGGCAATCTGGAACAGCCAATTAGTCTAATGTGCTTGTTTTTGGTCCGTGGGGGAAACTGGAGTACCCAGAGGAAACCCACATAAGCACAGGGAGAACATGCAAGGTCTCCAGAGAAACTCCCTCGCTGATCCTGCGACTCGAACCCAGGACATTCTTGCTGTGTGAGGCAGATGTGATAACCACTACACCACCATGCCGCTCAAATGGATTGTGGATTTATTTTTTTTACATTTCAGAGGACCTCATTTAAAATGCCTGCTAATACATAACTACCATGAGACTTGACCAATCAGATTTTAGGCTTGAAAAATGTTAGCTTGATACATATCTATCGCTTTTATATCAAGGTTGGTTTTATGTAGGTACTGGAATTATGAAATAGCTTTTTAGAAAATTAATATATAATATGTTGGTGACAAAGATAAAAATATTATTATCTCAGAATCAATTTCCATGATGTCAGTGGACATTAGGTTATACGTTCACATTCACTCTGAAATAAATAAATCAACAAAAATGCAGCGTAGTCCAAATTGATTCCAGCAGGGAAAACATACGCAAGAGCTGATCAGGTCGGTAGACCATACTTACCAACTGCTATTATTTCTTCTTTGTAGGCAAGTTGTTTTTTAGAAGGTAACAAAAGAGCATGGCAATGAGAAAATCCTTAATATATGTTCATTCTTCAGTTTAGTCAAGCAATAAGGAAGCTATAAAAAGCACTTTTAAGCTGGTAAATAGTCTCTCAGTTTAGCCACTGGTTTGGTAGCTGTTTATTTTTATTATATCCACACCAACTAGATATGAGCAATCAAAGATTTTAATTGGTGCAAGCCTTTCCGCGACCCTTGTAGGATTAAGTGGTTCAGCAAATTAGTTAGTGAGCTGGTGTTGTCTGCTGTTTCTGTCAGTTTGCCGGTTTGTTTGCATCTAGCTAATTAGCTTATGGGCCGTGTAGCCTGCACAGTGAAAATGAGCATGTATAAATAAAATTTTTAAAAAATTAAAAAGGGGCGGCATGGTGGTGTAGTGGTTGGCACGTCCGCCTCACAGCAAGTAGGCCTGGGATTGATTCCTAACTCATGCGTTTCTGTGTGAAGTTTGCATGTTCTCCCTGGCATGCGTGGGTTTCCTCCGGGTGCTCCAGTTTCCTCCCACTGTCCAAAAACATGCACAGTAGGCTAACTGCCTGTTCCAAATCTCCCCTAGGTGTGAGTGTGAACGGTTGTGTGAGTGTTGGCCCTGCGATGGCCTGGCGAGCTGTCCAGGGTGTACCCTCCTCTCGCCCAGAGTCGGCTGAGATGGACGCCAGCCTCCCTGCGACCCTAATTAGGCCTTAGTGGCTTACAAAATGAATGAATGAATGGAAAATTTCAAAAAATCTGTATTTCTCACATTGGATGTGGATATAGGAAAGCAGTGCTCAATCTTGTCTACATAGCCGATAGACTATGTTAATTTAAAGGGCTGAGAGCCACAGTGGTCTAACCCCATAAAAAACTGAAAAATTATAAGATAAGGTCATGGTATATATTTATCTGCTGTTAGATGATAAAAAAGGAGTTCCCTTCATTTTCCTTATGACCTTGAATCATATTGTGAGCATTATCCCTGATATTTTTATATTGCAAAAACTTTCATTTCATTTTACTCAAAAACAGCTTTGTGTTTTCATTTGTTTGGTGGAATAACTGTTTACTGGCCTATTTTAATGTATTTCATTTACATTTTTAGTTTTTAGCAAACACCTTTATACAGAACATGCATTTTAATCTCCCTAATAAAACTGAACAGTTGAAGCTCAAGGGGCTTACTCAAGGGCCCAACAGTGGCAGCTTGGTGGTACTGGGGCTTGAACCCCTGACCTTCTAATCAATAGCTCAGAGCCATAAACACTTAGCCACCACTGTTCAACCACCCAACAACCACCATTTCCAGTCTCTTTATGCATATCATTGATGCTAATAGCTTATTGATTCTTTTTATTGGGCAATCATCACATTATGAATAAATTATATGTCCAATTAATTATTCAGTATTTTGTCTTACTGTAGACTCCATTACCCTCCTGCAATCCTACAGAACCACAGCTATGGGAAAGGAAAAGCTGCACATCAATATAGTGGTCATTGGCCATGTGGACTCTGGGAAGTCCACCACCACTGGGCACCTGATTTATAAATGTGGTGGCATCGACAAGAGGACCATCGAAAAGTTTGAGAAGGAGGCTGCTGAGGTGAAATACTTAGTTTACAATGTTGAATTATTTAATTAGGTTTTAAAGTTAAAGATTTTTATTTACTTCAATAGTGTTACAGAATCGCCTCAAAATGAATAGTCTGGTTTTATAGGACAGGGTGTAGTGCAGTTTAATGTCTACTTAGGCCCCTGTCACATATTAAAGATTTCCAGAACTTATGCCAAACGTATGACAAATTTCTATAAAACGCTGGCATACACTGAACTATCGATGTTATTCCAGTTTGGATGTATACATAACTTATTATTAACTTATCCAGTACCTTTCGAAAACTTCTGGCTAATTTATTTCAAACTTATCTCCAACATATATTGAACTTTTACTGAATGTCTTTTTAACTTACAGCTAGCATATTATGGGTGTATTGGCAGTGTTTAGGGGGATTGGGCAAAATGGGGTTCAAACGAGGAACTGGTCGGTACACCTCAAGACTCCTTCGTTGACTGTCATTGGTCATAAGTTGTGAACTTTGCCAACACACTCGGTATTTAAGTTTAACGTAGATAAAAGTAGACATTATATTCAACTTATGAGTAACTTGCAAATAACGTGTCTGAACGATCACATAACTTACCTATAACTTATGGCCAGCGTGTGCGGAACGTATGAATGTAGTATACGTCGAACATTTTTTGATGACCTCAGCATAGTACAATTTATACCAGCATTCTGTTAAATTACACAAAACTCAGCCATAACTTATTCAACGTACACCAGCGAATTTGCCAAATTTCTCAAACGTCATCATACGCGGGTTAAATCGTCAGTGTGTGACAGCGGTTTAACTAAACTCTAACCAAAATGCAACATTATTTGTATGAAGTCTGGCAGCTTTTGATCGTGATCCTTTAATTTAATTTCAGATGGGTAAAGGTTCTTTTAAGTATGCCTGGGTTCTGGATAAGCTGAAGGCTGAGCGAGAGCGTGGCATCACAATTGATATCTCCCTCTGGAAGTTTGAGACCAGCAAGTACTATGTCACCATCATTGATGCCCCTGGACACAGAGACTTTATTAAGAACATGATCACTGGTACCTCCCAGGTCTGTTTCTATGAGTTGATGCTCAAATTTTTGAATATCTTAAGCATTGTTGTGTGTGTAATTTCGTATATGTAAGGATTATAATTAGCAGAATACTGAGCGACTTTTCCTATTCTGTCTGTGAGCGCAGGCAGACTGTGCCGTGCTAATTGTGGCAGCAGGAGTGGGCGAGTTTGAAGCTGGCATCTCGAAAAACGGTCAGACTCGAGAGCATGCCCTGCTGGCTTACACGCTCGGTGTGAAGCAGCTGATCGTGGGCGTCAACAAGATGGACTCCACAGAACCTAATTACAGCCAGAAGCGCTATGAGGAGATTGTGAAGGAAGTCAGCACCTACATCAAGAAGATTGGCTACAACCCTGAAACAGTGGCGTTTGTGCCGATTTCTGGCTGGAACGGAGATAACATGCTCGAGGCTAGCCCAAATGTTAGTAAAATGCTCGGCCTGAATAAATACTTTAAATATTAAGTTATAAATCAAGCCTATTTCTACAGATATTTAAGACGGACTATGTTGTCACATTTTTTATGGTAGAGAAAAGGTTTCAGTTAACCTCTGTATGAATGGTATAAATGTACCTTGATACAATGATACAATGTATCTTTTTTCATAGATGACCTGGTTTAAGGGCTGGAAAATCAACCGCAAGGAAGGGAGCGCCTCAGGAACAACTCTGTTAGAAGCTCTGGATGCCATTCAGCCTCCAACCCGGCCTACTGATAAACCACTGCGCCTCCCACTCCAGGATGTTTACAAGATAGGAGGTGAGGAAACGGATTTATCAGCCTAGACAGCAGGATTATTTCCAGAGATGACATGTTTAGTCATCAATGTAAAAATCATAGAAGCATATCTCCCTGCAAATGTTATTAAAATCTGCAATGATGTGATCAAAGAAGATTCTTCTCTGTTGCAGGAATCGGTACAGTCCCAGTTGGTCGTGTTGAGACTGGCATCTTGAAACCTGGCATGGTTGTGACATTTGCCCCTGTGAATGTAACCACTGAGGTTAAGTCTGTTGAAATGCATCACGAGGCCTTGTCTGAGGCGTTTCCTGGTGATAATGTGGGATTTAATGTAAAAAACGTCTCGGTTAAGGATATCCGTCGTGGAAACGTTGCTGGCGATAGTAAGAACGACCCTCCACAGGAAGCTGCTTCCTTCACTGCGCAGGTGATTAGACGGCTCAGTAACAACATATTTATGATTCATAAGCCTGGCGCACATGGGAGAATTGAGTTCCCTTAAATTGCGGATGACTAAATATTCTGAATCAAGTTTATCCACACAAGAGCAACTACAGTTGCTCGCTTTCAGTGCTTTGAGGTCACATGACTGAAATAGTATTGTCATGTGATGAAATATTATTTTATAAATATAATTTTATACGACAAAAATTGTTATTGTTAGAAATCAGCAATCATATACTGAACAGGTGTCAAACTCAAGGCCTGTGGGCCAAATCAAGCCTGACAACTCATTTTATGTGACCCCTTGAGGTTTAAAAGAATATGATTATCGTACATTCTTTGCATCAACCATTACCATGAAACGTCCATCCACTAGATGGCAGCCACCTATTTCAAGTAAACAGCTAGTCATTTATGATTCAAAATTGCAAGCTAGCTTTACACTGTCAAGTGTTGTCAGAAAAGGTTGGTGAATAAAGGAAAAAAGGGACAAATGCCTAAACTTATTTTGTCATGCAGATTTCTAGGTTGTCCTTTTGGAATAGATGTTCATTGATTATTCAGCTCTCAGTGACCTAGAAATTCAGTGATGTGGCCCATATGTTTACATACTTGTCAGTCCAATGATCCTGGTGATTTCCTCAAAGGCCTTTACCTTCATTATTTTGTTAGAATTATCTGGCGATAATAGAGATACTAGAGATTCCTGTGACTTGTATCTTGACATCTAGTATCTAGATTCATTCATACTGACATGGTTGAGGATCTTGCCTTGCACTTGAAGGCAGCTCAGTATCTGAAACTCAAATTGCTTGGAACAAAACATGTCAAAACATTTGGAGCTTGTTGCCAGCAACAAAATATCAATCACACAAAACCTTTTTCAGGATATTTAGTCAGCAACAAAAATAGTGTTAACTGGTGAGGAAGACAAGATTGCTATTCTTAGAAGAGAACCATCCCTTTTTAGGTGTATATGTTTCATTTCCTGTTTTTAAGGTCATCATCTTGAACCACCCTGGCCAGATCAGTGCTGGCTATGCTCCAGTGCTGGACTGCCACACAGCCCATATTGCCTGTAAGTTTGCTGAACTGAAGGAGAAGATTGACCGTCGTTCAGGAAAGAAGCTAGAAGACAACCCCAAATCACTCAAGTCTGGTGACGCTGCTATTGTGGAAATGATCCCGGGCAAGCCCATGTGTGTGGAGAGCTTCTCTGAGTACCCTCCTCTTGGTAAGGATTCTGACTTTCACATGACGATCTTCCTCTTGATCTTCAGGTGTTAGAAAGGACACCGATGTTTGGTTTCTGTCTTCTAGGGCGCTTTGCTGTACGTGACATGCGTCAAACGGTGGCAGTGGGAGTTATCAAGGGTGTGGAGAAGAAAACTCCTACTTCAGGCAAGATTACCAAGTCTGCTCAGAAGGCCCAGAAGAACAAATGAATATTGTGCAGGGCTGCAACCTCTCGAGTCAGCCACAACAGAATCCACGTCATTCATCTGCTCCTTAGCTTAATAGTCAAAGCCTGGCAAATTATCACAATGCATCGCAAGAGTAGACGAAGGAAAAAACCCACAACCACTTTAACAGTGATAATGTTAATTAATAATATATTATAATGTTGTATTTCTGGTTTCATGTTTCTAGTCTGAATTGTCACTTGATGTTTTGTGGATATTTATCAGCACCTTATACTAGCATTTAGATAAAGAAGACGAAAAGTGATTTCTGTGTTTTTCTGTCTTCTCTGCTTAATGTGCAATAGTCTGAGAACCTTTCCCAGTCCTGACCAGCCATGTTTTTAATGTCTAACAGGCATGTAAGTGCAATCATACTTTCTTGTTTGTTGTAGTAAAGGATTGTAGTAGTATAATTTATTCTTTTTTTATTGGTCCATATTAAGCTGACGTGTTGTGATGTAGTTTTAAAACTTTTGTCATTTCTGGCTGCATGCATGAAGCTACCCTAGTTAGCGCACTTTACTGAGATTCCCTTAGCACTTTGAGAAAGCACGAGCTAAATACTTTGCACTTGCACTCATGTACTTTAATATATGAACATACACTTCTCCATAAGCTCATATAACATGGATAAACAATAAACATTGAAAAAAAAAAACACTGAGCACTTGTTTTTGTAGTGGCTGTTTGAAAATGTCGTTTTCCTGTTTCGGCAAATGATGCATACTAATATCTGAATCAAGTGCTGCATGTAGAACTTATCTATGAGGTCTGGAATTATTATTTTTTTTATTTTATTTTATTCTTATTATTATTACCTCAGGCAAGGAGGTAAATTTTTTGGTTAGGGTTGTCTTTGTTTTGTTAGCAAGCTTTTTTTCATGAAATTCTTTTTTGGACTCGATCAGATTTTGCGGATAATACGGATCAAATTCTGGATCCAGGAATTTTTAAAGGATTCTTTAACATTGCAAGATAGGCTGGGTTTTTAGAAGTGTGGTAATATGGCAGGCCTAGCAGGGGGTGATGTGTAACTTAATTACTTTGGCTTGGTAAAGGTCAGCTCTCGGAGTGCTCTTGTTAAAATAATAAATATAATAATAATTATTATTATGAACACATGGTACATTAGTGTATTAACAATAGGAATGACAAAAACTAAACAAGGCAAAGCAAAAAAACTCTTATCTGGATTTATGCTTACATACACCCCACTTTCTCCTTATATTTTACAAGCAATCAAGCAATCCTGCTCAGCACTAACAGCTGCAGGTTTGGAAAAAATCCTTTTCACCACCCTTGATGACTGACAGGTAATGGACTTCAGAATTACATTTAAATTTACATTTACAGCATTTAGCAGATGTTCTTATCCAGAGCGACTTGCAGAAGTGCTTTAAAGTCATTATCAGTGAAAATATTCTTATACTGGTTCGTCAAGACACAGACTAAGTATACCATCAGTCAAGAGCTCAGTGGATAGGTGTTGTGTGCAGGATGTATTTATTTATTTATTTATTTATTTATTTATTTATTTGGTGTATGTGTGTATAAAAAAACATAGTGCTAGTCTAAGTACTGCCGAAAAAGGTAGGTTTTCAGGCGTTCGTTCGTTTGAAGTGACTCAGCTGTCCGAACATCTAGAGGAAGTTCATTCCACCACCTTGGAGCCAAAACAGAAAACAGTTTAGACGCATTTCTCCCTTAACCCTTTGTAGAAGCAGGGACCAGTCGAGCAGTGCTATCTGAGAGAATGCGGTGCTGTGCGAATGTGTGAATTATTCTTAAACAGTAGCTGAACATGTTAACAGATGATCACCATTTCACAAAAACTAGACAGCAGTCTAGACGGCTAACCTGAGAGAGACTCTACCTCAGTTGTGTAATATGTTTATCACTCCATGATGAAGTGATTCACTAAAGAATAGCTATTTTCTGATATATTATCGTTGTGCTCATTAGTTGGTGCTGGGTACCGCTAACAGCAATGTTAATTTAACTGTACTCAGAATGGCTATACTACTCAAAGGTTGGCCATGTCTCACTGTCTATGGTGAGAGGCATGTAAAGGAACCACTGCTGATTTTTGTCAAGAGTAGCTGCATTGCCGTCAGTGTGTTTCTGCCCTGCGATGGCCTGGCGAGCTGTCCAGGGTGTAGTCTGCCCTCGCCCAGAGTCGGCTGAGATGGGCACCCGCCTCCCTGCGACCATAAATAGGATTAAACGGTTCAGAAAATGAATGAATGAATGAATGGAAATAGTGTAACATACAAGACGTAAAACTATTTCTATTTAGGTTTAAGGAAAAAATAATATATCTAAATATAGCACACT
>JAOUQZ010000026.1:9921361-9932224 GCA_028564935.1 Neosilurus hyrtlii
AATCAGAGCAAAAGGTGGCTACTTTGAAGAAACTAGAATATAAGGTGTATTTTCAGTTGTTTTACACTTTTTTGTTATTTTTTTGTTGTATTGCTGTATGCTAATTTGTTGACACAGTGGCGTAGTGGTTAGCATGTCTACCTCACAGCCAGAATGCCCTGGGTTCAAGTCCCAGGCACGGGCATTTATGTGCACAGTTTCTCCCCATGACTGCATGGGTTTCCTCTGGGGGCTCTGGTTTCCTCCCACGGTCCAAAGACATGCACATTAGACTAATTGGCAGTTTAATTGTGTGAATAGTTGTATGCGTGTTGGGTGGCAAGCTGTTTAGGGCGTATTTCCACCCAATCTCAGCTCCACACAACCCTAATAGAGGATTAAGTGATTCATCCAATGAGGGGGTGAGTGAAAGGTGATTTATGCAGATCACCTGCAGAACTGGCCACTCTTTTCTTGCCAATTTTTTACTGAGGCCTCACACTAATTTGTCCTGCTTTGTAAACCTGAAATTGTACTCTCTATAATGAATTTTAAAAAATAAATCCATAATTACTCCATAATTGAAAGTCAAGACCTGACACTATTTGAATCAACTAACTGCATAGCATTTTTTTGAGAAAACAGAATGATGTGGGTTTAAAATATATGTCCCAGCACACAGAAAAGCTAAACAATAAAAAAAAATACAATTTCCTAAGTTGACTTAACTCATAGCTATAACACGATGCCAGCTCACTCTTTAACTTCTGAAGAAATCTAACTTGGTGGTAAAACTCTTTTATCTAAATACCATTAGTTTTGAAAGCACATTTGTCAATAAACTTGTTTTCAAATGCAATCTCTAATTGAAGGGCTCAGTGCCATAACCTGCTAAGTCACAAATTGGTGATTCTGAAAAAAAACCAAAACACAAATAATATGATTTAGTTATATTTATCCATGACTTGGGATTTTAGCCATTTAGAAGTTGTAGTTGTCCACTTTGGAGTGACTTTCAGCATATGGGGAGAGACCTCTATTGTCAGAATATGACACTACCTCATTGTTCATCATGTATGGACTTAGCAGGTTATGGCACTGAGCCATTCAATTAGACATTAGGTAAAATTTGACATTAGGTTAAATTTGAGCATTTTTTAACAAGCATATTTATAAATGTATATTGTTATATAGTTTAATAATTTAATATTAATAAAATATGAATGTTCATCTATTGAATAAATGAAGAATTCTTCCTATTATTATCATTATT
Source organism: Neosilurus hyrtlii (assembly GCA_028564935.1). Lineage (NCBI taxonomy): Eukaryota > Metazoa > Chordata > Actinopteri > Siluriformes > Plotosidae > Neosilurus > Neosilurus hyrtlii. The sequence continues at coordinate 9,922,614 of JAOUQZ010000026.1, forward strand.
ATGATGATGATTATAATTTTCATAACATCTTTACAGAAATCAATCATTATAATTTGATAAGGAACTTATGCAGTTATGGATTCTAGTTGCTGTTAATTGCACTCCTAAGACACAACAAGAACAAATAATGTGTCTCTAGTTAACAGCCAAGCTCTCTAGATTCCTGTATGGTTTTTAATTAAGGAAATGGCTGAAAATGACTTAAAAGACATCACTGTCCATTTTGATAGCTTGCATTCAAGAAATTCAGCTGTTTTATTAAACCATGTGTATATCTCAGTGTGATTAATCTCATTGCGCCAATACTGCAAGAAACCCTCAACTGTTCTGTGTGCTGCTCATACTCCATTTACAAAAAAAACCCCTTTCATTTATGCTGATTTCAAATTCTGCTGTTGCATCCTTCTAGCGCTGCATTTGATGATTGGCTGTGGCGTGAACAGGCTGTCCCATGTCCATCAAATGCAGTCAAGAAATACTGTCTTCTTTATTGCACACTTCCATTAAATTTTACTGATTGTATCACAGCTGTGAAGGTTGCTAAGTGGTGTCAGGAGCAGCATTTTGTGAGGCAAGGGATCAGATAATGACGCAGGTTGGAAATCTGTAGACCACATTTAACACTGCTTGGTTTGTAATAGTCAAGCAAGGCCACTTCTTTGTAGACTGCATTCTTCACAATCCTCAAAGGATGTGGTAGCAGAAATTGGGATGTTAAAAACACAGGGCAGTGTGGATCTTGCCCCAGTGAGCCTCTGCTAGTGCACTTTCCTACAACTTGGAGTTTTCATGCAATAATTCTACTAATCTAAATGGGTGATTAGCACACTGCTCCATGATTCTGCAACTCCTAGAACAATCATCAAATCAAAAGAACTTTGGATTTAGAAACATTATTTTGGCTGAAATACAGTATTGGTCTCTATCCCACCTGTCCCTATGGCTGAGCCACCACTGCAAATTATCATACTAGGTTTTGGGGACAAACACACAGCAGAACGATTTCCGATTTCACTTCCTCTAATTGCATTCAAAGAACAAAATTAAGATCCTAATTTCCCCAGTTGTCCATGCAATTAAGAGTCAGTTTAGCATTCCAGAAAGTTAACTGAGCATGATGCATAACACATATACCTCCTTGATTTCAGTTTCCTGCGAAGTCCATGTTTATCACTAAGACCCTTACTGGGATTAAGGGAGAGATACAGGCATAACGTCAAGTTAGTTCAGTTGTGTTCTCTTAAGGGGTGACTGATTTCAATTTGAAATCCATGTGCTCTTAAGTAAAGCTATGTATGCTAATTTTACTATTATAGCATATGGCCACATTTCTTACGACCAGGCTTTGTGAGTCAGATGAGAAGCAACATGAGACTCATTAAGGGCAATAAAATGCTTCAGAAACCACATTACCCTGATGAAGGACCCTTATTCCTGCACCTCATTGACATCCTTGATGTGGCTTTTAATACAAAGCACAGATGAGGATAAATATGTGATTAAGTTTATTCAGACAACCTGTGATATTTCATGTTTGGTTATTGGCTATTATGATTTAGGCCAGGCTATTTTTTTTGTCTTTGGCGAAAGGCCATTATTCCGCCTCCGGTTCTTAAAAATTATGTGCTAATTATGATGGAAAATCATGCAGCTGGCTGTAGGATGTCAATTTACGCTGTCTGACAGCAGCATCCATTAGCCTAATAATTGTAGTATAGAAGCACCAGTGTCATCTTCGGTCCCATATTTTCCTCAAAAACAGCATCCGCTGATGGAGATTCACAGATATGTGGGAAAAACATAACACTAAGACCTCGCAATTAGTTTTGCACACATGCTTAGCTTTACAACACATTTCCATCTTGGCAATGTAATTAGAGATGGAAATAATCAGTAGCTGGCTCTAGGAGTTCTACAAATATGGTGTGTTTCATTACAAAAATCAATGACTGGCATACTGAACAAATGGTGCAGTTTATAATGTTTAGTAATTTCTTTACACCTGCAATAATTACATAAAAACAGTCATTCACCATAGCTATATCAAACAAATCTGATAATTTCAGAATTCTGAATACGTCACTGAACAATTAAAGGTGAAGTATGTAATCTCTGAATGGGCTTCTACATCTTCAATATTTTACACACTTTTCAAAAATATCTTACAAACATAGCATTTCCACCAAATGTCTGCAGAAACAGGGTGTCTGCAGGGTTAGTTTCTTTATTTCTGGCTTCTGTTTGCATTTTTCTGGCCCAGAAATTAGTTCTGGCTATAACAGAGCTACTCAGAAATGCTTTTTTTTTTTTTAATAAAGACCACCCATGAGGTAGCCTCGTATAAAAGGAAGGGATGGGATCAGTCTGCGTGACGACTCCTTAAGTATATGAATAGAATTTTTTTCTTTTTATATATTCAAATACCAAAGTGAATTAAATTTCAAGAAAAAAAGTGACACTAACTTTGTTGAGGTCTCCGCTTGATCCTTTCTGTAGCAGGTAAAGGATAATATAGGAAGAAAGAGCACAACATAAATACGAGATGCCCCTGCATTATATTCATATGACACTAAAATAAAATATAAATGTATCAATTAATCAAGAATTTAACAGTGCAGAGAGTTTAATGGAAGGCAAACAGTTATTGTGGCAGACATGCATGCATTCAGTAATGTCAAGGTACTGCAAGCAAAGATACAAAGCACAAGCCAAAGAGTGTCATGTGACTTATACTGGCTATATTTGATGTGTAAAACAATTAACATGCTTTTGTGTTTCAGTGAATGTTCAAGCTGGTATCATTAATTATTTGCTTAAGTACTCCCAGTACCCATGTATGTCCTGAAATCTCAGACATATTACAGTGAAGAAATCATTATTCCTTCATTGAAACCTACATTCTGTTTTTTTTCCTATTCACATTAAGTTTGACATTAATTACTTTGAAGCTAGCTGCAGTAAGCATAAATGGAAGATTTCCATTAGTGCCTGATGAACTACTAATGTGGATCACTACATGCTTTTGAAAAACAGTGAGAGATGGAGGGTAATGGAGGACCTTTCCAAAATTTGATTCATCTAAAAAAGTACTATATTCATTATAAATTGATCCCATTTTTATAATCACAGAATAAACCAGAGGACATACTTCAACAATATGTGCTGAAGGCTCGGTGGGTGCCTATAATAGCTGAATAGCTGTTTAAAAGGAAATGAAACCCAAACTTAATAAAAGCTTGCATTCATAGTTTATGTCTGTTTCATGTTTTTTTTTTGTGTGTGTGTTTGGAGAATAAAACTGAGCAGCACAGGGGGTGCCACTGAAATGCGAAAAGTATGCAACACAGAACTAATTTGCTTATGAATACATGGCACTGAATTCTTTCTTTTAATTCATTCTTTTTAAAACAAGCACACACTTGTTTTGATGCATGTAAACATTTGATAAATTCGGATTAATATCTGTAACTGTCATTATTGCCATTAATTTGCCTTATAAGTGCTGTGTAGTTTTTAAGCCTATTTAAAGTCTATAAATTTAGAGTATATAAAACAGTGTGTTTTTAAACTTATCTTAAGTTTCAGTTTACACTACGTGAAAACACAAGAAAAACAAACAACCAGAAAACTTTTATGCTTTATTTTTCCATTTTAAAGCATGACAGTGATGACTCTGCCTGCTTCAAGTATTTGTAACAAACTGTGAGTGTCTGTCATTTGGTTCAAGCATTATCCATTCCAGGATAATGTATTTTTATTCCCCAGATAGCTTCCAATAGAACAGGCTGTTCCTGTGTAGCATATAGTTCACAGGCTGACTAAGAATGCGTAATGCCAGAGTAGTGAAACTTCTATACCGAAGGGATCTAAGCACTACAACACTAATGGGAGAAGTTTGTTGACTAAAGAGAAGACTATATTAAAAAATAAACCTCATTTGGCCAAACTTGGCCATTGGATCATGGCCAACCTATGAACTATTCAGCCCAACCTCATATAGCGTAAACCTGTGGGTTCATTAATACCTGCACACAAACTTCTATATATCTGAAAACTTTATACTTTGAAACAAGTAGAAACAACTGAAAATGGTCATCATGATTGAATGTGATAACTCAAACTGTGTATGTGGTGGTGTATGTTGCCTTTCTCTTTTTTCTTTCTCATTTCCTTCTCCTTTTCCCCTTTCCTTTTTTTGTCTGTGTGTATGTGTGTGTGAGTGCGTGTGTATTGGTGTGTAGTGCTGGGTGTGTGTCTGTTAAGCAGGATTGAAAGGACAGACAGAAAGAAATATAATAGAAATCAAAAGCAAGCAGAAAAGTATAAGAGAATATTCCATATCAAGAATTTGTATTCACAAATTAAAATGAAATAAACAGAATAAAATAAGGTGAAAAACTGAATGTTAAGTAGAAACAGCGACTGCCAGAGGTTTATACCTACTTTGTAGGACTGCAGGTATGCAACGCCTTTAAATGTGGCTTCCAGGTAGCAATGGAAACCGAGTTCTCATCAGCCGCATAGCTACGCCAAACACACTGCATGCCAAAAACACGCGCACACACACACACACACACACACACACACACACACACACACACACACACACACACAAACACACACAAAAACAAGGAAAAGGGGAAAGGAGAAGGAAATAAAAAAGAAAAAAGAGAAAGGCCAATGGTGGGGAAGGGAGGGGATAAAAAAAACATACGAATATTGATTAGTAAAGAGCACTCAGAAGGGTTTTTGGTATGAGCAGGCATCCATACATGCCTGAGCACAGGGATGGTGGATTCAAAATGACGCCACGTGGCAGCAAGATATTCATGACTAGCATCGGTGGAGTAGTAACGCCACGCTGCCTGATACAGGACCATGGAGAGAGAATGGAGTTATGTTCTCATACACATGCATTCAATTTACAAAAACACACACTATATACAAGGATTTCACAATTCTAGGTTTACAATAAATTTTTCTTTTATAATAATATTAATAATAACAATAATAATAATACAAATGCTGATTATTATTATTTCTTTAATTATTATTATATTATTATCTTTTAATACCTCAAAACATCTGTGAAACCATTTTAATCTAAAAATAAACATATATATATATATATATATATGGCATGTGTTTACCATTGTATCTGTTATAAAACATCTGTGAAATGTAATCTGTTATTCTGTTGTTACAGCAGCTATAAAGAGGCTTCCCGTCATTCTTTTCTCTAGGTCGTAATAAGTTTAAAATCCAGCTTGTAATATTTCAAAGCAACCACAAAGCACCCTGTCCTTTTGAAAGACTTTTCAAATTTTGCAAAATAATGTAAATAACATCTTTAATACCTATTACAAGAATGCATTCATATAAGCTGAACCCCCCCCCACCCAAAAAAAAAATAAAAATAAAAATAAAAAACGGTCACAGCTGTTGCTCATGCACACAAAAACAGTGACACAGTCTTATGAAACCTATAATAAGGTTATTTTCTTGCAGCACAGCTTCAATTATTCTATTCATCTTCAGCTGCAATTATTAAATATTAATGTTTCATTCTTGGTCCTGACCTACATTTTTAAGTAGGTCAGGAAAAAAGTGTCCATTGGTTATTCATTGTTGATTTACTGGTTTCAAAGACCCCTTGGGAATAAACACTGTTCATCACTTCAGCTTGAAGCAACTCTACAAATGGCTATAGGTGTTTTTCAAATTGCCCTGTGTAGCGCTCAGCACATCAGAATTGACTGTAGGGTGACTTGAACATTGGTTATAATAAAATGTATTGAAAAGTATGATTATAACATCTACAGTTTGACAGCATTTATAAGCAGAACTGAATAAGAACTTAAAATGTGTGCCAGTTTACAACTAGAGGTTTTATAATACTCATAAAGAAAAATCCCAGAATGAAACCTCCAGCCTAGCAATCCACCAAAATGTCAAAATCAAGTCTTCCTTGTCCAAAGCCTTGTCCCACCACTGATAAAAAAATGTATACATTTTTTAGCATCCACACAAAACTTTTAGGAAATAACAAAAAGAAATATAGCACTCCCTGCTGTGATACCTCATCTTAATCCAGGGTTGGGTCGTGGGGGCAGCAGCCTAAGCAGTGAGGTCTAGACGTCCCTCTCCCCAGCCACTTCCTCCAGCTCTTCCGGGGCACACAGAGGTGTTCCCAAACCATGCAAGAGACATAGTCCCTCCAGTGTGTTTATGTCTCTTTCCAGTTGGACATGCCCAAAACACCAAACCAGGGAAGCGTTCAGGAGGCATTCTTTTTATATGTCCAAGCAGTGGTTCTACTCCGGGCTCCTCCCAGATGACTGAACTTCTCACCCTATCTCTAAGGGAGAGCCCCGCCACCCTGCGAAGGAAGCTCATTTCAGCCGCTTGTATTCACGATCTTGTTCTTTCAGTCACTACCCAAAGCTCATGACCATAGGTGAGAATAGGAATGTAAATCGACTGGTAAATTGAGAGCTTTGTCTTCTGGCTTAGCTCCCTCTTCACTACGAAGGACTGGTACAAGCTCCATTTTACATCAGAGGCTGCACCTATCCGCCTGTCTCACGCTCCATCATTTCCTCACTCATGAACAAGACCCCTAGAAACTTGAACTCCTCCACTTAGGGCAGGACCTCATAACAGAACAAAGGGTGCATTACACCCTTTTCTGGCTGAGAACCATGTCCTCGGACTTGGAAGTGCTGATTCTCAACTAAGCGGCTTCACACTTCACACGATTGCTGGAGGTTCCGGCTCAATGAAGCCAAAAGGATAATGTCATCTGAAAAAAGCAGAGATGACATCCTATGGCCATCAAACCAGAACCCCTCAACGCCTTGGCTGCAGAACTGAACTGAACCGGTGACAAAGGACAGCCTTGGCAGAGTCCAACCCCCACTGAAATCGATTTTAATATGTTGTTACCAATGTGGACAAAGCTATGGCTCCAGGAATACAGAGATCGAATGGCCCATAGCAATGGGTACGGTATATCATATTCTGCAAGATAGCCCGAGGGACACGGTTGAAAGTCTTCTTCAAGTACTAAAAGCACATATTGATAGGTTGTGTAAACTCCCTTGCACCCTCCAGGATCCTGTATATGTATGTGCATCGAACTGGTCAAGAGTGCAACGGTCAGGAAGAAAACCACATTGTTCCTCCTGAATCCGAGGTTCAACTATCGGTTGGATCCTCCTCTCCAGTACTCCTGAATAGACTTTCCCGGGTAGGCTGAGTAGTGTGATTCCACGATAGCTGGAACACACCATCCGGTCCCCCTTTTTAAAAAGGGGAACTACCACCCCGGTTTGCCAATTGGTACGGACCCCGATGACCACACGATGTTACAGAGACATGTCAACCGGTATTCAGGGCAGATCTTGTCCACCCCCAGAGCCCAGCCATGGAGAAGCTTTTTAATTACCTTGGTGACCTCCACTTGAGTGATGGGCAGACCCTCTCTCGAATCCCCAGGCTCTTCCTCTTCCACAGAGGGTGTGTTGGTGGGATTGATGAGGTCCTTGAAGTATTCCCTTCACCTAGTGACAACATCCCCATTCAAGTTGTGCAGCTCCCCACTTCCACTGTAAACAGTGTTTGTGGAGTACTTCTTCCCTCTCCTGAGGCATAGGATGGTGGTCCATTACCTTTTCGAGGCCAACCGATCTTCGAGTCTTTTTTCAGACCCTTGCCAAACTCGTCCCACACCTGAGGCTGCAGCACCTTTGGCCAGTCGGTACCTCTCTGCTGCTTTGGAAGTCGCAAATGCCAAAAGGACCCGATAGGCCTCCTACTTCAGCTTGGCTTCCCCCCTCACCTCAGGAGTCCACCACCTGCTTCGGGGGTTTCCCCCAGATCAGGCACCGATGACCTTCTGGCCACAGCTCCGAGCCGCCTTAATAATGGAGACACGGAACTTGGCCCATTCAGACTCTATGTCCTCACCTTTTATTATCTGTAATACCAAACTTCAAAAAAGTGTTCTATCACACAATGTTCATGAATAGTTTAAAAAAATTCCTGGATCTAGAATTTGATCTGGATCATCTCCAAAATCTAATGGAGCGTTTCTTGTCCGAAGCCCCACCTTTGGTACACATATAAAAAAATCAGCACATAGCCAAGCACATAACATCAAGCAAATAACAAATATATAGCACCCTCTGCTGGGTCTGCTGTAATATGACACTTCCAAAAAAATACTCGTCATACAGTGTAAAAAAATCCGTAAAAAAACCCACATAAGTTTTTGCATAATCCTGCTAACACACAAACACAGAAAATAAGGTTAAAAAAAACATCTTTGGCGAAGGTATAAAACTAGAGGAACTGCAGAAGAATTATCTTCCTACAGCAGTGTAGTCCCAAGTATAAGACTACAGAGAACCTGCTGGATGAGCAATTCAATTGACCACGAGCACTGCAATCTTTATATCAAATACAGGACCAGCTGTTTTTCTCCTCCTGGTAGACATTTTAAAATGATCACAGTTAAAAATCTAAAGATTAGTGCTGGATTTCTTTTTACCTGGATGAGGCAAGCTGCTGGATTCCTTCTCTTCTCAAAGTGCTTCTGTCTGTGCTGCTCCTGGACTTTAAGAGCAAAACCTGAACCCAGGATTCCCTGCAAATTCAGGATATAATTACACTGACATCAGGTGGTTATATGGGTCATTAATCTGAAACATAAGGTATTATGAGTTCAATTCTCACCGCAGGCAGAGCAAAGAAGGAGATGCCGAGGAGCGCGAAGCCGGAGGAGAGCAAGCGTCCCGTCCATGTCTTAGGAGTCTTATCTCCATATCCTACAGTGGTTAGAGTAATCTACACAGCATGAAAGCACAGATATCACTGAGAATATTCCATTAATACTGAGCCTTCCAAATTAGCAAGGGGGTCAAAATTCAGAATCAAATACAACTGTTTGCATATCTAGTCCACTTGTTTTGGCACACCCTTTTTTAATAACCCTTTTTCTGTCTCTCAATTTAGAAAGTTTCTTCCTGTCTAAACATGAATATAATTCCAATTGATCAACAAACTTCTTCTTCACTGTAATGTGCATCCTCTTGATCCTCTTCTGTCTTACTGGTATTATAGGCAATCCCATGCAACCACGGAAAAAAAAGCTGTCATTTTCGTTCATGATGATAACTTTGTTTAGAAAGCCACAGCCACAGTAATGCCGTAATGTATACTGATAATCTAGGCGTTATACAAAAATCTACCCATAGCCTTAATACATTTGAAATTTTATATACTAACATAACATACACTTCCGGAAAAAATATGCTCACGCAGGTGATTCCCTTAATTATTATTTACAGACCCCCAGGGCTGTACTCCGAATTCCAGTGTGAATTTGCAGACTTCATTTCAAAACTGGTTGTTTCTTTAGATAAAGCTTTATTTGTTGGTGATTTTAATATTCATTTTGATAAACCAGAGGATCATTTTAGAAAAGCGTTCGTGTCTATTTTAGATTCAGTAGGAATAAATAAAAATTTAATGGGACCCACGCATAATGCTGGCCACACTCTAGATCTAATACTAACTTTTGGATTAAACATCGAAAACATAGTCGCAGT
>JAOUQZ010000026.1:9942015-9957391 GCA_028564935.1 Neosilurus hyrtlii
CTCTCTCTCTCTATATATATATATATATATATATATATATATATATATATATATATATATATATATATATACACACATAAACTGAGGATCTTGTTTACCTATAATGGAGAAGGGCTTTCGAGCAAATCGCAGTCGTCCCTGCCATCCTCTGTACCGACAGCAACAACCTGCAGACCAGATTCTCACAAGGTACTCCATCCCAAACACAATAATCATCACAAACTCCTGTTGGAAGATGAAAGGAAGTCATCAGTATGAGGCATGTATTATCATAATCAGTTAGAATCAATAAACACTGTTCATTAAAGGTTATCTGGATAGTTCCAGCTTTATAAACAAGTATTATTTTCCGATTTTGCTGCAAGACAAACTTCTACTAAGAACCTTTTCCTCCAAGGAACTGAATTGAAGAAATTGTTACAGTTTGTTGTTTTAGATGTTTAGGAAAGCATCCTTAAGAAACCTTCCCCAAGATGCAAACATTAGATTTTTTTTAAAGGTGTACCTAGGTGGTGTTTTTGCTGTGAAGTTTCACTCTTGGGGGAAAATCAATTCAGTTATGTATCGCCATCCTTTTGTGCGGCAACCACATGCGCTTCAAAGGTAATTTTCAAAACTAATTTTATATATTTGAAATTGCAATGGGGTGGCACGGTGGCATAGTAGTTAGCCCGTCCACCCCACAGCAAGAAGGTCCTGGGTTCGAATCCCAGGCTTGGGCATTTCTGTGTCTTTCCATGCTTGTGTGGGTTTTCTCTGGGTACTTTGGTTTCCTCCCACAGTCCAAAAAGATGCATGTTAGGCTAAAACTGTTCCAAATACAGGTGGCACAGTCTGAACTATTCATACATTGGCAGGCAGCACATTATCCCACATGGTAGAAGCAAATGATTTGCTAAGTGTGTGTAGAAATAATTATTAATAAACTTTCCTTTAGAGTAGGCCCAGCACGTTTTTGCAACTTTGGTTATTTTTTCCCCCTCCCGGCTTGGCGGAGATTTGCGCTCTCCAAGTGCTCTTGATAATTAATTAGTTAAAAAGTGTGAATTCTGCACACTATAATTATTGTAATCAGTTTTTGTTTTAAAAAGTTTTTTTTTTCCTTCTGTACGTTCTTTGGCATCTAACTACTTTAGCATTCTTTGTGCTAGAAAAAACATTCAACCATCAGCTTTTCAGCATTTAAGCTCGTTTAGGACATTTCTGCTTGCATAAAAATTTTTTTCTGATACTTATAATAATATGCAGCTTTTTCAGATTTTTTTCCCATTTAAATGAATGGACAAAATGCTCAAATCCTTGAAAACTTCAGCCTCTTTGAACTTTAACTACTTCATACTTTGAGCCAGAGATTTCATTTAAACTTTAAACAAGTCACAAAAAGTTCATCTATTAAACTTCCATTCAACTTTATCATATCTTGTACAGTTTTTGAATAAAAACAGTTTATACAGTTTCATGCTCATTTTTGGCAGGTTGTGAGTTTATAATTAGTGTGAATTGCTCTCACTAATTGTGAATTGTGCTTCAAACTTTTTCTAATATTTTTGTGATTCAGCTCATCTCCTGCCAACACCTTTCACTTTTTACCCACAATGTATACCTCAAATTGTGCATAATCCTGTGCTCTGTTACAATGTGACTCCCTAAGCCATAGGATTTACAGTTTTTGCATTTCAGAATTTAAGGTTTTTCCAAGATGACGATAATAAAGGATAATCACATTCTTACAATTAAGCCTTTTTTCTCCCTAGAGGTGTATTTAGTCTGATTTAGAAATCACCATAATGACAACTTTGTTTTTTTTTGATTGTCTGTCTTGTGGTAAAAACATGGCTGATGGAACGGAAACAGTTACAGGAACATATTACTTATTATAACCAAGAATATCATAAACAATACCAGCCCATGTTCATTTGTGGGTGCATATGTAACATCAATTTGCATTATACTCTATTGCTGTACAGGTTTAGGTGCTCTACATGTTGTATAATTGCTTGGAGGAGTCAAACATTTTGGATACCACCCCTACCAGGTGCAAACGATAATACAAGCAGGAAGTGTTTGTGCATCTCTGCTTGTTAATGTTTTTGTGTCGGAAATGCAAGCGGGGCAGATATACGAACATATTAGTGAGCGAATCTGATTATGAGGCCGACGCTAATCCCTGATTTCATTAGTGTAGCTGCAGAAGCGTGTAACAAGACCAAAATCCACTTATGATGATGAGATCCATTGTCTCAGCATCCAGACACGTCTAATTTTCCTCATGACTGCACTTCATTTTTACCGATCCGATCAGTTAGCTGTAACTGGCTGTGTTTGTCATTCAGTTTAGTTGCAGCAGCCTCAGCAAATGACACAGCTATGATATTCAGAATCAATTACGTGTTAAAGATAATCAGGTTTACAACAAAAAATATATTTACTCTTCTTCGAAGCGCTAGGTTATACATCACTAAAACTGTGAAGATTAAAATGTTCCAGCAGACAGGAGGTAGTTTATAATATGTCAGTTATGAACAGGACATGACACTGTGGCCAGGAATAGAACATGGAGTAAGTAAATAACCCTCAAAGAGCTTTTGATCTGCACTTTCAGTAGCACCAGCAACAGCTTTCATCATGGCTTTAATCCAGTAAGAACAGACATGATGTCACACTTTCCACACCTCCCTCTGGATACACAGATGTAAAGTAAAAGAGCGATACAGTATGTCCTCTACATTTACCCTGAGTAACAGAACTGGCTCTTCAATCAACTGCTATACTTCCCTTTGACTGATTGAACAGTTTTGCACAAATGTATTAATTTTTATCTTTAATTTCTTCATTTTATCTGTATTTTAAAAACATATTAATTCATTCATTTGCCGAACTGCTGAATCATACTAGGGTTGTGGGGAGACTGCAGCATATCTTAGCTGACTCTGCGCGAAATACGTCTCTGGGGTACAGCCTGAACATCTCACCAATCCATCACAGAACCATTCACACTCACATTCACACCTGATGGGCAAAGTGGAATAGACAATTAGCCTAATGTACGTGTCTTTGGACTGTGGGAGGAAACCCACACAAGTATGGGGGGGAACATGCGAACTCCACACAGAAATGCCCAAGCTGAGCCTGGGACTCGAACTCAGGACCTTCTTGTTGTAAGGCGGATATGCTAAGCAGTACACCTTTCCGCAATCCTGGTCGGAATAAGTAATAAAACAGTATAATATATATTATATATAATATATATAGTATAAACGTAATATATGAATACACTGCAAATAATTAAATGAAGGAACAAACAATCACTTTCATAATATTTTTGGATTTTAATAAGTTAGTACAGCTTTGCATTATTGTAATATCTAGTAAGCCCCATGAATGTATTTTTTAAGAATGTCAAGGGAAAATGTTATGATGAAGTGATCTAAACTGAATTTTGAAGAATTCACCCATCTATCATGCAAGAAGCATCCCCTTTTGCTTAAACGGTAATCTAAAGGTTACTGTGGTTTGTGCTCCTGAGGTAGACTTATTACATAAAAGTCCCAAAAAAAGTAAAAAAAAAAACAAAACAAAAAAAACAGTTTGTTGTTTCTTAAAAAATTTTATTTGGAATCTAATCTGAAAGAAAAACATGATGGTTGGAGGTTTGTTAAAGTTTCTTTAACAATTAAAGAAACAATTAAAGAACCTCATGACTATACTACTTTACGCATATCTACAGTATATGGTCTGCCCCCCAAACCCCCACAGTGAATCTTACCAATATAAACAGTGCACGTGAAGACATTTCCTGATGATCTGGAATGGTTGAGAATACAGACAGCACCAAACAGCCAAACACCAACACAAACCTGTTCAAGAGAGAAGAAGCAAACACAAGAATGTCTGGGTCAGAAAAGAAGACGTACTGTAACAGACCATTCCATTGAACAACAGTAGTTACAATTATTTATTTTTATTTATTTATGTAAAAAACTGCTATATAAGAAATAGCATGTCTAAATCAACCAATTACTGCAACAAAAACAAGACAACCAGGCAAACTGATAACATATCAGCAGTCAAAGAAAAATGTAATTACAGCTTACATAATGATTGCGTCAGTTTTTTTCCGAAATGAATGAATGCATCAAGTGGAGCAGTAAAACAAACAAAATGAGTCCTTCGGGGATGAACTTGGATAATGGCTGTATTTACGGATTTGCTGCTCGACCCTGTCCTTTGACTGAATTAGTTCGCCATACCTCAGATTCCTGACATGATTAACAACATGCAAAATCCCTTAACAAACTCCCAGCCACAAATTGCCCTCTGGAAACAGATGCACACATACTACGACCTTTCAAATGTTTCAACCTTCGTTTTCCGTTACACTAATCTGAAATTCGTCTGGGAGGAAACCGCTGCAAGTCGTATGAAATATGAGGTTACAGATGTAAATTGCTGACCCTTGCATGAGGAAGGCAGACATCTGCGAGTGATCAACAGCAAAGCATAAAGCATTTGCCCGAAGGCAAATACCCCCCAATCCCCCAATTAAATCATTCCCGTTATTCAAATAAAATTCTATACCACTGGCATTTGGTTTGATTTATAATGTTCCTAGTAAACCTAGACGTATATATTTTTTCCAAGATGTACCAATATTGCTAATAAAAAAATTCTAGCAGGCCAAGAGTGGAGGAACAAAATGTAACATGAAAATGTAGCCCAAGGCAGAAGTTTATTCAAACATGTGACAGCAGTAAGAAATAAGCAGCTCCTCTAATTTATTAGTGATTAAATAGATTATAACGTACTTGTTTTCTATTGGCTCACAAGGCTATGGTCTTTAAGCCCTTTCACCAACAACCTGCAAATGTTTTTGTCATATGAATTTAACAGAGCTATGACAGAAGGGATTGGTGTGGATTTGAAAGCTGCGTAACTGTGTTCACATATAAAATATGTATGACGAGTAATATAAAGTTGATAAGATAAAGTTGAAGGTGAAACAAACTTCAATCAATTCCTTTTCTGTAAATTGCTTTTTCTGATTTGCGAAATGTTCATACTGTTGGATTCATTTGGATTCCACATATTTGGGGTTTTTAATTATTCTGAAAAAAAAATACTAAGATACAAATCAGGACTTACTAAATCTGACATAAAAATATTCTTACAGATATGCAAATTGAAAAGTAGTCGGATAGGTTCATAGAAATTAAACCAGCCAAAGTATTAGGGGGAAAAAGGTCTTATGCAATTTTAAAACCATGCAGTAAAAGAAAATTCTGCTCCAAATTTTAACCGATTATCTACAATATTCTCTGAGATATTGGAATTTGAAAGTCAAAGTCTAACTGATAGAAGCACTTGTTCACACTGTGTGAATGGATGTGAAGTCCAATACATTAGTACACTAAATATAAGTAGCTTGCCAACTGAGCAGCATTAAAAAACAACAGTGGGTTCCTCTGAGGTAGAAGCCAGAAATCCAGGTAAGTGTTTTCACATTTAGAGAACCCCATTTTCAGTAAACGTTCTCAAACTCAGTGGATTCCTTGATTCATAAAAGTCATCATTTGATGGGGTCTGACAGTTTCCATTGCAAATATAATTATTATGTGCTATAGTGTAATATGTAATATGTCTTTTGTATGAAGCAATACACTGAATTGACCTTAACTAGCACATAGCTCATGAAGTGATTTTTCAACTTAGCTGGGTTTTCCAAAACAGGGTCAAGTATCTTGTTCACAGTCATTTCCATTAACAAATCCCTTATATTTAGGGCTTTAAAGATTTGCATTAATTACAGCAAACAAACAAACAAATATCTAAATGTGGGATATTTTTTTGTTTGTAATTAAATTTTTTTTATTTTCTCAACAAACAACTACAGCGCCATTCACAAACAATTGCAAATCATAAAACCTTGGGCAGATACACATTCCCATTTCAAAACAGTATCTACAATCACAGCAGTACCGCTAAAAAAAATAAGTAAAAGAAAAATTAATCAACATCCTTCCTAACTAGAAGCATCTTTAAAATATAAAACCCTTGACCATGACCTATTAAAGTTTTTACATTGATTATTAATTCTGGCTAACATTTCTTCATGTGCTACAACTTCCAACATTTATATCAACCACATTTTAAAATCAGGAGGTGATGTGCTTTCCCAACATCTGAGGATCACTCAGGCAGCAGTAACAACCCCTAGGCTTATCACCACAAAAGCACTTTGATACATTTGGCATTTCTGTTCGATCCTCTGAAAGGCACAACTTTGGGGATTTAGGAACCGTCATACCCAGCCACTTTCCAATGTTCCACAACCTTTTCCCAAAATGGATTCACAAGAGCACATTCCCAAATTAAAAGGTTCCTGTTTCTGTCCGACATTTCCAGCACAGACCATCGGCCATTAGGGCCATTCTTTAGAGCTTAGAAGGAGTAAAATAAAACCTGTGTATCAATTTATACTGAATAAATTTTCCTCTAGCTTCTTTTATACATTTATCTGTGTTTAATAATATTTTCGACCATTCCACACCTTCAAATTTACACACTAAATCCTTCTGCCAAATAATCCTCAGATTTTTGCTTATGCAGATTTTGTTTAAATTGCTGAATATCTTATAAAATAAAGATGCCCTGTGCACCACACCAGGCTACTCTAAAAATTGTAATACTGAACTTCCTCCTTGAGAGATTTGCTCCTTAGTAATGCAGTCTCTAATTTGTAGGTATTTCCAAAAATTGCCTTTATTTTCTAAATTATATTGTTGTGTAAGTTCACACTCCATCTTGATATAAGTCATTTATTCAGTGAATTCCCTTCATAAGCCAGTCCTTCTAGTAAACACATTTTTTACCAATCCGTATGGCCAGGTTGTTCCACATTGAGGCATATGGTTATGTTAAGTGGGACACCTTACACATCCTATGTGCTTCAATTGACCATTAGTCTTTGACTCCTGTGAGAGAACGTCCAAAGGTGTGAAAGGGTAGCTTAACTCCTGTTCAGTTTTAATCCAACTAAGTTCTGAGTCTGTTCCCTTCCAATGCATATTCACTCTGTACATTTCTTATGCCAGATTATATAGTCTTGCATTTGGGAGGCCTAAACCTGATGTATCCCTTGATGTCCACATTTTCCTCATGTTGATACTCGGCCTCATGTTGTCCCAGAGGAAATCTTCAATTATAATTTCAAATTGTTTATACAATTGTGCTGATATAATTATGGAAACATAACTGAATTGCGGGACAATAATCATTTTAATCACCTAAATGTGGGATTTTTATTCAGTTGACTCAAACAATAAAAAAATGATAATTTTCATGTTGTATTACAAATAAATGGCCACAGAAATCTTAGAAGATGAGGTGGAGGGTATTTACCTCCCACCTCTCTGTTTCAGATTTCTGTGGACTGTTCTGTGTGACTATTATATCAACTATTGCATATAATATTTGAAGTAGAAACTGTTCAACTCCATTAAATGATGACTTTTATCAAGCAAGGGATCTACTAAGTTTGAGAACATTTACTAAAAATGGGGTTCTACAACTGTGAAAATTCTTACCTGGGTTTCTGGCTTCTACCTCAGAGGAACCCATTGTCTTTGTTTGATGTTGCTTGGTTGGCAAGCTACTCTTTTTACAGTGTACTAATGTATTGGAGTTCACATCCATAGTAAAGTATATATACCGAGATACAAACTTCAGTCATAAAATGGCTGAAAGTTGAGAAGTTAAACTTCTGCCTAAAAGTTTCTTCAAACAGTTTATACTGTAAAGCTTCATCAAAAAATTGTTCATAAAACTTCAGATTCTTCTTTTTCATTATGCAACAGTCTGTGAAAAATAACATTAAAAAACAACACTCATTATGCTTTTACATTTATTAATAAATATGCACATTTAAAACACCCATTAGATGATTTTATTTACTCAGCTACTGTGGAAAAGGCACCAATTTGGCAGGACGAATGTTAAAAGTGCTTCAGTGGACATAACTGCAGATAAGCAGTGCTTCTTATTCAAATGCTGCTCATGTATCAGCGTAGGAAGAGAGCACTATCTGTGCTATTTTGTATACATAAGCTAATAGGCATCCGCAATTAGCTAGCATTGCTCTTAGCGACTAGGGGGAGGGAAATGCCATCCTTCCCACCAACAAAGTAGGATAATTATGCTCTCACACGGTGACATCTTTGGGATTTTAACCTGCAATCTCCCAACATGAGGGTGTTTACATGGAGCCTGCCAAACACTAGACCAGACGAAACAGACGAAATGCTGCACTTGGATTAGAAGTATCATCAGATGGTCCAGAATCTATACATAGCCAAAACATATATGCTATAATTTGTAATATATAGTTTTTTTTTTACAACATATGCTTTGCTTTTATTATTGTAAGCAAGCAATATAAGACTGGTTTTATATTGTTCTCGATGTGCTTAAGCTTATCCATCAGAGTTTTAGTTTCCGCTGACACTGTGACCTTCTACAGCTGTGTTGGCAGCACAATGGCCTGTGTGATCTTGCTGTATGGCGAATGAGAACATGTTGCCGTTTCCAGGCTTGTGAAAGTGGTGGAGGGATTTAGGAACAGATCGAAGGGTCACATGCAGGGCTCCAGCAGCGCATGTGAAAATGGTGGGTGCTCTGGGGGTGATTCAACCCTTCACCGTGACCTCGACCTGAATATGACGGCTTTGCTCGCCTGCACAAACCATTTAGTCCCAGTTGTACTGCAAGGATAATGCTGGAAGGCAGAGTGAGCAACGTTTCTCTCACTACAGGCATTTGTTCATTTTGAAATGGTCTGTTGTTATTAAAGGCGGGATGTAGATGAAGAGAACATGTGCTGCTTTCTTCAGGGAGTCACAGCTGGAAGATATTTTACCATTTTAAAGCTTAGTCCCACCACTATAGAATGTGGAGGATTGAGAAAAGAACCAAGTCAAAGAGACATGGTACTTTGAGAGTGCAAACCTCCCCCAAGCCATACAAATTAAGTCCATAGCACCCCCTCCTGGGTCTGGTGTACTGATGCACTTCCAAAAAATGAGAAAATTTGAAAATTAACAATTTCCCCAAGTTAAATTTAACTTAGGTCACCTAATGTGCAATTTAGATTTTTTATAATTTTGATAGGGCAGTGGTGGCCGGGTGGTTGGGTGCTGTATTACTGATCCCAAGGTCAGCGGCTCAAGCCCTATTATCAACGGGATGTCACTGCTGTCCCCCCAGTGCTGCTAACTGGGTTATCAAAGGCCGGCCATGTCTCTCACTGTCTATGGTGAGAGGCATGTAAAAAAAACATTGCTGATTTAGGATTAAGCGGTTCAGAAATTGAATGAAATTTTTATACATTTTTGTGACATCACCAGTTGTTGATTCTTCCTAAAATTCAATAGGAATATTCTTGTGTGGTCACCTACCCAAAACTGCATGGAGAAAGTTGCTAAAAACCAGACAAACAAACAAAAAAACCCATGTCGATAAAACATAACCTCACTGGCCGGGGTAAAAATGAGACAGGAGACAAAAAAGCAACAAAAAACATGTTTAGATCACTAAGACATGCGCCATCCATCAAGTTTGACTAATTACACAGCCAAGGCCCACGCTTTTATTATGCTCACGCAGTAGTTCCTGTCCTGATGGGTGACACCTGGTTGTACATGGAGTTCTATGACCTTTGATGCTGCGTGACAGGCTCTTAGCCTTCCAAAAACAGTCCACGGAAAATCCATCATGTGGCATTGCTTAAACAGACACTGAAAGGGCGGCACTTTACATAATCAGAGGATTTCCTTTAAAGCCTGTACCAAGGACGAGCAATTAGCAGCCGAACATAATCTCTCGCCACTTCTGTCAGTTGCATATGTTTGCAATTTTCTCTTAAGCGATTAAACCATTTGGCTTTTCTATGACAAAAGCCAGAGATTACTACAGTGCTGTTAACTGAATGATTGAGTGTTTAACTGAAAAAAATACTGGTACCAGGTTAGAAAAGGTTTTTCTCTCTAACTGGCATGCTTGGAAGTTGCTCTGATCAGATTATCAAAAAATAAAAAGAAAACACCCAAGAAATCCTCCACAAGGGCTAACAACCTGAAGCAACCCAACAGGAGAAAGTGAACCTGAATCAACCCTGACAGCATGTTTATAAAGATGTGAGTTGCTAACTGGGCTCATTCAAAACGTCTGCACATAGTCTCCAAGTAAATGCCATGTTCGCCATCCAGTCACCAATCTCATTTTAATTCTCATAAGTATGTTTAACATGTTAAAAATTTTTCTGAAACATAAGCCAACAGGCCTTGTCACCAAATGGACATCAAATACTCACCACAGTCACTAACTGTTCTCTGAATGGTCTGAAAACTTTCTGTGTTGTCTTTAACTATTTAATCTTCAATCATTTGCCTCAATCAGGAAATGAACAACCATGATCACATGTTGGTCATGTGACCATGACGCTGTACTAAGGTGACTTGGCAAGCATTTGACAGAGAACAATTAGCATGGTTGCTGCAGTTGGCACATTTGCCAAAATGTTGTTGACTGTTCACAAGAATTCGCCAACTATCGTCAACTACTCACCAGAATATCATCAATTAGTACCTCACTGACTTACATATACTTTGTGGATAGGTTAAAGTTGCTAGACACCACTGTTGCCAAATGTTCATCACTCAGTGAAATACTCCACTAAAGACCTAAAATCTGTAGCCAAAGACCAGCAGGTTAAAACAGTTCCGGTGTGGACTGAGGAAGACACCACAACTCTACAGGATTGATTTGACTCTACAGACTGGGGAATATTTGCAGGGGAGACAGACCTGGAGGGTCACACACTAGCTGTGTTCTCCTACATAAATTACTGCACTGATAATGTGACCACAACAAGGACTGTTAAAGTGTTCCCGAACCAGAATCACTCAACAGTGAGGTGCACATCCTGCTTGGAGCACAGGATGATGCCTTCAAGTCAGGAGACCAGCAGGCTTACAAAAAGGCACGCTGGGCCCTGCAAAGAGGCATCAAAAAAGCCAAGCACAAAAATAAATAACTCATTGAGGAGCACTTTGAGGATAACAACACCAGAAATATGTGGAAGGGGATCAAGACACTCACTGGCTACAAGGACACGCACACATCAGCAGACTCCTCGGACAGCACCCTACCGGACATCCTGAACCAGTTCTTTGCTCGCTTCGACCAACACAACAAAGAGGCATGCACCTACCCTGCTCTTCCAGGGAGGGGCAACGATCCCATCCAGCTGCAGCAGCACCAGATCAGAGCCACCCTCTGCTGAGTCAACGTGAGGAAAGCTATTGGTCCAGATGGTGTAACAGGAAGGGCACTTAAACCATGCACAAATCAACCAGCAGGGGTTTAACCTCTCACTACTGCAATGTATGGTTCCCACCTGCCTTCAGACAGCCACGATCATTCCTGTACCTATGAAGAGCACAGTGAGCTGCCTGAATGACTATCGCCCAGTTGCTAACCCCCATCATCACCAAATGTTTTGAGAGACTTGTCTTGTCTCACATTAAGGCTGCCATCCATGCTGATCTTGATCTACCTCAGTTTGCATACAGAGCAAACAGGTCAACAGAGGATGCCATCAATACAGCCCTCCACGCAGCCCTTACACACTTGGACAGATGTAACTCCTATGTGAGGATGCTGTTCATAGACTTCAGCTCCGATTTCAATACAGTTTTACCACAAACTGGTTCAGAAGTTGGGCAATCTGGGCCTAGGGAGCTCACTGCACCTGGATACTGGACTTTCTTAGCAATAGACCTTAGAACATCAGGATAGGAGACCACATCTCCTCCACTCTTATCCTGAACATGGGAACACCACAGGTGTGTGTTTTCAGTCCCCTCCTCTTCTCCCTCTTCAACCACGACTGTCCCCCCATTTACACCAGCAACACCATCATCAAATTAGCCAAGGACACCACTGTCATAGGTCTGATAACAGATAAGGATGAGTCAGCCTACAGGAAGGAGGTCCGGCATCTGTGGCGATGGTGTGACAACAATAACCTTAAGACATCCGAGACAAAGGAGATGATAATGCACTTCAGGAGATCTAAACAAACTGAGCACTCTGCCCTCTATATTGATGGAGAGTAGGTAGAGAGGGTGGAGTGCTTCAAGTTTCTTGGAGTCCATATCTCTGCTGACTTCACCTGGACCACAAACATCTCTCACCAGGTGGCGAAGTGTTTAGAGCAGGTCTCGTACATCATATAACATTTTAGCATCAGGTATTTAGCTCTACCTCTCACCCTGTGTATAACTATGCACCTTTGACATATCATGCACCCTTCTGTGTAATAAATGTGTGAATATGTGGTTAAATGTATAATTCTGTACATGTGTGAATGTGTGGATAGATGTATATGTGTTATGCATATACAGGATATATGTATGTGTCTATATGTGAACAAATAGGTATGTGTATATAAGTGTATGTAGGTATATGCACATATACAGCAGTGTGTAGTTACCTTAGTTGTCTTTTGTGTACTTTTATAATTGCTGCTAAACAGAGCTGCTAAATTGATTTTCATTAACAACAGTTGACAATAAAGATCACTTTATCTTTGTCTCTTTAAACTACAAAACACTAAGCCAAACTATAGAAACATACACTGTATTTGGACCAAAGTAGCAAAAAAAAACAGAAAGTAAAGGCTAGATGTAATCCACTCAAAGTTTTTCAAGCGGTAACCTGATGTAATCTTTATTTATTCATATTTTTGTGATTTTATTCCTATCACACAACAGCTACCAAACTGGCAAAGCAGTGAGAATGTGATTCCTGAAAACTAAACCAAATCATGCAGCATTTTTTATAAATTAATTTCATTTTACTATCTGAAGCATTTTATTTATTTATTTTTGATCAGGGTCACAGGAAGGCTAAAACCAATCCCAGACTTTCACACTTAGCCTATTAGCCAATTAGCCTAATGTGCATGTTTCTGGACTGTGGGAGGAAACCGGAGCACTCTGAGGAAACCCACACAAGCACAGGGAAGAACATGCAAACTCAACATAGAAACATCCTTACATGATGAAGGGTTCGAACCCAGGACCTTTTTGTTGTGAGGGAGAAGTGTTCTTCATGCTGCCCATTTTTTTAGATGTGAGCTGCTAATCTGGGTAATGAACACTGAACAGAATGCTTTATGTATGAATTCTTTAATTTGTATTTGTGCAAAAGTTTGTCTATTTCCCTTGCAATATTTCTGACTAATAAAGATGTTAATACTTTTTTGCTTTTGTGCCATTAATTAAATAGTCTACAGCCAAATAATGAATGAACCAGAAGTATCAATATTTCAGCAAACTGACTACGTGTGAAAGCACCGTTAGTCTTGTGGATGGATTGACTTGTAAATATAGACCTCCAAACATCCTAACTGTACACCTCTCCAAATATCGGGCGCATATATAGACTGTATACGGGGGATAGTTCCTTTGGCTGTGTGTCATCACCTCGATTGCAGCTAAGTAGAGAGCAGACAGGGTAATAGACTACAGACAAACTGCTGCTATTTTCTCTAATACACTGAAGCCTGCCAATCTCTCTAGTCATGCCAATGCATTAGAGACATCAGGGAGGGAAGCTGTGCTCAAATTCAACACTTTATTACCACACCGCTGAAACTAGGAGAACCCTACTGGCATGCACAACAAAAAACGTCAAACACAGGCGCAATAACTTCAGCAATTTCTGTGTGGTCGGAACAGATAGGACAACATGGGTTCCCAGTGCCAGTTACATATGACCTGTCCATGGTGCTGAACCAAAAAACCTCATGGATGAATTCTGTTTAAACGAGTAGATTGTGCCTGAAAAGGTGGACTCGGCACTATCATCAGTTTATTTGTACTGAGAACACTTGGCATGAAGCATGAATATACCTTGGATGGGATGCCAGTCCCTTAAAGAGTTCCATGGACAAACACCATTCACACAATCATTCATTTTAACATACAATTGAGCATAGCCAGTTCACCTACAGTAATGTCTTTTACCCAGACGTCTGCAGAGCCTCCGCACGTGAACTCCTGCTGCTCTATGGGAGATCCAAATGAGGTTTCAGGAGGATCTGCAGAATTAAACAATATGCACCACAGTTGCCCTAAGAAACTTATATGATGCTTTCGTAGATGAAATAAAGAGTTTTTGCAGATCAATTTAACTTGATGTATAGATTCATAGCTAGCAATCTAGGCTGATACCATGATGTGGGGCTGTACTATTTTTAGCTAAAATGGGGGTGGCTGGGGTTGTACTTTTAAGGCAGAGCCTCTGCTTTATAGCAAATATGGAGGCTCCGTGTGGATGTTGGAGTGATGTATATATTATAGATAAGTGACAAAACAGTACCATCAAGATTTAGGGAGGTTTAAAGAAACCAGAGAGCACCAAACAAACCTAGGTATACCGGAGCAGAATGTGCATTGCACAATCTTGTCTTGTATTACCTTTTGTACACTTTATTTTGAGTCAAAGATGACTGACGTGTGTAAATTAATAGCAGTAAAATAGTACTTTCATGGCCTATTTTTTTTAGGACTGTGTACTACATGTAATCTTCCACAGGAATGGCACCAGATGTGTTTAAAGGCATATCCAAATTGGAATGCAAAGTGACAAATCTTAAGACTACAAAACAAGGCTTTACAACCACTTAGGGCATAAATTAACAGATTAAAAAGGTGGAGAACCAATGACAGGGTACAGATTAAAAAGTAGACCAGTACAGTAACTAAAATAAATAAAGAAGAAGAACGAGCAAATAATCCAAGTCAATTAGTGAATGATGATGAGTTTCTGTATGAAAAGACTGAATCCCTTCCTTGTGGTTATAATTTCCACAATCTGATTGGCTTAATTTGGCTTAATTTCCAAACAACCCCTATGACAAACAGAACTAAGAACATTAGCTCTAAAGTTAATTCATTACAGAGGGCATCAACGGACACAAATGTGCTATCTGCACCCAATCCCTGACAACAAACCTGATAACAAGCCTTCCACGATAGTGTTAAGAAAACACAGCCACACCAACTGGTCCCCATTAGCTTTTGTTCATAGTCTGCTTCATTAGGATTATTGAATAAAGTTGTCCTTGAGGACTGGCCTAGCCTTCTTCTGTCAACTGTAAACATTGTGTTTCTTCAGTGTGTTGAAACAAGCAGTGTTACTCAGCTGTAGAACCCCTATATCAAACCTTATTTAAAGATTTAATTCATTCATTCATTCATCTTCTGAACCGCTTATTCCTAATTAGGGTCGCGGGGAGGCTGGCGCCCATCTCAGC
>JAOUQZ010000026.1:9961147-9972836 GCA_028564935.1 Neosilurus hyrtlii
CCGGAGTACCCGGAGGAAACCCACGCAAGCACAGGGAAAACATGCAAACTCCACACAGAAACGCCCGAGCTGGGAATTAAAGATTTAATCTTTTTCATTTTCAAACTTTCATTTTCAAAAAAATATTTTCATTTAAAAAAATAATTTTCAATTAGTATTGGTGGAAGCTGTGCTTTATTTAGTGATACTGACAAGTTCATCTATGCTACAGTTTATAATAAAAACCTGGACTCTCAGATATTCCCACTCTTACTCTCAGTCCCTAAAACCCCTTTTACTGGTGTGATTTTTTCTGTCATAAAAACTTAACCTTGTTTGATATTCCTGTGATACTCAGTTGACATATAGCCACTGTAGGGCTCAACATAACAGTGTTTTAAAAATGTTGTATAATACATGTGGGTGTGCAAGGAACATAGACTATTCTTCCCTGTCAAGCCAGACTCCAGTAACTGCAAAATATTCAAAAATTGGGAAAAACAACTTTTCTAACTTCTGAGCCCTGAAGTGAACTCTCAGTTTGGCTTAAATTCTCCAGTATAGTATAACTCCAAATATGTAAAAAAATGTAATCTTTAAATCACCTTCCAGGGAAAACTAATTAACTTTGAGGTAATTTTTTCTCAAAACAATGATTTTGCAGTTACTGCAGTCTGGCTGAAACCCGGAGCACATTAGATGACCCGAAAGGGTATGACATTCCTATGTCTATAATAACAGCACTAGGATGCTAGCGGTCACAACAGATCCAGGAAATGGACTAGACTTAGAGATTAACTTACAAGATGGAAAAAAATTTTGCATATTTAAAACTCCATTACAAGGGTCTACAAGGGCATGTTTTATTGTTATACTGCACACAGGTGAGTTTCATATGACACACCATGAACTGACCTAAGAATCTGACCATCCTTTTTTGTTGTTGTGGAACTGTTGTATACCCGTTGCATGACATTTTGGACAGGGGCTAAGGGGTGACCCTGATTAGTTAGATATCTAACAATTTGATCTAAGGAGCCTGATTATAATGTCTGGGGTAGTACAGACTGTGTATTCTTCTCACAAGACAAAGGGAAATACAAGGGTTTTAATAGATAAACTTATCAAAGGGACAAACTAAAACAGGTGACAGTAATCATGCCATAATCAGACCTAAACCAATAACAGGACAAGGGAGGAGACATGAAGGAAACCAATACAAACACACGAGGCAATATAAATAAACAAGGAACGATGTGGAGGTACGTGCCATAGCATGGACGCTACTAGGGTGTGCAGCACTAGGAATGAAGAGGAAATGTGACACAGAGACATCCATGACCATGTTCTCAATTCTTATTCCTATTATTATAATAAGGTCACATTAACGCAAAGGATTGGGGAAAATTTCGTTTTATGTGCTAAAAAAAAAATAATAGAAGACAGTGTCACAAATGAGATTATGTATGAAATGTGTTTATTTATTAATTTATTAATTTTATTAGGTTTTTTTTGATGATCAGTTGACTATAGGCAAGATTTAACCAATCAGATCTGAATATGTAAATTCCTAGTAAGGCATTCTATTGACCTAGTTATTCTATTCCTAGTCAGGCATACATGACCTCATGTATGGGGTTATACATGTCATATAACCACTCCACAACAGACAGATATATATGATTCAAGAAGAAAAAAAAGTAAAAGCATCACACCAAATATACAAAAAACTTTTATAAAAATGGCAATATTTAAAAAAAAAACAAAAAAAAACTTGAAGCCGTAATGCTAAAAACATCATGACCAGTGATGGTGACACAGATAACATTGATTATCTCTTTATAGTTGCACCTCCTAAGGGGGTATTAGACAAAAAGGGAACAGTCAGTTCATAAAGTTGATGTCTTTTAAGGAGGAAAAATGCCCCTAATGCAACACAGACTACTGAAACTTTTCATGCTGGCTATGACAGAAAAGTGTGAGAACACAGTGGACTGTAGCTTGCTATGTATGGGGTGGCCTAGCCGCAGACCAGTCAAGAAGTGTTAATGTTAAGGCAGACGTCAAAAATGGCTGTTAACACCACACATTTCAACACCTTAATAATTTGGCTTCGGTTTCTTAATCCACATGAATCTGATGTTTTCTGATAGCAAAATTCCTAAAACATTATAAAAGAAGTCTAGTTTATTTAACATACTACAACTAGATATGGAAAAATGTAATGGACTTCATCCCATATAACTAGCAAGGATAACACTGAATGAAATCTAATTGGTCTCAATGAATCTTTTTGAAAATTCACAAAATGAACATACTGAACTGTGATGTCCAGGAAGTATACATCTGCCTAGTGCTCCATAAAAAAGAAGGGGAAAAAAGAATGAAAAAAAGGACATGACAGTAAAGCTGAGTGTATGTGTGGGTAGGCTGCCAGAAACATCACCATTGCTAAGTTTTTATTCTGCCATAGGCACTCTGTGGCAAAGAAGCATTTCTACACCCACTGGTGTGAGAAGAGACAACAGATGCTATAATATAATACAAGATTTGTTGTATACTTTATTATGATTGGACAGAATTAATATAATACATTTTATATGAAAAAATTAGCATTGTATTCCAATCTCACTTGATACCATAGCTACAAGACTAGGGGCTAATGCAATAACACTATAATTTCTACCGTTTTTTTTTTTTTTTAAAAGGGTGAATGGGTAGCATTCATAGTCTTTCTCAGATCAATCACATTAAGCCTTACCCTGCTGCTTGTTACAACCTTTATATACATTAGTGTGCAGTGAAGATTATACATCACAACTTTTGTCTAAAAGAGCTCCTAATAAAATTAAGTAAAAAAAAAAATTTCTCTATAATTTTTTGGTGAAAATGTATTTTTTCGACTTTTGCATAGCATGAATGAACTCCAAACCGCATGGAATGGTTTATCGAGTGAAGAAATGAAAAAATATGTGAACACTATGACTGAAAGGTTAAATGCTGTGATCAAAGTTCAAAGTATTAACTTTTTTTTACTCAAAAAAGAGACTGTTATTTTTGTTATTACTATATATTGTTGTTTATTTACTTATTCTCATCAGTATGATCCAATATTACCTGAAATAAATACTTGAATAGTACTTGGTATCTGATTTATCTTTATTTAATTAAGTGTATAATCGTCACTGCACACTACTGTAGTATGCATGGGGAAGGCCTGCATGAAGTGCTATTCAATTTGTGTACAATAAGCATTTTAGAACTTCTCTTTTGTTAATACCTGAAATAAAAGCAATTAGCCAATATTTTCACATGCTGACTCATGTCAGCAGTGAAGGAACATAAAGTAAGAATGAAACCCATCAGTTTTTGCTAATATTTTGCTTTTACAGGTTTATGCTAATCCCTCATGTTGCATTAAAGGAAAATATGCTAGCAATCTTTGGAAGGGAATAAAAATTGAAAACTTTACTTAATGATTCAGTCAAATATTTTTTATACATGCTTATTTGAAGCTTTAGTTCAATTTTCTATACAAAATATGGTAAACTGTTATTAAACTCATAATCTAGCATCAGTGAAACCCCCATTCACATACTAGCAGCAATGCCACTGGATAGTGTGGTTAAAGCT
The DNA here is from genome assembly GCA_028564935.1 of Neosilurus hyrtlii. Lineage (NCBI taxonomy): Eukaryota > Metazoa > Chordata > Actinopteri > Siluriformes > Plotosidae > Neosilurus > Neosilurus hyrtlii. The sequence continues at coordinate 9,964,760 of JAOUQZ010000026.1, forward strand.
GATCTCCATTTCTGTATCCTGCTGAGTAAGGGAGACGGGGGTTCGAATCAATTGCACACTCATACGCTGGTTATTACCAAACATCCAGTTGATCACAAGCATGTCTCATCCGTGTGTGTGTGTGTGTGTGCGCGTGTGTGTGTGTGTGCGCGTGTGTGAGTGTGCGTGAAACAGTGTACATGTGTTTCAACAGAAAGTAATGGTATTAGATGATGGTATTAGAAATGTGGCGCATGTTTCATAGTACTCTACTTGGCAACAACTAAAGAAAACATCTACCCTCCCTTGACACCAGTCTTTCGCCTCAACAGCGAATACCCAATTCTGTTCAGGCATTCCGTTTGAACAGCACTCTCCAGCAACCCCTCCTTGTTTAGGGTGTGTGAAAACAACCTCTGGTGCATGTTTACAATTCTCTACAAATTTTGCTTTTTGGCTTCTGCATTTGTGCAAGTCAACCATTGCTCCTCACGCCCTCCCTCACACTTCCCCTGGTCCAATTCCCTTACGTGACAAACCATAATTAAAGAAAAGCAGATGGACGGCCTGCGTCACCCTCCTAATGATATTTCTCGGAGGTTCAGAAGCAGAGAGAGACAGGAAGCGAGAGGAAAAAAACAGCTGGAGGTCTGCTGGCTTCCAGAAGGAAAACCAAAATAGTCTCAAGTAACTAAGCATGCGAGACTCTTATGATATTTTGAGAAATACAAGCAGCAGAGGTGAAAAAGAGGAAGAAAATATTGCTTCTAAAAAAAATGTAAAATAGGGAAAGGATGAATTTTGTGAATAAGGGCAAAAAGTAATGAAAATATGTTGATTTTAATATTGAAATCAGCCACATTTTGACTAAATCATTCCAACAGATAATTGTTGCTTCGGTTTACACTTAGAGGCCGAATAAGTACATCCAAATTTGATGACCGAGACTCCCCACCCATTCTGCTGATTTGAAAAATGCTCATGTGGCGCAGCATGTGTGCAGTGTGTGACAAATGTTGAGAGGTGGGTGAGGCAGATAGACAGATTGCTGGCTGCTAAGGTCAACATTACAAATAAACATGTGCCAGTCTGAGATTTTCTGCCAATAACACTTAAGGCCATTCTTTTTTAATTCCTTGTTTGGTGGATTTCTATTAACTCAAGACAGGAAACAGGAAAAAATGCAAATAAAAATCATTTTGAGAACTGGTATTATATGTTTTACCTTAACAACACAACAGAACAAAAATACAAGAAAGGGTAGAGTATAAATATTTTTATTCTGCCATTTCTTTTATTCTTAAAGAAGCCTGAACCAGTGCTTTGATTTAAACCTTTAATCATTTGAATACAGTAGTCTGTCCTGAGCTGATGGTGTACATGTAGTACTTTAATACTATGTATATTGTGTTGAAACTACTGCTTTAAACAGAGCAGTAACTCATACTGTCACTACGTTTTCCATAACATTCAAATAAGAGGTTGCCCTAAAAATACTTTCATACACTTCCCCTTTCACCTTGCATCTGTGGGTGGGAAAAGTGACTGGACCCCCAGGTAGTTTTTGATGCTGCCGCCATCAGCTCAGGATGGAGAATGTCTGCATGTAGAATCAAATCTTAATTCTCTGCTTACAAAAATGAAAACAAAAACAAAAAAACAAAAAACCTATATTGACTGATATTCTCTCGCACCAAACATTTGTAGATGTGTACGGGCAACATTTCCTGGGTGCGGTGACACTTACGACAGGAAAGTAGGCAGCTAGGTAGTACTGGGGCTTGAGCCTAAACCACTGAGGCACCACTGCCCACTGAGTTATACCTATTAAGCTTCAAATCTTGAAAGCTTTACTCAAGAGCTACAAGACTGAATTGAACTAGAGTAATTCAATGTATTATTTTTTTCCTTTAAAATAAAGAAGGGGAGGCCCCCAACTGGTGCATTGACAATGTGCACTATTAAACTGGAGTTACCCGGTTCGAATCTAGGTTGATGCCTCAGCCATCTGTGACCGGGAGTACTCCCGAGCACTTTCGGGAGGGAGGGTTGGCATATGCACACTTCCCTGTCACTCAGCTGATCATGGGCATCTGTGAACTCGTTTGTACAAGGGAGTAGTTAGTGATTTTCCTATTAGTGTGTTATACACATGTGCAGCAGTCTGGATGGGCACGGAATAAGACTAATTTAGGGAGAAAAATCGGGGGGAATTTAACAATACAAATTCAAATAGTTCAAATACTCTTGCTCAGTCATTTGCTGAACCAGTTACTCCTATTAGGGTCACAAGGAGGCTAGAGCCTATCTCAGCCAAGGGATGAAGGCGAAGTACAGCCTGAACAGCTCTCCAGACCATCAGAGGGCCAATTCCCAACTATTCCCACTCACACATACATGCAATTAGTAACAACCAATTAACGTAATGTACATGCCAACGCAAGTGCAGGGACAACATGCAAACTCCACACAGAAACACAGAAAATCTGAAGATTAGTGGTGCAAATAACAAAATATGCGGGGTTCAGGAAGTGTTCGGAACTGTATATATATAGTACAAAATGTCAAAAGATTTCATCATGTGAAAGGATTTCCCACAATTCCACATAATTACTCAAATAGGTTCTTATTTCTGAGGTACAATCGAAGCTAGGGCCAGTTTAGATGGTTAAATAGACTTAACATCCCACCAGCAACCTCACCTCCACTTCTTGCAGAAATCTGAATTTGCAAGAACTCATTACGGGAGTGTGTGAGTCACTACAATTAAAGAATGCCTATGATGGTGGATCACATGTCATTACATGAGTGTATAAACATGAGACAAAGGCTGCTGTGATTAGGAGAGTGTGAGATGGTGTCTGGAGACCTAATCATGCCCTGACCTTGTCTCATTAATACTACTTTGTGGAGCGTTAAGCCAGAGCGAGGGCGATCGATTTGAGGCGGTTCTAGAGGTTGGAGATAAACAAGCCTGATGGATGGGGCTGATAGAAGGCGCGGCACCAAACTTTCTCGCTGCCTCGCTCTGACCTGACGGCTTGAGTGGTCTATACTTCAGCACATTATGCTTTTTCCTGATTTCGTAAGCATTTGACTTCATTTAAAGGTCATGATAACAAACATAAAAAGCACACCATCTATGTTTCAGTGTTAACGGTTATCAGATTGCTAATTCAATTTCCTGGAATGCCTGAAAGTCCCTTTTGTGCCTTAATTCTTCAGAACTATTAATACCTGTCTTAATTCTGCATCTATATAAAAGAGTTAGCTGGTTGTTTGCACTTGGACAAACTGCCACAGAATCCCTGACAGGCTGCCAAAAGTTCCCACATGATGCATTAACACCAGAACCCACTGTAATACAGTGTAATTATTTGCACTTTACGTCTTGAAGGAATCTCGATTATGCATCACCTCTACCTGGCTGCATTTAAATGTAATGACAGCAACGCTGGCAGAGGCGCAATATCAGTATCCAGGCAACTGTGACGCATCTGACGGGAATTTCAGTGACGGGAGTGTGTTATAAAGGTGCACGAAATGAGCACATGAGTGAAAAAACATAACACACAAGCCCTCTGGTTCAGCACAGGGTGTCAAGATAGTGCGTCATAAGAGCCTCTGGAGGTGGAAAAGGTCACAGTGATGCATAAATGGTTCCAGGACTTCTGTCAATCTTCTGAGATGCTGTGTTTATAAAATGTTACCATGCTTTTACTGTGTACTGCGAGTTTATCCCATAGCACATACACAGCTTCATGAACACATGCTAGCAAAATGTGGTACTTGAAAGCAGCAGAAATATCCAACAGTTACATTAAGGACTTAACCTACCACATATAAACTAATACATATAAAATCAGTGTTAAAACTCTTTTGTTTATAGAGACCTTTATCTACTATGCAGTGCTACAGGGTTATTCCATACTCTCCAGTATATCAACAAAAGTAATTTCATGTTAAATTAGAGGCAAGGACTGAATGGTGCCTCCACCCACCGAGAAAGATAAGCAGTGGCGACACCCTGTGGTGAAAGTCCAGAAAACTGGCAGCCATATTGTTTCGGACGATTGGCCCGTGTTCCAGTTTAACTGTTTTCATGTTAACTGGTGACATTGGCTTACAGATGTCTACTTTCTGCAATTTCTGCTGACATTTACCTTCCTTCTGTTTGACTTGTGCAGATTTTTCAAGACTATAAATCTGATTCATTGTTGTTCAATAAAGTCAAACGTGTGTCGTGTCAGTAGTCCGCTTAGTTTGAAGATGTGCTGGTAAATGAAAGACCATTTTAACCCACAGGATGAGGATCGAAACCCACCATGACTATTTTAATTGTCTAACAGTTTATACATTTGTTTGTTTGTATAATTTGCAGTGGTGCACCACGCAAACATGACACATGTTCAGCTTTATTGAACAATATAGTGGAGCGTCAGACTTCATGCTGAATCAGATTTAGTCTTGACAAATCTGCAGGAGTCAAGCAGAAGTAAGAAAAATGTAGGCAGAAAATAAACGTCTGTAATTCAATGCCCTCAGTTAGCATGAAAACCAGTTAAATCAGACCACCAGAATTCTTCTACAGTATGTTACTACCACCTTTACTAGTTTTGAGCCAGCCGCCAATGACTGATATGAGGTTTAGTGTATAATATTTTTAAATTATTGTTTCTACTAAAAGAATATATATGCAGCTCTGATGATCTAAGAAAAAAAATTAAATATGATTACTATGTTTTGTTGCCTCACAACCTGTATTTGTATCATTTCATTTACAGAACATGCCTACAACTTTAAAGATGTGATTTTTTTATTGTGAAGCAAACAACAAATAGGACAAAATAACAAAAAACTTCAGCCCCCTGAAGTCAGTACTTTGTAGACCACCTTTTGAGGCAATTACAGCTGCAAGTCACTTTGGATAAGTCTCTATGAGCTTGCCTCATCTTGCCACTGGGATTTTTGCCCATTTCTCAAGGCAAAACTGCTCCAGCTCCTTCATGTTGGATGGTTTCTGCTTGTGAACAGCAATCTTCAAGGCTGACCACAGATTCTCATTTGGATTGAGGTCTGGGCTTTGCCTAGGCCATTCCAACACATTTAAATGTTTCCCCTTAAACCACTTGAGTGTTGCTTTAGCAGTATGCTTCGGGTTATTGTCCTGCTGGAAGGTGAACCTCCGCCCCAGTCTCAAATCACAGGCAGACTGAAACAGGTTTTGCTCAAGAATATCCCTGTATTTAGCACCATCCATCTTTCCCTTCATTCGGATCAGTTTCCCGGTTCCTGCTGCTGACATCCCCACAGCATCACCACCATGTTTCACTGTGGGGATGGTGTTCTTGGAGTGATGGGGTGTGTTGGGTTTACGCCAGACATAGTGCTTTCCTTGGTGGCCATCTCATCTGACCAGAGCACCTTCCTCCATACATTCGGGGAGTCGCCCACATGCCTTTTGGCAAACTCAAAACATGCCTTCTTATTTTTAACCCAAGTAATGGCTTTTTTTTACCACTCTTAAATAAAGCTTTGTATGAAGTGTACAGCTTATTCTGGTCTCATGTACAGATACACCACTCTCTGCTGTGGAACTCTGCAGCTACTTCAGGGTTACATTTGGTCTCTGTGCTGCCTCTCTGATTAATGCCCTCCATGCCCAGTCTGTAAGTTTTGGTGGGCGGCCCTCTCTTGGCAGGTTTGTTGTGGTTCCATTTTCTTTCCATTTTAAGATGATGGATTTGATGGTGCTCTGAGAGATCATCAAAGATTTGCATATTTTTTATAACACAACTCTAACTTGTACTTCTCAACAACTTTGTCCCTGACTTGCTTAGAGAGCTCCTTGGTCTTAATGGTCTGATGCCTCTTGCTTAGTGGTGTTGCAGCCTCTGGGGCCTTTCAGAAAAGGTGTGTTAATACTGACAGATCATGTGACACTTAGATTGCACACAGGAGGAATTCATTTCACTAACCATGTAACTTCTGAAGGTAATTGGTTGCACCAGAACTTTTGAGGGGCTTCATAACAAAAGAAGTGAATACATATGCACATGCCGATTTTCAGATTTTTATTTTTAAAAATTATTTTTTTATACATATTTTTCTTATTTCACTTCACCAACTTAGACTTTTTTTTTTTACAGATCAAACAAAAAAAATTCAGATTTAAAAAAAAAATGTAATTACATTTTGTATTGTAACAAAATATGTAAAAAGCCAAGGGGGTAAATACTTTTGCAAGGCACTGTATGTTGATTGTGACATTAAAGAAAATGTAAAGACTCTAAATTTATACTTGCCTCCATTCCGTGACACCTCTCCGAGGCAGTTGTTTGGCACTTTAGGTGCACATCTTTTGTGGCAGTTGAATTTGCAATCTGTAACAGTGTGAGAAGGGAGGGAGATAAGAAAATCATGGCAAAGTGTGTGTGTGTGTGTGTGTGAGAGAGAGAGAGAGAGAGAGAGAGAGAGACCTGGCATGCTGAGACGAGCATGTGTTGTGCTACTGGTTGACAGGCTGAGACCTTGCACATTACCAAAGCACATTAAAGCTGTTTCAATCAGCAAGCTGACAGCACTCTTTACTGCCTGACACCCACTATACCTTTTGCTTACATCCAATATACAATATATTTATTGTATGTTTATGCATATCTATTTGAAATATTTATATGAACTATGTACAGTATATTATTGTGGAGTGGTATGCTGGTGTTGTGGTTTGCATGTCTGCTTCACACCAAGAAGGGCGTGGTTAGACTCTTGGGCTCGAGGGAGTTTGAATATTCTTTACATGCTTGTGTGGGTTTCCTCTGGGTACTGTGGTTTCCTCCCACAGTCCAAAGACAGGCTAACTGGCTACTCTAAATTGCCCCTAGGTGACTTGCGAGTGAATGGTTAGCTGTTCAATGGAGGGGCGGGCTGTTCAGGGTGTACTCCTCCATCACCCAGAGTAAACTGACATAGCCTCCCCACGACCCTCGTAGGAGTAAGTGGTTCAGAATAAATGAATATTGCTGTAATTGCTGGCTAAAACTATTGTATAAATTTGTTTACACATACATTACAAATTACTGTAATGCTTCAACAAAAGGATAAAATGTAAATATTAAAATAATTTATTACTGCGGTGCACTATGAATGTGTGGTAAACAACAATTACTCATTTACAATGCACTACTCTCAATACGTGCAATTTTATTTTTCCTATTTAACATTTTATCCAACTATCAGGAAAAATTTACATAAACTGTACCATTATGTGTTCATATTTACAATATGTTCCTTTTCAAAGGAAAAAATACATACTATAGGTTAAAGAACACACCATAAGAGTACCATTAAAGAGGCTTTGACTGTATTCTAAGCAGTTTGGCTTGCACTTTAACAAATCGTGACCTGAGAATGCAAACAATCATGCTACTCCCCAACATCAATCCCCAACATGGGTCAGGCTTACACAAGGTACAGAGGTGTGAGCTCCTACCTTTGCACTGCAGGCCCTGGCGGAACAGGCCCTTAAGCAGCTTCTTGCAATGCTGGCAGACGGTAGGGCGTGTGTATGAGTGGATGACAAACGTATGAGGCACCTTGACTTTGGACAGCAGGATCTTGTCGAGCTCAATCGGGCGTCCAATGTACGACTGTGAGTTGGAGCGCCCTCTTCCAGGGAACATGTCCTTCTGCTGTAGAGATACAAAAAAGAGGCTGGGCAGAAAACCAGATTGCAGTTAAAGCATGCACTTCTGGTTCTCACATAAGGTGTGTACTCTTTTAATGGAAAAGAGATCACCAACCAAGTTTTTTTGTTTGTTTGTTTTTTTTTTATTGGTGTGTTGATCGCACCTTTTTTCCCCCCTCCTTTGCTTTCTTTCTTTTTTTTATCATAAGTGCAGCAAAGTTTCTTGAGTGCCAGAGTGCAAGAGTGTACACTGAAGACCAGTTTAGCACTCTAGGTGTTCATTTAACACCACTGAGTTAGCTGTGCACATGTTGTACTTTCTGTATAACATTCTACTTTTTCAAATCTCTCTCTCTCTCTCTCTCTCTCTCTCTCTCTCTCTCTCTCTCTCTCTCTCTCTCCCTCTCTCTC
>JAOUQZ010000026.1:9981504-10002413 GCA_028564935.1 Neosilurus hyrtlii
TGTAAGATAACAGGAGCGAATACGTGTCTATGCCACGTAGACAGAAAAATAATGAAGACATTCTTACACTGAATAACCACAACAGGAAGTAAGTCTTGCACAAGTACAGCCCACGGAAGTAACCGCTCAAACGACAACCCAGTTATTTCAGATTGGATGTGTGTGAAGTTGTTGAGGTGGTGGACGGAGGAGAAGACAAGTTGTGGAGGATAATACACACTGACTGGATGGAGAAGAGGAGAGGACCACCAAGATGAGAGAAATCTTTGGCATGTTGTGCGGCTTGTGTATAATGCAACAGGTGCACAATGATGTGCATAGTATACATAAAAACAAATCCTAACAAACAAATACAAGAAAAAATAGTGTCTTTTACACTTAATATCTGAGCTGCAAATGATCCTCTTTTACTGTAGATTATTGCTGGTGATCAAAGCTAATTTAGAGGTAAATGGTTAAAGTGAGGTATGAGTTCGCTTCTATCTTTTTTCTTTTTTTCTGCTGCACTTAATTTACAAATCTAAATTTTATATTGTATGTTTGATTTTTTAAAATTTTTTTCTGCTGCGCTTAATTTACAAATCTAAATTTTATATGGTATGTTTTAACTGTCTTGTTGCACACAATGGGGACTTACAGCCTTAAAATATTTATTATGTGGCCAAAAGCTTTTTAGAAGCTCACGCCAGTCCGTCACAAATTGGGGGCTCGTCTGGGATTGAACAACCCTGTTTGTATTGAGCCACGATGGCTGAGTTCTCAGACTTCTTAGCGAACCCCTCTTTGCAAGTTTTAGACCGTTTGAACAAGGAACAACTGAGGAATATCGCTACAAACCTTGGAATTGACATAAGGTAGTCAACGAGGAAACAGGTCGTTAAAGCAAACATACAAGAAGCTTTAACTGAAAAGGGTCTGCTACCAGTGAGGATCATCACAAGACCAGAGTGATGGACAGAGCACCTCAGAGGAAACTATAAAGGGTGAAGATGAATCAGCGCAAGACTCTAATGACTCGCGACCCCCGAGGAAGATTCCAGCGGCTGCTAAGGGTGAAGACAGAAAAGCTCGGCTCCAAGAGATGGATATCCACTGAATGGAGGCAGAAAACAAAAGGTGCAGAATAGAAGCGGAGGCAGAAAACAAAAGGCGCAAAATAGAAGCAGAGGCAGAAAACCACAGAATGGAAGCGGAGAATGAAAGATGCCACATAGACATGGAGATGAAGAAACTGGAGATGCACCAACATGGAGGTGAAGCTCAACTCACTAAAGACGAGTCACAGCCAAAATTTAAGGTTGGCAAACACATGAGCTTAGTACCAGCCCTCAACGAAGATGCAGTTGACCAGTTCTTTGCAGACATCGAAAAGACAGCCGGCGATTACGACTGGCCTAAGGACCAATGGCCATCTCTATTGCGAAGTACGTTGACAGGCAAAAGCTGAGAAGTGCTCACTTCACTTTCTTCAAAAGATAGGAAGAACTACGAAGTGCTCAAGGCCGCTATCCTAAGGGCCTTTGAGTTAGTACCGGAGGCTTACCGTCAGAGGTTCAGGAATTATCGCAAACCAGATAACCACACTTACATGCAGTTTGGTCAACAGAAAGAAATTTTGTTTGACAGATGGTGCAGATCAAGTCAAGCTGACACCCGCTAGGACTTGACTCAACACAAAGTTCGTACGCTTCAAGATGCGACCATCCTCGCTGATGACTACGTCCTTAGCCAAAAGAAAGTCTTTGTGAAGAGAAGCAATGGACATGACAGACCAAGGCCATACACTGATCGAGTCCTCCAGCAGCCCTCATCAGTACAGTGTCCAGGAGAAGAAACCACAACAAAAACAAACCAGGTCAAATCCTACATGCAACTACTTTAAGAAATGGGGTCATGCAATGAGCGAGTGCTACACTTTAAAAAAGACTCGACCAGGCAACAAAATAAAAACAGTAGCAATTGTCTCTTCTAACACGCCTCACAAAACTAATAGCATGGTTCTTAAAAAATGATATCAAACAGCACCCGTACCGTGTCAACCCCCACAAGGTCGAACTTATACAAAAGAAAATCTCCTACATGCTGGAGAATGACATCATTGAGCCAAGCAAAAACAACTGGGCTTCACCTTGTGTCTCAGTCCCCAAGCCAGATGGCTCACTCAGATTCTGTATGGACTACCGAAAGGTGAATGCGCTCATAAAGACTGACTCGTATCCACTACCAAGGATAGACGACTGCATAGACAGAATCGGTAAGGCAAAATATATTATATTATATATTACCAGGTGTGATCTGCTAAAAGGATATTGGGGTGTCCCGCTAACAGAGAGAGTGAAAGAAATATCAGCTTTTGTAACACCAAGGGGCTTGTACCAATATAAAGTAATGCCGTTCAGGATGAAAAACTCGCCAGCCACATTCCAGAGAATGATGAACCAGTGCCTGGCAGGCCTTGACAGTGTTGGGGTTCACATAGACAACATTGTTATTTACAGCGACACATGGGATACGCACCTATCCCACTTAAGAAAAGTTTTTCTAAGATTACTAGATGCCAATCTGAATTTTAACCTAAGAGTGAATTCGGTCAAGCTATTTGGTATACGGTATTTGGTATATGGTTTATACGATGACCTATTTGGGCTATAATTGTGCAAAAAGTGCTGATGTCACTGCCCCACTGACAAATTTATTGAAGAAAAACAAAAAAACGTCTGGTCCGATTCCTGTCAGAAATCCCTTGGCAGTGTCAAGTCCCTTTTATGTGCCCAACCCATTCTTCAAACCCCAGATTTTAATCAATGCTTCAGGTTAACCATAGACGCTGGTGATATTGGTGCAGGTGCCATACTATCGCAGCTGATGATAATGGTATTGAACACCCAGTGTGTTTCTTCTCCAAAAAATGGAATACCCACTACAACAAAGGTCCACAAAATTGTAGAGAATCTCTACAGAAGTTTTTGCAAGAACATTGCTGACTTCAATACCACATTGACAAGTCTGTTGGCTATAAATGCCAGCGCTGTTATTTGTTTGATATTTATTTTATGATCTCCTTACTTATTTCATGTTTATACATCAACAATGTGATTATGTTTATGATGTTTTCATTTGTTTGATATTAGATTCATACTTTGCGTCTCTATCACATATTGTAAAACTTTCATAAAAGTTTTTTCTTTTACGTGGGGAGGTGTTACGTATGAGGCACATACCTACTATGTTCCTACTACGTACCAACTATGACAACAAATATTGTACTGTTTGTGATGTAACGATGATGATGATGTCATACTGCGGCCTACTATGACAAGGCCTACCACTTGTGCTGCAAGTTGAGGATGTCATAAAGAGTTCTATATTAACTATATAAGTGCGAAGACCACCACTTTCCTGCGGAGGAAGTAGCTAACTGCTTGCAACCACCTAATCTACCTTTGTGACGAGACTGTGAACAATCACGAGCAATCTTCATCTGCAATCTCTCCCTGTCTCTATATCTCAGCATTGTTGTACGGCTCACCTCTAATGAAACCCTAAACAACTACTTTGCCTGACCGGGTTCAGTCCGAGCATTTTGGAAGCTCACGCCTTTCCGTGACATGGCATATAATAGAACTAATTTAATTGCAGGTCTTATTTTGAATTTTAAAAATATACATATTCTTGAAATGATATTGCTTATACTCCAAATGCATTTGTATCCCTTTTGGTGTCTGGGTAAAAAACAACAACTGTATCCCTGTTTTAATATTTCTGTATCAAAGCAGAACTCAATTCAATATAAAGCATAAATACTACAGAGTTGTGTCTCAACCAGCATTTTACTGTCACACGTCAATATTGTATCCCTGTTAGGACTGCATGCTGTTGGTATTAATTGTCCACCCATGGAGATTTTGGTATACCTCGCTATACCTGCTATACAACAATAATTTACACAAAATAAAATGACACATATGTAAGGACATGGCCTGGATTTATACTGTTGAAGAGCTGGAGTTCAGAGTAACTCAGTTCAGTTAAATTAGCACCCTCAATCACAGGTATGTAATGCCTTCATTACTTCACCAATGTTGGCACATTTATATGGAGAATGTCAGGTTGGAATTATAATTTTCCTTACATGAGTCTCTTAAACCTTGTAAAATTTTAAAATTGCTTTGTGGTAAAGTTGATGCTAACACAAGTTTAGTTTGGCAGCTTTGCAAAATTAAACAAGAGCAAATCTGCAGGAAAACTGAGGTTGTGAGTTTTAAATTGCACTGAATGAAGCCAGATTAGTCTTTCATTTTGTGTAGAAATATAAGTTCCAAGGGAAAAAAAACAAAACATGATAAAATCACAGTATGGTCATTTAAGCCATTACTGCTACCATGATAAAAAGTTATTTAATAATAACTTAATAATACTGGAAGATTTCACCACACCACCCACCCCTATAGTGAATTAATAAGTAATTAATAAGTAATAAATGAAAAAAATATATTATTACTAGATTTTTTTTTCACACAGATGTCTGCTTATGACACAAAACTGTTTTTATTTATGTTCGTATACGATACAGTTTGTATAATGTACCTCTAATTTTCTGGTAATTCCCATATATTCTAATTAATTCCCAGAAAAATTCCCCTTTTCAACTTGAAATATTTCCCCACCTTATGTACTTTTTTTCCAGTTTTATCTGGAAAGTTTTAAAAGACTTCACTAAATTCACCTTATCACTCAAAACAGACAACACCTGTGTTTACTTGAATTGGCACCATTAAATGAGGAAAACATTACAGTCTGATTCATATATGATACTTACCGATACCATTTTCAATATATGAATTAAAATGTTCATTTTTGAATACTTTAAATGAAAAAAAAAACATTCTTGTAATATTTATCGCATAATAATATCCAATTAGATAAATTAATATCTAGTAATATTTAGGTAAGAATAAGTTTTCCCTAATGTTTCTTATGTGTAATAAAGCCTTCCAAACTCTCCTGTTACACATGAACACATTCATATTTTCATCATCTGGTGGTTTTTACTTACACTTTCAAACCTGCTAAAATCCATTTGATTAGTTAGCATTAGCCAGGTTGAAAAGGCTTTTGTTTCACTCAAAGTTTAAAATCAGGATAAGAGGTCACAAGAAAAGGTCCTTACCAAGATAACATGACATGATGCAGTTACATTAAATAAACCTTTTTTATTGTAACCAATAGTAATTAAAATGTATATGACAGCATATTAAAGTTTTAAAGTTCTGATAAATAAGATGAGGGCTAGTCTGCTTCAGTCTGATTTGGTGAGCTAATTGTTGTTATTTGTGGCAATGCTAACACCAAGAGCAGTGTTGCAGTTTACCGTCTGGTGGATGAACTGGTGGAAGGATCCGTCTTCACCTCTGTTTTGTTGTTGTGGTTGATGTTGTTGTTGTTGTGCTTACACTGATCCCAATTAATGTTGAAGTAGCTCATACTGGCTGATAATATCAGTATGCTGATTTATCATTTGTAAAATACTAACCATTCAAGAAAGGTTAAGAAGGCAGGACAAATTTGGGCAGATTTGAACACTGCATAAAAGCTGATAGATGTCTCTATTGATAGATGTCCAAGCTTTGGCTGGCTTTTCCCCTTTCATTTTTATCACCTGTTTAGTTAGTTTAAGTATCTGTGTAATACGTTCATGTTCTTTTAAGCATCGGATTTTATAGTTTGCTCCACAAACATTTATTTACTTGTCTGCCTACCTGAGTAAGAGTGTGTGTTTTTTATTCTGGTCAAGACTTAGTGGTGGAGCAGATGTACAGACGTTGCAATGAATATGATATATAAAGTATATAGTATACTGCATATTCACAGTGAGATTGTGTTATGTTCTCCATATTCGTTTTTATCATTCTGTAGCCTTTATTGTGTTTGTTTCCAACAACTGACTTGCCATGAAAATGAATACTAAATATTAATCCCTTAATGCAAGTGGAAAAAGAAAACATGCAATTCTATGTCAAAAACAGACTCATTGTGATGCATTTTTGTTATTACCGTGCAGCCCAACTTCATGCATATATTTTATTTTGTTTATCTTTTTCTCCTTTAATAACTGAAAAGATTGCATTTGTATTCAAAAGAGGGGCTGCGCCAGTGTCTTACTGATTATTTCCTAATTATACATCCACAATACATAAACATGTGCTTCATAAAAAGCAATATTTGCCCTTCCAGTGAAAACAAGTAATGGTTTTTGGAATTTCAACTGTGCTCAAAAAGCCAAGAACACCAATGAGCTCAAAACAAGGGTGGAAGTTAACGCTAGTCCGCTGGCCCGTGGCGAGTCAAGAATCAGTAGGGCGAGTGAAATTAGCTAGCAAGGCATCCTGCTGGTGACCTGACAAATCCAATAGGCCAAGAAGATATAGTGTTCCTGACCAGTAAATATGAAATGTATTCTGTTGGCCACTAGCTTAGGTTTGCTAAATTCCACCCCTGACAAGATCCTTCTGAGAGTGATATAGTAACTATTTAAATATCTACTACACATAAACATAAAATGGAGATTGGAATGTAATGTGATAAAGCTGGTTTTTGTTCCCTCCTGGTTGTATAGCTTTTTAAAGTGTAGCTGCATGAAAATCATTATCAGCGTCTACAAGGTATTTAACATGTTAATAGTCTACACTGGAATCCCCTCCCCTAATCTTACTGTATTAATAGGATTTTACTGTTCAAATACAGTGATACACTGCTTCTGAACATTTACACCAGACGATGCAATCACATCCCTGGAGTCACTCTATTAAAAGCCTGCTGGTAATATGACACACACACACACACACACACACACACTTGCTGTTTTCAGTGACCTAGCACAAAGTGTTATTCACTTACATACACACACACACACACACACACACACACAGCTGTTGTGTGTAGTTCCCCAGCTTTGGCTCCTGTCGTCGGTTCAAAGGAACTCAACGTTACCCCTCCAGACCTTCACCACCCCCCAACCCCTTCCTTACGCACTGTAATTGGATTGTGCATGTGTAGTTTGTTTTAATTGTTTCATAAAATGTCTGTGTTGATTTATCATGTCGTGTGTGTTAAGGGAGTGTGCACCAATTACTCCCTTGGCACTCGACAGAGGTGACAGGAAAGTTGGCAGAACAAACACTACTTCAACATCCAAGCATGCCGCTGCCTGCTGCTTCACTCGCTCAGTCTGCCTCTCTCTCACTCTCTCTCTTTCTCTCTCTCTCACGCACACACACACACACCCACACAGACACACACACACAGCTGCAGCACAGTCTTTACTGTGCCTTCCAGACCATCATTCAATGCTTATGCACCAATACACACCAGCTTTTAAACAGACGACAAGCCATTCATTTGCTGTGAACTCAGGGTGAACAGGGGTGAGGGATACACAGAGTTGAAAAAAATATATATGTATGGTTCAGTCAGTGCATCCCATACTTGTGCATAAGTGATCATAAGCGTATTCATAAATGATTCAAATATTACAGAATTTTTTCATCTCTGATGAACACCACAATAGACTGGGGCTCTCAAAGCAAATTCCTATTAAGAGTTCTGTTTCATTTGTAGCACTTGAATTTGAATGCAGTTAAATATTAGTCAAGCTTTAATTTTATAAGACTACTCCAGAGGGAACATTCACAGCAGTTACTTGAAAAAGAGAGATCTCAAGTACAAGATTTCCTTTACATTTATTTTAAACATTATTTTGTCTGTTGATGATGCTCAGTTTTAAATATCTTTAAGGATTCTTTGCTAGAAAGATTCAGCAACAAAGGATGAATCATGAATTGTTTACTCATAACCTGATACCGCTTCATTGGATTTCTATAAAGAAAGCCTATACATACAACATAAGTTTTCTTCCTACAGATACATGAACATTTCTAAACTTAATTAATCCATGTCTTGGATTTGTCTTGGATTCACCAAAGGTGGTATTGGCTACAGCTCTGATTAGGACATACACCAGCTGTGAACCAATGATTGTGGAAGTGAAGCATTCCTGGATACATAAAATAAAATACTATTTTCCTTTCACACTGTCATAAATAACAGTTATATAAAATAATTCTATACACCATTATATAGCTGCTTAATTTGGACTGAAACCATTTATGAGATCGTCATGTCAAATTTAAGAAAAATATTTTGTGGGAGTATTAGTCCAGAGATTAGTCTTATCATTGTTAATGTTCTTTGTTTCAAACAGGAAAATTCCCTTCACACTTGCACAATTTTACCAATTTACAGAACTCAACCATGGGAAAACTGAAGAAAAAAAGATTTCATGTTATCAGGTGTGCAATTTTATACAAGGTAATTAATAGGAAAAGGAAGAAAGTGCAATCACATTATATACTTTTAAATGGTACAAAATCACATTTTATGCAATCTGTACAGAATATAACAATTTGAGGATGTACTGCTTAAAAAAAACATCATTAACAATGTGGCGTGATGTGGTTTGCTGTAATGAGGTTGATTACCTTTCCCAGTTTTACTTTTATGACACCAATTTACCAAGTGTTTATTATTTATTAAAGTACTACACTTCATATTTTTTCCATTTATAGTTACACCAACACTGGAGACACCTCACATTAACAATAAATAAAAACGTTCAAAAAACTGATGTGTTAATCAGTTTATATGGTGTGTACACTCTAGTGTGAGCTGCTGTAGAAATGATCATATATAAGAACAAGTGCATTAAAATAAACTTATGAATATCAACAACTATTACACCAACCAGAATCAACAATTTAACAAGCCTATTCTGAGTATAGATTATTTTTATTTCCTGTAACTCTGTCCCACTATCAACGTCTTTTACTTCTGTTTTCCTACTTATGTGAGTTTTCTGACTGCTTTATCCTTTGGGTACTTTAAATATATTTGTAAGTGCTCGTTTCCTCTTTTCTGTTTTCCCCTGTCTAGCTTTCTTCCTCCTGTCTACAAAGCATCATGGCTTATGATCAGTCATGCAGGAGTTAACTGAATTCTTCCCTTGTCTCACTTACACACAGAAAGTGAGAGTGTGAGTGAGTGAGTGAGAGAGAAAGAGAGAGAGAGAGAGAGAGAGAGAGAGAGAGAGAGAGAGAGAGAGAGAGTACAGTCATGCTGGTCGTTAATTTTGAGAAAACTTTCCATAATTTTGAAAAGACAAATAAGACCAACAACATAAGTTTTGTTTGGCTCACACCGATATTAGCCTGAGGGACCAAAGTTGGGCCTGTTCTTCCTCACCGGGCCTCCCGTCTGTATGTGTTTTTTCTCACTGGTTATTAGGGACAGAAGAGGGCACAGAAGGTTCAAGCTGAACCTGAGAACCAGTCATGGAATAAGAGCTGGTATTCATAAAAGCATTTCACTGCAGGAGAGCTTCAGCATCTTGCAGAACAGTTTTGCTCTTTACTCAGACGGCGAACTTGGTGTATAATCAGAGATAATTCTGTCATGAGTTAGAAAAACTTCCATCCTTTCGGAAAACTGATCCGCTCTCACATAACCCGAGTTTAGACATGATGTGAACTCTGATTGCTGCCTCCGTTCCCTGACATAAATTTGACCAGAGACAGATCGGGGCAGAGAGGTACAGTAGTTCCCTCTCATATCAGCTACAGATTGCCTACTGTATAATTCTGGTTGGTTTGATGTGAAAAAATTGTATTTGCGTCGCAAAAAACTGTAGACTTTAATAAAATAAAGCCTGTAAAGTAAATAAAATAGTTGTATATTTTGACTTATAACTCCTTATCAAAGAATCATTACCCTTTCAGGTACTTTTTTGTACCCTTTATACTGTACGTACAATTTATACCTTTTGCTTCAATTTATATATATAGATATATTTTTTTTTACCCTCAAAAACGCATGCAAAGTAACGCGCGCACACACACACACACACACACACACACACACACACACGCACACACACACAAAACACTAACCAGTCATGGGTGTCTATGAGGTCATGCACACAAAGGGGCACGTACTGCTTTCCTCCGAGAGTGTTAACCTGTGCAGGAGTTCAAAATAAAATGCACTCAGCAGGCATCACATGCCTCAGAGGAAGCATTTGCTTGCTTTGACTTCCCTGGTTTGTAGGTGCTGTGTGACCAGAAAGTTCCCTTTGATGGGTGGGAATTGGCTATGACTAAAAAGGGAGACAAATAATCCATTAAAAACTAAAAGCACTCTGAGAGGGCAATCCTCCGCCAAGCCACAAAAATTATAGCTGGGCCTGCTGTAATACCACCCTTCTAGAAAATCCATCTACCTCATAGTGTTAAAGAATACTTTAAAGCAGATCATCTCCAAAATATAATGGAGTGTTACTTGGGCCATCAGAAGAAAAAAAAATCATAAATTTATTACCAATTTTTTGTGGTAAGTTGCTCAAACCCCCCCCCCCCCCCCCCCCCCCCACACACACACACACACACCCCCACCCGATTTACCCACAGCACACACACACACAGGCAAACAAACCGAAACTGACAAAAAACATAACCTCCTTGGCAATGGTAAAAATATGTATTACCTTGAGGTACAATTATTTGACCTAGGGGTTACAATATTGTCCCATATTTCTTAAATTGTAGTTAATAATGATTATCTATGAATTCTTTTTGAAATATGATTGTATGAATTGACTGTGTACTCTTTCAGGTAAATGTATACTTACTATATCTGTATGTACACATTTCCTGCTAATTTTAGGAAGAATGCATTTTACTTAAGCAAAGATGCAAAAATCCTGGCTCTTCTCCACAATATGTTTTTATTATCGCATTTAATTAGCATTAATCTGTAATGAAAGCACAATAATTTTAGCATTAATATAAATTATTATTCACTCACTCACTCTCTCACTGATTGGCTGAACTGCTTAATCCTACTACTTGGGTCTCGGGGTGACTGCCAGCTGACACTGGGTGAAGGCAGAGTACACCCTGAACAGCTCTCCAGAACAACACACACACAGCCATTCACATTCACATGTTCACCTAGGGGCAATATGAAACAGCCACCAAGCTTAATGTGCATGTTTTTGGACCGTGGGAAGAAACCAGAGTACCCAGAGGAAACCCACACAAGAATCCACACAGAAACACACAAGCCTAGGAATTGAAACCAGGGCCTTTTGCTGTGAGGCAGACATGACAACCACTATGCCTCCGTGCTGCCCTATCAAGTATTAATACTTAAATATTCCTTAACAACCACTTCCCAAACAGAGAATCACTAAAAACACAGGCACTCTTGACTTAAAACTCCTCAGTTAGACATCAGACATTTCATTCTCATTCATGGCATTTACAACTGACTCATAATGAATAGAGCATGAAGAAAATGAAATATTCTGATTTATAACTACAGCAAACTACACCCAAACCACCGCGTTCGAAAACAGGGTTTTACTTCTCCATGCTATCTGATTTTCACACCAGTGCTGGAGCGAGAGCAATATTCACTGAACAGCCACAGCCTGGACGTCATGCTAGCTTGGTTGTTTTAGCAGCTGTGTAAAGCTGGATAGTGATGATGGTGATGACTGTGAAGACCTTACATTCAGAGAAACCCACTGTGTATACACACACACACACACACACACACACACACACACACACACACACACACACACACACAGAGTTGAATCTGAATCAAATTGAATATGACCGCTGGCTACGAGTGAGAAGTTGTTTGTGCTAGCATATGAAATGTTTGTCCGTGTTGTACAAAAGAATGTAATGTCCTAATTATTCATCCTTATTGCCACAAGCAAGGACAATGGATTCAAATTCATCTGTACTCACATGTTCTCTCTAAAAGTCCCTTCAAACAATAACAGTAAATATTTGTTACACTTTACGGCCAATAATCTGTTGCTACATTTTAATCCTTATAACTGAGTCCACTCTCACGTTGCCCGATGCTAATATTATGAATTACACATGAGGAAAAAAGTTTTAGTTCTGACATCAAACAAACAAACAAACAAACAAACAAGCAGACAGACAAACAAACAAAAAACAAACAAACAAATAAATAAATAAAACATTTTAGAAAAGTACATCACAGAACATCTTGAAGAAAAGCAGAGATCAGCATGGACAGCATATCTGATTATCATTGCCTGATACTAAGAAAAGTTCCCCAGGGAGTTTGGTTCTCTCAGGTTACCTGAGGTAATCATTTATAGATTTAGGCACTGCCTGAAAGTGGAGCTCCTGATAGACGTAACTTGATAGGTGTCTGAGACTGGGTTTGCTTTTTACTGCCTTCCTAATTTCTGTTTTCCTTTATAATCACCTGTCTTATTATTTTGATTATCCGATTAACTAGTTCATGTTTTGTCAAGATTCTGATCTCTGTGTTTGCTCCAGGAACATTTATCCACCTGTAAATCTGTCAGTCTACCCAAGTTAGACTTTGTATTTTTGATTTTGGCTATTCTGTTTTGCTTTTATTAATAAATCCTTTTTTTAACTGCTGCTGGTCCACATGCAAGTTAGCCATACATAACAGCCAATCAGCATCAGCTCAGTGACTTGAGAGCCTTATTGGGTTTCCTGTAGCGGGCACATGCAGACACTGGACAGGACAACCAACCAAGCCATATTCCAGGACTATTTAAAATATTTTCATTTTATTAATGAATGAGAGCATATATATATATATATATATATATATGTCATTTAAACTTGGGGGACAAAATTCATGTAAGCTACCAAGAATTGGAGTTGGTGGGAAAATTTTATTCAAGGACAAAAAAAAAGTACAACACCTGTGTGGAGTTTGCATGTGTATGCTGATTAATCAAAACAAATGGATTGAGTTCTTTTTTTTTTGGTACAGCATCTACAGAGTAGAAGCAGTGGTGGCCCGGTGGTTGAGTGTTGGATTACTGATCTGAAGGTCAGGGGTTAAAGCCCCACTATCACCGAGTTGTCACTGCTGTCCCCCCAGTGCAGCTAACTGGGCTATCAAACACCAGTCATGTCTCTCACTGTCTGTGGTGAGAGGCATGCAAAAGGATCATCAGGTAAAACAATGTCATTCATAAATAGTAGGCCAGTGGGTTGCCGTCAGCGTGTTTCTGCCCTGTGATGGCCTGGCGAGCTGTCCAGGGTGTAAACCGCCCTAGCCCAGAATCGGCTGAGATGGGCGCCAGCCTCCGAACGACCCTAATTAGCATTAAGTGGTACAGAAATGAATGAATGAATGGTACAGAAAATGAATGAATGGATGATGAATGGATCTACAGAGTATATACAAAACATATTGAAATTGTATGAGACTAAAAGTGCTTGCCTATCACCCTCTTCCAGAATTACTCAACACATGTCTAAAAAGGTACTCCTGTGGTTTTGGTGAGTCATAGTGGACCCCCTTACAGGACAAAGAGGACAGCCCCGATAGTGCAAAATTAATGAAACCAAAAACTTATTTCGTTGAACCCTTCTCTCATTTCTACAGTAGTTTTTGTTCAAAAGGATGAGTGGCTTCTGAGAAATGGAGTGCATGACAGTCACAAGGCTGTGGGCTAACCGCATTCATCTGTGTATCAACACAGTGATCTCTAGAGTTACCCTAGAAGAGACAGCTTCCTCTTGTTTGTGCTGTGAGGTGAAGATAAGGGCCTCTGTGTTGCCTCTTCTGCCTCCTGTCTTCATAGTGCATTGATGAGTGAAATATTCCAACCCTTTTATTCATCCTTAATACCCCTTCACTTCCTCTTTGTTTGTATCTTACACGTCTTTAGCCTCCAGTTATAGTATAATTAATTAAAGGATGTCTTCTGGGTATGAAGCTCACACACTAATGCTATATCTGCTAGCAAGCTAGATACTGAGTACCTGTTCAACCCGTTTCAGTTTATAAAATCAGCTCTCAATCTAAAAATCTGGTCAGTGTCTAGAAACAGGATCTATTTATTCACATTGATAACCAATTGCAGTACAGCAACAAAGAAAACCTTCAGACATTGGGGTATTGTGAAAAAAAATGCTTACAGGCAAGATTTCCATAATAAACCGAAACCAAAAATAAATAAATAGATAACTGTATTCCTCCAGAGGAGGATGATAGTGAATTGGAGGAGAAACTTGAAGGAAATTCATTCAAATCAAATTCAATTTTATTTGTCACGTACAAAATCATACACAGTACACAGTTCAGTCATCATTCATTCATTTGCCACACGCCCTGAACAGAGCGCCAGACTATTAAAGAGCCAAAACATACAAATATTCACAATTACCCCAAGGGGCAACTTGGAATACCAAATTAGCCTAACGTACATGCCTTTGGACCCTAGGAGAAAACCAGAGCACCCAGAGTAAACACATGCAAGCACGCCAAGAACTTGCAAAACCCACAAAGAAATGCTCTCGCCGAGCCTAAGACTCAAACCACTACGCTACTGTGTGGCCCAACTCGATGGAAATTAAACGTAATAATTTACTCAAAGCTTTCATTTAAAATGCCCTACGATCCTAAAAGCAAAGCTGAGGCCTTTCCTAAAGGAATCATTAGGTGTAAACTCAAATGTTTTCCAAGACACTTTTTCATCCAACCTTTCCACCTTCATCCGGATGTTATTTGCTCTGGGTAGAAAAAAATGCAAGTTTAATTGCTCACCAAACAATTATTTTCTGTATTAGTAATTTTAGCTCCTAAGAAAGACTCACATGAACCAAGCTGAACAAGAACCATTAATATAGTCAGTGTTGATGGTATACCATATGTATAAGCCATTAGATTAATGAAAGGAATATCAGAGGATCAAATCAGTCTCCACACATGAACTTGATGGTAATTAATTTTTCCTAAATGTCTGATTTAACCTTCACTATTGAGTCACAACACTATATGACTGGCTCGGTTAGGCTTCTCAGCTAATTGCCAAGCTCTTCCTGTGCTCATTTGAGTGTAAGCTTTGACATTTAATGATCAGAAAACCATGGTGGTTGGGACATAGCTAATACAGGTCGAAAAGAACATCCACGAACAATCACCACGTGCAGAAAGGCTTAATAGAGGAATATATCTTCCTCTATTCATATTTCAATAATTAAGCATGCAGGCAGAGAGGAAAATAACCAGAAGTCTTTTGGTTTGAAACAAAATTTGCTCACCTCAAATTAATTTTGAAGATGGAAACAGTAATTAAAAAAAACATAATTAAGTCTTAAGTCTTGTTAATTTGGTACAAGTAATGTGTAATAGCAAGCAAGAGCATTCTGTATCATATCTCAAGCTCTAGTGGATCAGTCTCATCTAAAACCTTGGTATTTTTCTCTGCAACACAATGCCAATCTTGGTATAACTAAAATCAGAGGAGGTACATTATTGTACCTCTGTAGTGTATAACTGGAGGAGGTACACTGTATTGTACAAGATAATTAAATTATAGCATTGAGGGGCTCACACAGACTTGACTATATGGGTGGCAGATTAGATGGGTTCTTTGTCATATTTTCTTTGGAATGAGCTGTTCCTAAGTGTTGGCCTTTTAAATTTTAATCAGAGATGAGGGAAAAAATCATACGATTCTTTTGTGCAGCAATTCTGGCTCCAAAATCTAAATTTTTTTTGTTTTTACCCCTCAGCCAGTTATGGCTATGGTATTGTTGTTGGCTTGGTGAGCGGGAGGGCGGGCGGGTGGTCGGCGTGACAATAACATTGTCCAGGCCATTGCTCGGCTCATGCACAGGCCATCTTTCTGAACTTTTGCATAGGCACTCCTTGTGACCTGAAACTGTGTGTGGAGTAGCTAATTTGCATATGTAACCTTTGACCTTAGGCACAGTGACCTTGAACATATAAAGTTGCCATTGCTCGGCTCACATGCATGATAGCTTTCTGAAATTGTGCATAGGCACTGGCTATGATCTAAACCTCTGCATAGGGTGGCTAATAAAATGTTAATTATCCGAAACTGTCCATATGGGGGATGTTTTTTTTGTCCTTCGTGCACTTGAAACGTGCTGGCTGAGGGGTTATGACGTTCTATGGAATATTTTTTAATTGTTAGAATTCAAAGTGCTAAAACATTGCTATTTCTCTACATTTCTACAGGTGGAGCAATCTAAATCTATTCTGTGTGGTTGGAGAGAATTCAATGTTTTAAATTTGTAGCAAAAAAGAAAAAAACTAATATCCAAAGAAGAGAATTGTACAATTGAATCACATACAGAATTGCAATACAAATCAAACTGGCACCTAGATACCTTGACAATATCGTATTGAGTGGTCCCTACTGAATTCCATCCCTTGTTTTAATTAGGAAAGTGCATGTCTGGAGCATTAAAACTGCTTAATTGCACCCACTTCATTTCTGCATTATCTTTGTGTCAGTGTTCATTTCGACCTTTTCACACCCCTTAAGGACACCTTCACTCCGGCTACTTCTTACTCCTGCCACATTTCTTTTTCCCTTCTTACTCTGGGAATTCATCCTGAGGTGAAAAACTACTCAAAGACTGCACTGTATACAGCAGAGAGCCTTGAAAGAGGGGGGAAACAGGCAGGTCTGACAGTACCCCACTATGCAAGGTATCAGCTCACACACATACTGCTCAGTCAACAAAAAATGAAATAAGTCCACTGTATGTCCCTGCAGTCTTACACCAAGTAAGCCTAAGCTTTGAGGCAAAGCCTATACCTGCATCTTTCTTCTTTATGGCTTTATCAAAAGGAATAGAACATCCAAGAAAATCAGGCAGCCTTGATAAATATTCACGAGAACAAGGAGAAGAATCGAATCACACCAATTGCAGATGTTCCACACAAAAGAAGCCAAATGGACCAATTTTTCTTTGAAGCATACCTAGCTTTTGCAAAATGAAAGCTACTTCAATAGAGAAAGCGCTCATCTTTTGTGTCAAAGACAATGAACTAACTTACACACGCCTCCACCAAAGCTTTTCTCTAAAGCTTTCAGGTTTCAGAGTTTGGAACAGTAGGTTTTTTGTTAAACATGATTTTTAAAAAGGAAAAAAAAATCATACAAATGTGAAATGTGGCTAACTTTGAAGTATTCACTTTACCAGCTTACTTTGGTCTACTCTCTGTCAACCTTTGCTTACCCATATATTTCAATTTCTTCTGCAACAACCCTCGAATGAGAGCAGCAAGGGCTTATTAAATAACCAGTGTGAATATCTCATTGTGTTAAGAAAATCAAAAATCTTCCATGAACTGAAATTCAGACTTTTACACTGAATGTCATCAGAACACTTTCGTCATCATGTTACAAACTCCCCATGAGTCAGTGCAAAAGTTTTCAAAAACCTAATTACCTAAAGGAAATGATTTCCACGGTGATGAAAAAGCTGAAACGCTAGTTATCCAGATAACCAGTGAATACCTTCAGGCTAAAAAAGCCTCTTCAGCTGTACTTGGGCTAAAGTACTTGTTCCGATACTTTCGGATTTTATACGCAGATGCTACAGGAAGCCATGTCTAAGTGGATCAGTTGTTGGAAGCCCTTAACACTGGGACTCCACAGAACTGGCATGAACACTGACCATCAGCTACATCATGAGTCCATGGACATACCATTATTGGGCTAGTTTGGTTTATAAAAAGTCTATTACTGGTCCATTTTCTACAGGACCCAATATCATTAATATGCATACCAACCATCAATACCATTAACATCACCTGACTGGTTTGCAACTACACAAACCATACGCAGCAAGCACTGTGTTCTGACTCATTTCAATCCTAGCCAGCATTAACAGTTTCAGAAATGTGTGCTACAGGAGCTCTTTTGTGGGATCAGACCAGACGTATTAACCTTCACTCCCATTGCCCATCAATTAGCCTTGGGCACCCATGACACTATTGCCACTTAACTGGTTGTACTTTCTTAGGCCACCATTGATAGGTACTTACCACTGCATTCCAGGAACACCCTACAAGACCTGCTTTTTTGGAGATTATAGATGAATAGAAGAATAGAGTCATTAAACCATCATAATGTGGCCCTTGTCAAAGTTACCACTTGCTCAGTTTTCCTGCTTCCAACACATCAACTTCAAGAACTGACTCATTTCACCTCTATGTGGTCATAATATTTATGAAGATATCGTTGGTTGTTGTAGCAATACATTAAAAAGTTCTGTTCTGACCATGTACTTGTCCCTGTAACATCTGGCAAGGACATCATCCTTGACGTCATAGATGAAAGGTTATAAACTCTGGCATGTGATCTTTTTCAGACTGACCACAAGCATACCCTGATATTTCACTATTGGACCAGCCAGGCAAGACTTAGCTTTGTGTGTAAAAAGATGGTTATCATACATTTTATTTATCAGTCCAGGTACAATATAATCTTTTTCACTCACTTACACATTTTCCAAACCGCTTAATCCTACCAGAGTTCCAGAGAGGCTGGAGCCCATCTCAGCCGAGACAGGGTACACCCTGAACAGCTTACCAGGACATCACGGAGTCAACACCCACAACCATTCACACTCACACCTAGGGGCAATCTGGAACAGCCAGTTATCCTAATATGCATGTCTTTGGACTGTTGGAAGAAAAGTACCTGGACCTATATCACCGTACAGCCCCAGATAATAATTTTGTAATCCATAAATATTTATTCATTTGCTGGAGCGCTTTAACCTACGAGGTCGGAGGGAGACAAGAGCCAGGCAACACACAGTCTTTGGACTGTGGGATGAAACTGTAGTACCTGGAGGAAACCCATGCAAGCACATGGAGAACATGCAGACTTCACAGAAAACCACCCTTGCTGAGCACAGGATTCGAACGCAGGTCCTTCTTGTTTCGAGGCGGACATGTTAACCACTATGCCACCGTACCACCCTCGGCCCCAAATATTTTGGTCAGGCTTTGAGGCACACAATCACAATAAACATTTCACTGTGGCCAAAATCTAGTTCTATTACCATCTGGAGAAAATGTCTTCATCAGTCACACTAAGGGCAGCTTCAGATCCAGCTTTTGCGACCCACTGCTTTTGTATTTTGGGTTCTCCCTGCACCAGGACACATGATCCAGAACAACTAATTATCAACCATTTCCCTGAGTAGAACAAATTTCCCTCTTCTTTTCTTCTTGATATACACTGGCATATCCCCAGAACTAGCCCCCTGGGATTACAATGACATTTTCTGACATGCACCTTGTGTATAGAAGTGGATTCCAGGAAATGATGCTGAAGAACAGCAACATAAGAGCATCCTCATTCCCTGTGGTGATAAAGGTGGGGAAGTGAAGAAAAGCTGGTTTTAAATCTCAGTATACACTTGTTAGAAGGAAAAATAGCAAACTGTACTTTTGCACATCACCTTATATTGTGCTCATCTAGGATATAGTGTAGCTTTGGAGCTTTACACTGATGTTCAGGCCTTAAAAACGACTGATGTACCATTAAAACTTCTTTTTATAAAGTACAACAGCATGCATCTTCCCAGGGTAAATATACATGATGAAATGAGAAAAGGTATCATTGCTTGATAAAGTGCACTTTTATTATCACGTCCATGCGTATTTTCCTGCTTTAGTAAGAGAGACACACCTTAAAACCCTGCAACAGGTGGACAATTTAGGAAAAAAATCTTTTTGGGGGACTCACACAAGCGCGTGATAGACGAAAGCCCAGGCCCGCGGTCGCTCGAGCAGGTTGTACAGGCAGTTCTGCAGGCGGCGGTAGCGCGCGTTCCTGCGGCCGCTTTGCGCTCCGTACACCAGCGGCTTGCCGAGCAGGCTGAGACGGGCGCCGCGCTCTCCACGCCGTCCGTCCGCACCGTGGCGTCGCGCGACCCCGCCGCCCCGTTCCACGTCCACTGTGCCGCGTGTTTCGAGACGCACGCCGCCGGAAGCGCCTTCGTCTCCGCCGCGGTCGCGCGGCATGTCGTTACCGGAGAGTGCGCGTCGCTCCGAGCGCGCGATTCATGCGTGCGTGCGTTCGTCGCCGCCGCTCACAGTCCCGTGCGACGCTTCACGGGGAAACCGGACGCGGAACAGGTTTCCCGCCACACGCACCACACAGTCCAAACATACCCCAGTGCCCACACTTCCGACAAACTGCAAAGCGCTTTTTCTTTTTTACCGCCGGGTTTATCGCGTTTACTTCCTCACGCGCGCTGCGCCTTTGACGTAAAAACACAAACGTCCGAAGTGTTTCACAGTCAGATGACACTCGGGAGGCGTCTCGAACCTGCGTCTTCAGCTCCAGCGCGCATCAATGCCGCGTCCTCGCGTTCTGTCGCGCTGTGACTGAGGAGCGCACGCACAGGAAACAGATCATGCCGGCTGTGCCTGCTCTACTCTGAGCAGCAATAGCGCTTTCTCTTTCTCTCTCGCTCTCTCTCAAACACACACGCACGCACGCACACACACACACACACATTTCCAGTAGTGTTTACATCGCTTTGAAACCAGTAGCTCTTTGTAGGCTGTGCATAAAACATGATCTCTTCCCCAGCACCTTTTAGAATCTCTCTGTACGTGTGTGTGTGTGTGTGTGTGTGTGTGTGTGTGTGTGTGTGTGTGTGTTTAAAATAGATTAATGCAAACTTTGAAACAACAGTTGCACTGTTTCCTGTCTTCACGCCTAGCTCGCTATGTCACACTAAGTACGTGCTCGAAATAAAACCTTCAGAATTGTATACTACAGTAAATAGCATGTCAAAATAAAATGCGACTAGTTATACTGGATTCAAAAACTCAGTAATACACTGCTGCCTTCATCAAAACACTGAAATCTATGTATGTATGTATGTATGTATGCGTGTATGTATGTATGTATGTATGTATGTATGCGTGTATGTATGTATGTATGCGTGTATGTATGTGTGTATGTATGTATG
>JAOUQZ010000026.1:10005297-10015755 GCA_028564935.1 Neosilurus hyrtlii
GAGAGAGAGAGAGAGAGAGAGAGAGAGAGAGAGAGAGAGAGAGAGAGAGAGAGAGAGAGAGAGAACTTGTTTCATAGGCGTTCCACAAAATTAAATCTAACTGTAAATGGATACCAAGAACAATCAGACATGCCATTTTTTACTGTCACCAGTAAATTATTTCTAATATACAGCAAATGATTCTGGCAGAGTGTTCTTACAGATATTTCTGTAAGCATTCAGATCACTATTTTTCTTCAAACCCATGTTAGTTCATTCAAATGATTCTTTGTTTCTTTCTTTCTTTTAAATCCACACTAACAACATCAAGCATCAGAGTACACTACTTTAAAAACTATTTCTTTATAATTGCTAATCAATTTCCTAAATACAACCCAGCTGAGCTTCGTGTGTCTCCTCAGCCTGGTGTGTAATCTGTCATGCAGGGACTTGATCTGCTCAGTGAAAAGACACTCGAGTAATACGGCGCTAATTGGCCACATTTGGAGCTTAATGAGTCCCTGGAGCAAATTCACGCTGGCTCATCAGATGCCATGACAGAATGTGCGTTTATGGCTGAAGTGGCTGAAGAATGACCCAGCAAAATTTGCCAAACGGAGGGAGTGCTGATTGCATAGGGCTGCTGCCATGCCATGTTTCTGGCCCTGAAGTGCTTTGAGAACCCTGAACTGCATATGATTATCTAACACGCATCTTGACATAAGTCTGCCATCTGCTGGCAACTTCAGTGGAATTTCTTAAGAGTCACCTGAAGAAAACACAATTAGGATTGCTGGGAGGCTGGAGCCTATCTCAGCCTACACTAGGGGTAATTTGGAACAGCCATTTAGTCTAATGTGCATGTCTTTGAACTGTGGGAGGAAACCAGAGTGCAGGAGGAAATCCACACAATCACAGGGAGAACATGCAAACTCCAAACAGAAAAGCCTGAGCCCAGGACTCAAATCCAGGACCTTCTTGCTGTGAGGCGGACGTGCTAACCACAACACCAACTTGCCGCCCCACAGAGAAAACAAAAATGTGAAATATCCAAAACAAGGCTTATTTTTATTTGTACCTTTAGGCAGACCACTTTTCCCATGCAGTACTAATTTCCCCTTGCATTTTCCCACATTGAGAAAGAATGAAAAGAATAATGAATGCTGATGTAACTTTTTTCTTTTCTTTTGTATGGAAGAAGAAGAAAGATGCCATAACTGTCATAACTGTATCAGGGCATGCCTGCACAGTGGTGAGCACTCACGCCTCACAGCAAGAATGACCTGCATTTGAGCCCTGAGTTCGGTGGAGACGTTTCTGTATGGAGCCTGCATGTTTGCATGGGTTTCCTCTGGGTACTCTGGTTTCCTCCTTCAGTCTAAAGACATTCACATTAAGCAAACTGGCCATTTTAAATTGCCCATAAGCAGCATAAATGGATGTTTGTTCTAGAGAACAGAGGGCTGTTCTGCAGGGATCTTGCAACCCCTTTGGGTAAAAACATTTAGTGCTGTGCAAAAGTTTTAGGCGCCCTTTTAGAAATGCTGTCGAGCAAAGATGCCTTTAAAAATAATGAAATTAAGTTTTCTACCTGAAAACGAAGTCATATACAATAATATTAAACAATGTCAGTACCTGGTGTGGGTGGCATGGTGGCATAGAGGTTAGCACGTCCACCTCACAGCAAGAAGGTCCTGGGTTCAATTCTTGGCCTCAAGTGGTTCTGTGTGGAGTTTGCATGTTCTCCCCGTGCTTGCAAATTGACCCAAGGTGTGAGTGTGAGTGTCAACCTCCCCATGACCCTAGTAGGATTAAGTAGTTTGGCAAATGAGTGATTGATTTTGAGATATTTTCAATTATTTTACTTGATTTTTGACTTGATGCCAAGTCTTTAAGGACAAATATCCTTCATAAGAAATAAACAGTACAAAATATTTCTTCCACACACTTTTTTATTTGGAAATAATAAAAACAAACTCTTTTTTTATATATATATAAAACATACACATCATTTGAGCCACATCTTTATACAAACATAAGTGTTTCAAGTGAATACTCGTTTTTTAATTTATTTGTCCATTTTTTTTACTTATTTCAGTGGAACATATAATATGAGTTGTAAACAATCTGCGTTTTTTTTTGTTTGTTTTTTGTGTGTTTTCTTTTCATTTACTACCCAGTAATACTGTATAATAAAGTCAAATGAAAACCGGGCTCACATAAAAAAAGAAACCGATCTTGGCTATGTTTTTTCCTCCAATCAACACTTTTTGAAGTGAGAGGTTTGTATTGAAAGCACAGAGATGGTCATGTTTGTCGAGGAGCGCTTCGGCCCGCTGAGCGTGAGATGTTGTCAGACGGTTCTGACGTCTCAACTCAGCAAGTCAGTGGCCCCTCAGGAACTGAGGCGTCTTTTGTAAAGAAAATCCTTGGCCCCTTTTGCAAATATGGCTTAACCGATATAATGGTTAGTTCATATTTACAATCTGTGCACATTCAGTGCTTTTGTGCATGTATTATCGTATTTCACACCTGTTCATTTCAGTAGCTACTGTATATGTCACTCTAATTTATTTATAATTAGCTAATCTCTGTCTCTTGGAGATAAAGAATCATTTACATATGAGCTATTTGTAAAAGAAGGAGGTTAAGGTTATCATCAGTATTACAGTACAGCACATATTTTCCCCAAAGGGATTAGAAAAGACAAAGAAGTGTGAGAACAAAAAAACATTCATCACCGGAATGTAGGACAAGTACTGGAGTCTTTTTTCTTTTTCTGTGGATCTGAGAGTGAATGGCTTTAGGTTCTTAGTTTATCTCTTTATAATCAAGTACAAGCAAACTGTACAAGAACATGCAACAAACAAGCTGGCCTACTGTATGTGGAACTAACACAGGTATCTATTTTTGTTGCCTTTTTTGTTGTTCTGTTTATAAAAATGTGCATGCAGGAACAGGACATGCTGCTCCGCCCCCTCTGGTGGGAGGGGCCAGTAGCCAGGCAGATGATTGACGTTTGTAGTAGCAATGACAAAATCTGATTGGTCACTTAAATGTCACAAGCACATTGATTAAATGAACATTAAATGAAAAATAAATAAGATAAGATAAATGAACAAAGACAAATTCTTTCTTTCTTTCTTTCTTTCTGCTTTGTAACATTTATTTACTGAAAAACCATCCATGTTGTTGTGCTTGCCTTTGGCTACAAAATAAAAAAAAAAGTGTGAGACAAAAATCCAAGTGCATGCAAAAAGAAAGAAGAAAGAAAAAAAAAACAACAACAAAGAAATAAATGTGATCAAACAGGATGTGTTATACAGTATATTGCACCATCTTACAATATTCACCAAATCCGATTCGAGGTTTCTAGAGATAATATAAATTATATATAATTTTACATAACTTTGCGTGAGCGGCACGGTGGTGTAATGGTTAGCACGTCCGCCTCACAGCAAGAAGGTCCTGGGTATTTCTCTGTAAAGTTTGCATGTTTTCCCTGTGCTTGTGTTGTCCTTCACATTAGATTAAATGGCTGTTCCAAATTGCTCCTAGGTGTGAGTGTGGATGATTGTGTGTATTTTTGTCCTGCAATGGAATGGTGAGCTGTGTACTCCGCCTTTGCCCAGTGTTGGCTGAGATATGCTCCAGCCTCCCTGCGACCATAGGATTAGGTGGTTTGAGAAATGAATAAATGTGTAACACTGTGTATTTTTATTTATGAAAATGAATACTCACTTTCACACAAAAGGCCACATTTATACCTTGCATCAACGTTTTTCTAATGATTCAGACAGAATTGTGTTTGCTAGGGATGCATGAATACTGAAATCAACATCTGACACAAAACTTAAACCATTAACACAAATACCAAATTGAAGCCAAAATTTGAAGAGGTTTAACTAAGGCATCTTCCTACAATATGACTAAAGTGATGTTTATTGCCTGCTTTTCACCTTAATTACAGCATATAATGACCATGGCATTGTTTCAACAGATTTAGGTAACATCACAACATTTATTTCCATCCAGAGCTGGGTTAATTTTTCACTGACATCTTTAATTTATGATACTAAAAATTGAACCACTCCATGAAGTCTTCTCCAGCATATCCAAAAGGCTTTAATTAGTGATAAGGTCAAGACTCTATGATGCCAGTTCATGTGTGAAAATAATTCCCCATGCTTCCTCAACCATCTATTCCTTCATTTTCTGAACCGCTTAATCCTAATTAGGGTTGGGGGGAGGCTGGTGCCCATCACAGCCGACTTGGGGCGTGGGCAAAGTACACCCCGGACCACTCACCAAGCCATCGCAGGGCAGAAACATGCTGACGGCAACCCAATGGCTTACTCTTTATAAAAGACAGCAATGGTTCTTTTATATACCTCTCAACACAGACAGTGAGAGACATGACTGGCCTTTGATAACTCAGTTACCTCCACTGTGGGGACAGCAGTGAAAACTTGGTGATAGTGGGGCTTTAACCCCCGACCTTCTGATTAGTAAGCTGCTCCCTGAACCACTGTTTCACTATTTGATCCAATTTTATATACGTGTCATCAGGGAAGAAAAAGTCTATTGATGGGGTAACCTAGTTATTTGGTACATTCAGGTCATCAGACTTTTTACTGCCACCTAATGATGCTGAGCCTCGACCCAACTAAATGAAGCAACAACGCCCCAGTGATTACGCACTGTAATCAAAGTTAAGGGCACCCCAACAAAATAAAAAAAACATACTTTTTTTTTTTTTACGTGGGCAGCATATCTTAAAACAGTAGCGTAGTGTTTATGTTTATTAACAATTTTAGCTCTTCTGCTTGCTGAACACAGTTTAAATTGTGAAGTGTTTAAAAAATAACACATTAAACACATAGTAGTTTACCTCTAGGTGGCACGTTGATGTATGGTTAGCTTGTTTGCCTTACAGCAAGAAGGTCCTTGGACTGAGGGTGTTTCTATGAGGAGTTTGTTTGTTCTCACTGTGCTTGTGTGCGTGTGTATTGGCCTGCGATGGTCTGACGAGCTGTTCGGGGTGTACCTCACCTTATAAACCCTAATAGGATTAAGTGGGTCAGCAGATGAGTGAGAATGAGATGAGTAAGAGCATCACTATCAGCACACAGCAACAGCTTACATGCAATAGCGGGCAAAAGTTTTAGAACACACCGATTTTCTCAGTTTTATCATGTATGTAAAATGTAAACAGCTCAAGTCCAGTGAATGACCTGAAAAGGAACAAAAGTTAATGGTATGTAGGAACTAGTTTGGGCTGAAGTGGGCATAAGGGTGAAGCAACAAGTCCAACACATTTGTGGGAACTTAAACTTTCAGAACAGTATATGATTTCTATCACTGAAAGTATGCCACAAATGATTAGCTGGAATATCTGCAAAAAGGGTAGCTACTGTGATTAATCAAAACTTGAGATGAATTTGTATGAATCAGAACAATTCAGGGACTTTTTCTTTTAACTGTTTTTTGTGGAATGCACTCTCCGGGTCTGAAACAAAGTGTCTCGGGGTCTTGTTTACAAGTGAGGGAAGAATGGAACGTTAGATCAACAGGCAGATCGGTGCAGCCTCTACTGTTAAACGGGTCTTGTACTGGTTCGACGTGGTGAAGAGGGAGCTGAGCCGAAAGGCAAAGCTCTCAATTTACCAGTCGATTTATGTTCCAACCCTCACCTATTGTCACGAGCTTTGGGTACCGAAAGAACAAGATCGTGGATACAGGTGGCTGAAATGAGCTTCCTTTGCAGGGTGGCGGGGCTCTCCATTAAAGATGGGGTGAGAAGCTCAGCCATCCAGGAGGGGCTCAGTGTAGAACCAGGGCTCCTCCACGTTGAGAGGAGCAAGCTGAGGTGGCTAAGGCATCTGATTAAAATGCCTCCCGAACGCCTCCCTGGTGTGGTGTTTCGGGCATGTTCAACCGGGAAGAGACCCCGGGGTCAACCCAGAACACGCTGGAGGAACTATATCTCTTGGATGGTCTGGGAACGCCCTGTTGTCCTCCCAGAAGAGCTGGAGGAAGTGACTGTGGAGAGGGAAGTCTGGACCTCACTGCTTAGACTGCAGCTCCCAGGTCCCTACCCCGGAACAAGTGGAAGAAGTTCATCCAGGTCCCACTGAGACAAAAAATGTGGAAATATCAATAAAAACTATATTAAAAATGGGCGTGCTCTAAATCCTTTGACCAGTAGTGTAAATACAGCGAAATGAAACATATAATAAAACCCTGATTACTTAATTACCAAGTTGGTAAAGAATTTTCAGTATCAGTACACGTGTACGCATTCATACTTATACTGAATGTGATGCATCCCTAGTATTTGCAGTCACTGCTGTCCCATTATGATTGTGTCCCTGTTTTTTTTTTTTTTTTAATATTATAAGGTCATATTCCTGGCAGAGAGAGTGGTCAGTGTGATGATCGCTCTACCACCAGGCCAGGATCTTTGTGCTATGTTGCTTATTATAATTATATATCTGGCTGGCCGAAAAACTTAAAATAGCTTAGAGACAAAAGTATGAAAAAAGGTTTCCAAACTAAACAAAAAAAGGGTTTTCTGTAGTTCACTTTTCTTTTAATTTTTTTATTTGCCAAAAAACAGAACAACTTCTATTACTTCATACTACTCCAATGTGTTTTCGATCAGACACTCTTTTGAACACAGCTATTCCGTTCTGTGAACAAGCTTCATTTATCGCTTCAGATACGCTACAGATATACACTGTATAGCTTTGTTTGTGCAGTGTCTATCTATTGTGTGTTTGATTCAGTTTATATGTCTGTATCTACACTCATTTCCCTACAAAGTAAAAATGGGAAAGAGGCAGTAAGACATTTTACCCATCTGAAAATTCACTTGAAATTCTTAGCTGCATGTTAAGTTAGTTTGCTAAGCTTCTTTTGACTTTTAACCTGCTTCCTTTTTCAAAAATGCAAAACAATTAAATCAAGCCATTTCATGGACATGTAATAAATTATTTAAAAAAACTAACAAATTAGTTCCTGGTACCTAGCGGAGTTGTGTTACTACTGAGGATCGTCGCAATGCTAAATTTTTTATCAGGTTACATTGGAGTAAGGTTGTATTGCTACACTGTTGGTCAGATTTATGTCAAATTTGCATAACTTTATTCACCAACATTATTAATATGCTAACAGCTGTCACAAAATGTTTACAGTCAATACAACTGTCATATTGGCCAACTTCTACATTTAAGCCTTAGTCTCACACAGCCAGAATAAGTTCACTGTAGACAACGTTAGACTTTTTTTTTGCCTTCCGAAGACTAGCATTATGCCTTAAGTTTTTCACATATTTCCAATGGAATCCGTGAGAACCAGGAGGACATGACTTCCAATGATTCCATTATATTGTGCCAAACACCATCAATTCAACCATTGCAACCATGTATATGAGGCATACATGCCCCACCAGATGTTATGGTAGCTTCCCATGGAGGTAAATGTACACAAAAGTGCAACTACCATGGATGCATCGCAGTTACTGCTGGTAGACACGATGACTACAACTTATGAATTGCAAATGTTCATGTTTCTCAGGTAATTTCATTTTCATATTTCCTCTGCCCATACTTTTCCAAAACACCACCTCCAAAATCTGGCAGAATAGTCACAAAATGGCCATGGTAATCCCAGCCATGGTTCTCAGTCATCAACAGACTGTGTGATACCATGATTTTACTCATTTGCCTGATGCTTGACTTGGCCATATTGGGTGCTGGAAACTGAGCAGTTGGCTGTTAAGGGTCTGTTTCAAGAACCCAAAAAGAGCACCTTGGTGCAGGGATTTGAACTCTTATCAGTAGCCCAAAACCATAAAAACTGACCTCTCCACTGCCCTTATAGCTTAATATTGTTTTTTTGTTGTTGTTGTTTTTTTCCAATGGAGGAATGAAATCAGAACAAAATAAATGAAATGTTAATGCAAGGTGTAAATGGCTGCAATTATCATTTGTTGTCTTAATGGTTCTTTCAATCTGATGATGACAGTAGTGGAGCATTTCGGAAATAAAATCAAAGCATGCCTTAACCAAAATCAACAATTTTGCTAATAGAAATGAAAGCCAGTGGTGACCATTTATAGAATAAAAGGAATAAAATTGTGCTGGTCCTCACTAATTTTCATTTTCTATTAGCCCATGATAGCATTTTTTGGTGATATTTTCCTTTTGAATCGCAAGTACGCCTTTTTGGTCCTCTTGATGTTTAGAACTGAGTCTTTGGTCAATGTGGCGTTTCAGAAGAGCTGAAGCATTAATGTACACTCAGACCACCAGGAAAGGTTAAAGGTGTGAAAGCGTATGAAAAACTGTGATGTGAATAGAAATTATATGGGAACACAAAATGAATTGCCGTCAATGTTTTTGGAGACACTTTTTCCTCAAGTAGTGCTTTTTTCTTCTCATTCTCAGCATAATCACCATGCACTCAGTACATTTATAGATAAGACAAATGTTATATTATGTGTTAGAGGTATGGAAAAAAAATCAGCTGAAAGAATAAACCAGGGAGAATGTAGCCTCTGTCACTTGTGGTAAACATCCTGAAAACAGTAACATTGTACAGATACTGGACCACAGCCCTGGGTCCTTGATGTTTAGGCACCAAAAAAATCATTTGGAATGGCCCTGCTACTTTCATGGTCATAACTGTTTGACTTTCAGCCTTTGCCTGTACAGGAGTCTTTACACAGACCCCACAATCTCTTGGTCAGAGGTTGTCATTGTGTTTGTAGGTTAAATGTTAAATGCACATTTCTTTAACAGTTATTCAACAGCTGAAAATCACCCTGCTTTAGTTACTCCAAGTTGCTAATAACTGTACTTTAGTTCCACAGCCATAACTACTTGATTTAATCATGGACAAACAACATTGGCGGAATGTAGAGGCCTTACTCTGAACAGACAAAAAACAGAAGGGAAAAAAGAAACACTACGGACCCAGTGTAATTGACGGGAGTGATTGTCATTTTTTCGTCAAAGCTTTGTCTTTTGTTCATCGCATTTTTTTCCGCTCTGCCTTTGATTGTGGCCCTGTCATGTCCTCAGTTGATCCTCTGGAGTGTGCTTTGTAAATTAGTGCACTAAGATCGAACCCCTCCAGGTCCTGAAGAACTGTCCAGAGATGACTGGGAAGCTCGCCTCGTCAGCGATGCTAATGTGGGGTCTACTAAAGAGGAGGGTGGAAACAGTTTGTACCAGCCAATCACATTGCTGGCCAGGTCCAGCTCCTCTAGTAGGATTTGTGCTACTCCCATGAAGGATTTGTGGTCCATTCGTCCATAATCGCCCCAGACAATGACCTAAGAGGAAGTCAACAATTTACTCGAATGGCTTGTAAAAATTTGGAATTGAAATCAGTCAAGCAGCCATGGTATGGTCCCATTATTGGGATCATGGCACACAAAAATAAGGCATACAACTGTGGAGTTGTAAAATAATCATAACCAACATACGCCCAATCATCCATCAATCCATTCCACTTATCAATCCTTATCAATCAGTTTCATAAAGGATTTAGAAAAAATCAATGTGTGCATGTCTTTGGACTCTGGGAGGAGTACCCAGAGGAAATCGGGGCATGTTGACGATGATTTGTAGCTCTTGGTACCATCACAGCAAGAAGATCCTTGGTTTCAGCCCTGTGGTTTGCGAGAACGTTTCTGTGTAGAGTGCATGTTCTCCCTGTACTTGTGGGTTTCCTCTGGGTACTTCCATCCTCCAACAGTAACATGAACATTAGGCTAAATGGCTACTCTAGATTGCTCCTAGGTGTGGATGTAAGTGTCAATTATTTTTTGTCCTAGAGAACAGGTTCTTCAGGGTGCCTGCAACCATTTCAGGTAAAAATATACAGTACAAAGGAAGTGGCCCAGTGCATCATGGGTATGGAACTAGATAATAAAAAATTCACACTCTGCACAAAAATAGCTCTGTTGGTCTTTATTCTGCAAGATGCAACAGTCTGTTCCTGCAAAGCCGACATTCACTGACCCTTCACTCAAAGCTGTGTATTGACATTGAAAAGCAGAACAGAACAGTGACTCACCTGTAACACTTTCCCCTGTGGGCTCTCTTCAAATTGCAGGGTCTGCTGGTAAAGAGGGTCCAGCGTTTTTCGTGCAATTTTTGTTTTCTTCTTGGCTACATATGCCCCGTTTTCCAGCAGGTAAACCTTTACATAAGGAGCTGAGAAAACAAATACACTTTCAAACAATTCCCTCCTCTTAAATACACCCTACAGATATTACAGGGATTACAGCCTAATTATGGGTGGTGTCAGAGTAGAAATAAATGTTAATCCAAAATGACAATGAAATAAGGAACAGTATAATGCTTAAATCCCCCAAATCTAATGGTTTTATCATACATACATACATACATACATACATACATACATACATACATACATACATACATACATACATACATACATACATAC
>JAOUQZ010000026.1:10048122-10058922 GCA_028564935.1 Neosilurus hyrtlii
TATATATATATATATATATATATACACACACACACACACACACACACACACACACACACACACACACACACATACACACACACACATAAGTGTGTGCGTGCGTGTGTGTGTGTTTGAATTTATGATATGCTATACTTACCCAATTGGCCTTGAAACGACTATTTCTACTTGAGGTGCCGACTGTGACTCTAAAATGATGTTGTACACTTCTTTCTTTGTTGCTCCAGGCAACGCCTTCCCATTCCACTGCAACACTTCATCACCTGAAATCAAAACATCCTTTTAAGCAAACTGTCATTTAACAGCCAGGAATACCTTCAAACAGAAGACCAAAGGTTAGTACATGAGGAACAAATAATAATAACAAGCATGTTAATGATATTTATCATCACCTTAATGCAAAATAAATCTTCTGACCAGTAACTCTCACCTGCTCTTAAATGGCCTACAACATCTGCAAGACTGCCTTTCTTTACTTTGGTGATGAATGCGCCAAGTCTTCCAGTCTCTGTAATTTTCCCACCAACCACCTAATCACAATAAAAGGTGCACTTGGTAAATTCAACAACATAAAATGTTAAAAAATGTTTTAATCTCTTCGAGAAAATTTTGAGTGGTAAGCTAAAAGATATAGGGTGTACTATTCAATGCAGCCCAGCCAAAAATATCCTATAGTTTATTATATAAAACTATAATTTCATACAGGAAACTACAGCAACCTGTAGAAAACTACAGTCTCTTTTTGTTGCATATAGGCAAACTATAGTTCTATATAGATATGTATAGTACCATACATCTACATATAGTGTCATATAAAAATATTATAGGCATTGATAGTATACTCATTTTCCTATATAGAACTATTTTCTCACACAGCTAGTTAAATATACACTTCTATAGGAAACAAGTTTTTGGTGCACATACCCATTTTACATATTATAAACACAAGTATATGCACGTATGTAGTACACGGGGTGCAGTATGTAATTCAGTTAATTGGTATGTAGAGTGTTCTATCCACTTACAACCCATAGGCATGTGGGTTTGCATGAACTAACATGGTATCTTTCTAACCTTACGCAAGAGCCTTAGCATGCATTTGCTAGGTGAGTCTGAAATGTGCGAAGTGTTTCCAGATAACACAAAAATATCTCTTGAACTGACTCGTGTGCATGTACATGAGCGTGGGTCTCTCACTTATCCTGTATGCATGTATGTGTAGAGCTGTTGTTTGATACTTGAAGTGTCACCATGTTTTAATATGTTAATACCATGAAATTGTTTTTTAGATTGTATATATATATATATATATATATATATATATATATATGTATATATATATTGTATATATATATATATGTAATATACATTTTTATTTTAGTTTGTTTTCTAAGTTCTTTATTTTATTGGCTCACAGGCAGAAAATAGTCTTGTGTAATGGCGCTTGCTGTCATGCATCGCTGAAATAAGGGTTAAAGCTAGGCAGTACTGCATGTGAGCATTTGTATTTTGAACTTTGTATTTTGGTAATGCTTTCATGCGATTCGTGTTGATAAAAGTGGATAATAAATACATTTGAGATCAGAATCAATATTTTAAAATATCTTTTAAAAAAGAATACAATATTTTAAAATAAGTAAAAATTTAATTCATACAGTTTCATTGCTTATTGGGCATTCAAATGGTTTGATATTAAGTCCAGACAAATACATTGCTAATCAGATATTTCTCAAGTGGGAAGCACTACAGTAGGCAGTAGATTTATTACTATGTATTTTAATTATAACTAACTGAATCTGTGTTCAATATTTTATCACATTTAGAGGACTGAGCATTCTAGCTGTTTTTTCTTCTTTTTTATTCTTCTTTTATAATTTCTGCTTTTAATGGAAATTGAAAGGAACCGAATGCTGCTAATCCTGTTTAAAAAATATGTTGCAAGAATTTTTCAAATCCTGTAGTTTAAATTGTGTAATGTAGTTTTTAGGAAACCATGGACTACGGACATTTGAAACTGGTGTATATATGGATATTTGTGATAATTTAAAACATTTAGGCAAACTGAAGTGAGGTACTAAGAAAAACCATAGAAACCAATGTGAATATCTAACCTAAAGGCAGTTGTGGCCCAGTGGTTAAGGCTGTGGGTTAGTGAAATGAAGGTTGGGGGTTCAAGCCTTGGTACCACCAAGCTGTGTCTGTTGGGCCCTTCAGCAAGGCCCTTAGTCCTCAGTTAAATTTGAAAATCTATAGGAAATTATATAAATT
The DNA here is from genome assembly GCA_028564935.1 of Neosilurus hyrtlii. Classification (NCBI taxonomy): domain Eukaryota; kingdom Metazoa; phylum Chordata; class Actinopteri; order Siluriformes; family Plotosidae; genus Neosilurus; species Neosilurus hyrtlii. Next base: position 10,050,391 of record JAOUQZ010000026.1, read on the forward strand.
ACCTATAATAAACTATAGTATTTCCTATAGTTATTTATATTAATACTGATAGGAAAGTGACCAAAACATCACAGGAACAAATAGTTTTTAGATATGGTTTTTAATATAGTAAACTATGGGATTTTTTTTTTGGCTGGGAGGTCATGTGACTAGCTCTTTAGCTACAATGAAACTAAATACTTTTGAACTTGGCCTTGCATTTAGATGTAGATAGAGAGGTATTATAAAGAATCTGACTGTCAGTCTCACCTTTAGCCCAAGCAAAGAACCAGCTTCTTGAGGCATGGCTGAGCGCTTGCTCAGAGTGATGCGACCAATCAAATGATCTCCCTCTTTTGATGGCTGCCACGTAACAGGATGCTGAGAGGAAATGGAATGGTGGTTTTCAGACCCATTAATGATAGACACAGTCTTGCTGACATGCACATATTCACTGGTAAATCAATTTACATAACCAAAGACAAAACATTTACTGTATCAGGGATGTGCAGAGGAATCTGTACAGTTTACAAAACACAAAGTAATCAGAGTAATGCAAATTTGTTTATAGTAAGTGAATTTGATATCCAACACTACTGGGGGTGTTTACTGATATTTTTTAGCGTTTTATCATTAGCTATTAGGGTATGAATAGATATACTGTTACACTAACTGAAGGTTAATTATTATGTATGTAAAATGTTGCTGTCTCTGTAATAATCAGTTCCTTGCATTATATGGCTGTATCCATAGTAAAATCTTATGCACAACATTGTCTCAAATTCAAACATGTTACAATTCATCTCACATCAGCAGTGACAAAATACCGGTAACAGAGAAAAAATATTTACTTGGTTTTAATATATACCTACTCCAAAGAGGTTATGTTTTTGTTGGCGTTGGTTGCTTTGTTTGTTTGACTCTCTGTCTGTGTTTGTTAGCAACTTCACACAAAAAGTTATGAAACTGGGGCAGCCGTGGCCTAATGGTTAGAGAAGTGGGCTTGGGGCCGAAAGGTCACTGGTTTGATTCCTGAACTGGCAGGAAAAATCTGTGGTGGCGGGGGAGTGAGTAGCACCTCCCCTTCCCCCGCCTTCCCAGCTGCTCTCTGGGTGCTGCAGGGTGCTATAAATGTGTGGGTTAAATGCAGAACCACATTTCCCAAAAAATTCATACAGTATTTATTATGCTTAATATGAGCCCATCCCTTGGACCCCAAATGACCAAAGAGTGCATTTTTTGTAAATTTTCACTGAAATTGACAAAATTAGAGCAATATGATGGCATTCTGCTTTGATCCATGGCAGCATTCACACGTGCACACAAGTGTATTTATACACGCATATTAGCTCTAACACCTGTATACACACCTGTATACACAGCACTCCACAGCACATGTAAATAAATTTTTGGAGGGATGAAGTATGGCCTAAGTAACACTCTGTTTCAATTTCAGTTGTGAGTCAGATTAAATTGAGGATCCTGTAATTTTTTAAAGGATTCTTTAACATTGTGAGAATGATTTTAAGTGTGGCATTACATTAGATCCAGCAGGGAGTGCTGTGTACTTTGATTGTTTTTTTTCTGCTTGGTGGAGGTTTGCACGTTCCTAGAGAGGTAGAAAATGTAATATCTCCATAAAATGAGAGTAAAGCCCTCATGTTACACATGAAGACAACCAAGGCTAAGAGGTCAGAGCAAAGTGAACATTGGTATGGCTTTTTAGCAGTGGTAACAACTGAGGGAGTAATCTGGTTTATTTGGGGGTTTGTGGGGAATTTTGTTACTTGAACATGATATGCTCCTTTCTCCAATGCTCTCTGTCTGTTTAGATGCATATTTTTAAAATTTAATGTACTCTTGGTAATTTCTCCAAAAATCAGCTAATATGTATAAATCCAAGATATATGTACTGTCTAATAAAACTTACATGCCATATGGTGGGGTCTAGAGGATGGCAATCCCAGTCACCTAAAGAAAGAAAAACAACAAGAAATAAGAGTTGATTATAAAGAAAGATCTTAGCAGGCTTCTTGAGGATGAAGCCCCTGTGACTCTATGAATGCTAACTTTATCAGTGCAGTCAATTATAATATATTGGTACATGCTATACTCTAAAGAAAATACATGTTCTAAAAGTACAACAGTACAGAATTATTTTTATGTGGATTGTTGCCCTTGAATACATAAATACCAGGAAAATAATAGATTTGGAAAGTAAAATTACATCTGACAGCTCAGGTTCTCAGCAGTGCTGAACGTACTCTTTTAGGATGAGAAGAGGATGTGACATTGTTGGCCTTCAGCACAGACGAATTTGACCTTTGAATTTAAAGCATTTACTGTCAGTTCTTGTGAGATCAGCTTTGTCCTAAAGCACCAATATGGGAGAATGATATACACCAGATTCCTAATGGAAAATTATATTAGGAAGACTAGTAGCAAGATCTTTTTCCTGACCAACAGAATCCATCCACTGTGCTCTACCAGGGCATAACTCCAACCAGTTAAAGACCAATATGCAAGAGTAACTAAAGACAACTATGAGTAATAAACTACCCAAGAGCCACCATGGTCAAATCACAAATGGAAGGTGTTTAGGTATCCGAATCTCAAATTTTTTTCAATCTCACCCACTCATTTGCTGAACTGTTTAACCCAATTAAGGTCACATACAGTCTGGAGCCTATCTCAGCTGACACTGGTCAGAGGCAGGGTACACCCTGAACAGCTCACCAGACCATGGCAGGGCCAACACATACACAATCATTCACACTTACACCTAAATGCAATTTGAAACAGCCAATTAGCCTAATGTGCATGTCTTTGGACTATGGGTGGAAACCAGAGTACCCACAGGAAACCCACATAGGCACGGGGAGAACATGCAAACTCTGAACAGAAACATCCTTGTCGAGCCTTTGACTCAGACCCAGGACCTTCGTGCTGTAAGGTGGATTTGCTAACTACTACACCACCATGCCACCCTAATCCTAAATTAGTCTTCATCAAACTATAATTACCAGTCAAACTTAGCAAGAATACACCATAAAGCACCAACAGTAAACCATTAAAAAGAAATGGGATATCATGTGGTAAATTTGCAATGGATTGAAATTCCATGATCATGCTTCATCCTAAAGCCCCAATCTCATTTGGGCAATAACGCTCGATAATGCCCACGATTTGATAAATTTTGAGGTTGGGAGTGAGCATGAGGGGTTTGCAACCGATATCGTCGACCATGACTGTCAGTGACTGTGACCGAGTAATCTACCTGTTTTGACAATCGTGCAGATTTTTGAAACCTTTTTCCAAATGTTGGACGATTACACATGATAATCTACTAATGTCGCCAACACATGATAATCTACTATGTAGCCAACTGACTGTGATTATATTGCTGACAGTCTGAGACCAGTGTGGTCAATCACAGATGGTCGCAGATAGTTGAGACTTAGTTGCAGACAGTCTGAGACCTAGTTGCCAATCATCAGAGCATTCTTCATTTCAAAGTTGCCAACCATCTTCATCTGAGCATTATTTTATTTGAGTCATTTAGGACATCACAACTCCAAAAATCACCGGCAGTCACCAAAGAATCGCCCAAATGAGATCAAGCCTTAAGAGTCATGATTCTAAATACATGATTGAACCATTATAATAAACATATTACATACATTCATTCATTCATTTTCTGAACCGCTTAATCCTAATTAGAGCCGCGGGGAGTCTGGCGCCCATCTCAGACAACTCTGGGCAAGGGCAGAGTACACCCTGGACAGCTCGCCAGGCCATCGCAGGGCAAAAACACGCTGATGGCAATGCAGACTGCTCTTGATCAAAGTCAGCAATGGTTCTTTTCATGCCTCTCCCTACAGATAGTGAGAGACATGGCTGGCCTTTGATAACCCAGTTAGCTGCACTGGGGGAACAGCAGTGACAACCCGTTGATAGTGGGGCTTGAACCCCAACCTTTGGATCAGTAATCCAGCAATTCACAAATCTAAAGTACTTTGCAAAAATATAAAAAACAAAAATAAATAAAGGGAGAGAGAGAGCAAACCTTCATCAAGCTGAAAAAATAATGGAACATACAAAGCACTGCCTGCTAGACCCACTGCAATACCTCATTTTGAAAAAAAAATCATCTTGTTAAACAATCCTTTAAAAAAATCCTCCATCCAGAATTTGATCTGGATCATCCCTAAAATCCAATCCAATCATAACTTTTGGCATAATTGCATTCAAATGCACAAATCTAACTACAAACATAACCCCACTGAGAGAGGTAATTAAGAAAAGAGTCTGTATGCGTTTGTAGGGCTTTAGCATGCCTACAAAATCCTAAGGGATTAAAAATATGTTGATTCCTAACCGTCCTGACATCCTTCCCAAAGAAACCTCCTTACCTTTTTCACTCATGCTCTCAATTTCCACATCTTCACAGCTGGTATACTCAGGTGTGGACCCTCCCTCTTCTTCTGAACTGCTAATTGACATCTGCCTCTTGTTGATGCCTCGTTTAGGCTTGTAAGCACGGGGAGGAGGTGGTCGGAGACACTCTGACTGGTCTGAACTGAGAGAGGAATCTTTGCGGAAGCTTTCTGCAGCCTTCTCCCGCTTGCTCTTGTGTAGTAATGCTGCTGAGCCAGGCTCCAAGTAGCCTTTGTGGCCCCGATCCTGTCCATCCCTGAGGTCTTGGGAGCCCCTGGGGCTCATGTGAGAACCACTGTGACCCTGTTTTTGGAGAGGTATAGGCCCTCCATCAGCACTAACCCCCAAAGTCCTGTCCACAGAATATGCCCGGTGGTTTTCCAGTAGTACCTTGTGGTTTTCACTGCCTGCCGCCCTCCTGCTTAAACGGCTACCTGGGGTATCACAACCATCTTGAGCAAGTCCTACTTCATTGATGGCCATGTCACTGTGATGACGTTCTTGTCGCATTTTGGACACTTTGGCATGCATGCGCATCTCTTGTTCTTCTTTCTGAGGTTTGACAGGGTAGCGGGCCAGGTTTGGATCGCTACAGTAGCGATTTTGGTATTCCTCTTCCCGCCTCTGTCTTTCGCGCTCCTCTTCGTCTTTTCTCCGTCGCTGGTCAGGGTGTGAAGTGTTGCCAGAATGGTTATATTCTTGAGAATGGCCTTTCTCCAGACGCCTACCCTCTCGCCTTTCTCCTGGAGCACGATCTTCTAAAGCCTGACTAGGCTGTCTGCCTGGCCCAAGTCTCCTCTCTCCTCTGCCAATGACCTTGCCATTCTGCTCATGTAGGGACACTGGCCTCTTCCTATAGGACAACCACACAGAGAGTCTGACCATATGACTTTAGAAAAAAGAGGTCCTTTTCTTAACTAAAAATATGACCCTCCAGCACAAAACCAGTCGGATCTCGCATGACCCAGGTAAGCAGCTCATAGAATAACGTCATCTTTCATTTCCTACTTCCTGCTTATGCTGTGAGCGGCTAGCGTGCACGTGGGGTTGGGGTGGGGGGTTGGGGGGTTTCTAAAGTAGCTTTAGAGTGTACATAACCATTAGGATATGATAATTTCATACAGTATGTTGTACACTCAAAAACTAGTTTTGAATTGACCTCCCGAAGCACGTGCATGCTAGCCGACATTAATACATAAGCAGCCTCCAAGTAGGAAGTAGGAAATGAAAGATGACATTATTCTACGAGCTGCTTACCTGGGTTATGTGAGTTCCAACTGGTTTTGTGCTGGAGGGTCACAAATGTGCTGTTGAATAAAAAGCTAAAAGCAGTGCAAAATTCTCTGTGCAGTCAGACGCAATATTGTGATGGAGGGTCACAGTCTGTCTGCAGGTGAAACACCGCTAAGTAGTCTGCCCATTACATGGGATGTTCCCCAATGAGCAGACACCTTAGCAGTGGTCCAGTCAGGAACTATTTATCTCTTTGTCACGATGTCCCACCACCAGCATGTCACATGGCCAACACAATACGTGACTTCATCACCTACTGATTGATCCACACACTTTGTGATGTGCATCAACCAACAGTGAATGTTTTCATGACTTGTTTGACAGTCCATTACATTATTGTCAATGTTACAGAATTACACTAGCAGATATACTTCTCTCGTGGTGGTTCGCTCCGAGCTCGTGAGGCTGGCATGATGTCTGCACCCTTTGGTCGGTCTGTGGCTGGCTGGGTGTCGTTAGCACTAGCGGGGTTAGCACCAGCTGTAGCCTGTGACCTGGAACGCAGCTTCCCGTCCCGGTCAGCCTCAGAACCGGCCACACTCAGAGGCCTGCCTCTTGGACCTGAAGAGAACCATTCTCCAGATTTAGTAAGGATCTCCTGCTGCTTCCTGCACAGGTTGCATACCCACATCACCTGCCAAGAGAATTGGAGTAGGTGATGCTGAAGAGGTCTTTAATTGCAGGATATATAAAAGGGTTTGGGTAGTCACCATTTGGATGACTATTATTATTCAGATGAAATGCTGGTAACAGTTACAATGATATTAAGGTAGAAGGGGTTGAAGTAAACAGATTTTGTAAAAAAACATAAAAAAAATACAAGCAAAACACTGTCACACAATTGGCAGACATATACGAATACATAGGATTATACGTACATAGGACTGCGTACATTGTCACTCACACACTATAGTCTCCATCGGTTACATGCAATTTTTAGCAAAACTATTAAAAAGGTCATCTTTTACTTTCATATTCCTTTCATTTCATTTTTGTTCTTTTCTCGTTCCTCTCATTTAAATTCAACATTTATAAGAGCTCTCCTGTGGTTCATTTACAAGATGAATGACTGAGACTTCCTAAAATACCTAGGCTTCAACGATTTCTCTTCTTCCTGTCTTTGTCTCAAGTCTTTCTCTATCTGCAGTGTGGAGACCAGGCGAGCTTGATTAGATGCTATTAGTATTAAGGCAAAATCAAACAGCTCCTGCGTTTTTAAATGGAAGTGTGAATTTCCAGCATATCAATCTCACTTTAGACTTCTTGGTACACACTTCTTTGTAGAGGTCTAATCTACTGATTGTGTCTGTAAATCCAGTCCAGATTAATGTTGCTCCACAATGCACTTAACAGGCTTTAATGATGCCGTAATTAACACATTTCCTTGCTCCTTTCTTTTTGTTGAACCAACAAAATAAAACTGGACTTAACCAGAGACAAGTACTTTGGTGGTCAATCAGGTAAAGTGACTAAAAAACATACATTGCCAGCCAAATCCCATATTATTACATTTTAGCACTGGTCCCCCTCACATCAAAAAGGTCCTGGGTTCAAGTCATAGGCTTGGCGAGGGTGTTTCTGTGTGGAGATTATATGTTCTCCCTGTGCTTGCATGTGGCTGCTCCAAAGTGAGCCTGGGTGAGAATTTGAGTATGCATGGGTGTGTGTTTTGTCCTGCAATGGTCTGGCAAGCTATTCAGGGTGTGCCGTGCCTTCACCCAGCGTTAGCTGAGATAGGCACCAGCCTCTCCATGACTCTAACAGAAGTAAGCGGTAGCAAAGTGTACCCTGCCTTTGTCTGACTTGGCTGAGATAGGCTCTAGCTTCCCTGTGACCCTAGTATTACGGAATAAGCGGTTCAGTAAATAAATGAATTAACATAATAATACCACATCACAAGATACTATGTCATATATTGTACTATGTCATATATTGTACTCATATGTCATATATGTCTAAAATGATCTGGAGGATCAAGAATATCAAGAAGAAGACGTATTCCTACCACAACTGTACAAGAAATCACATATATCATCATCTAGGCAAATACATCTAAACAGAATTTTAGATAGAGGGAGCACAGAAGAAGCCCGCCAGAGTAGGCAGAGCAGTATCAAATGCAGATGCAGTAAAATGAGCACAATATTTTGATGAACATGCGGAAAAATAAGAGAACACTTCAGTTCAGCAAGCACTGAACACTGAGACCCCTCCTCAAAAACATACACACTCACTAAAAAATAGTATTTATGTATCTCTTTCAATCAAAAGCCAACAGATTGGAAACCTGGCACTATAATCTGATGCAGCCTGATACAGGCTGTGCTTCCAGGCAACTTAGAAAAAAAAAACGAACGTGAGGATCAACTCATGAAAAGCTATCAAGGATAGTATCTGGGAAAGAAACGTGAAGCGGAACACAGCTGCTGCTGTCAAAAAAGATGTGAATCTCAAATTATTCTTTAAGACAGGTGTTAACATATGGTCCATCAAAACACGTCATCCTGTCTGAATGGTTCTGTATAAGAAGAGTACTTACATGCTGCTTGCCTTGTGTTCAACATGCTCAAAAGACTGAATCCATAAACTAACAACAAAAAACAAACAAACAAAAAAAAAAAATAAGAAACAAAAAAAAAAGAAAGAAAAAGATAAAAAAGAGAAGAAATATATGTTTTGGCTGATTGCTTGTGTTTCAATGTTGCACTAAAGAGATGGAGCCTGTTTTAGGACAGCATGGGGTGGGAGGAAAAGTGTGTGTGTGTGTGTGTGTGTGTGTGTGTGTGTGTGTGTGTGTGTGTGTGTGTGTGTGTGTGTGTGTGT
>JAOUQZ010000026.1:10067011-10081262 GCA_028564935.1 Neosilurus hyrtlii
TATATATAGTCTTTCCTCTGACACTCGATATTAGCAATTCTGCTCTCCAATTGCCTAACCTTCTACTAGGATATCAGCTCATACATGGTGACCAAATCTGGTAGCAATCATGACTCATTCTTCGCTAAAATATGTCATGAAATAAAAGTTGCTTTTTTTCTTTTTCATCAGAACTGACATAATGGTAACGTGCACTATGCTAACCACTATACCTCTGTGCCACCTGTCTAATTCTTAAAAAAAGAAATATATAATTATATTGTTACCATCAAATACTTTAAATCTATACTATGTTGCTTTTCATGGGAGTTGCTGAAAAACCCGTGCCCTTTCATGGTCTGACAAGCTGTCCAGAGTGTACTCTGCCACTGGACACATAATCGGCTGAGATGGGTGCTAGCCTCCCCGTGACACAAATTGGGATTAAGAGGCTCAGATAATGAATGGATGAATGAATGAAAAACCCACACTTCTGGTTTACTAGCGGAAATTATGGAAGCTATAGCATTACAGTTCTTCCAGTTTCCGAATAACTTTGTGTTGGGTGAAAAAAGTCTAATTCTTCAATATAAAATATAGTTTTATCATAAAATACTTTAGCTTATACTATGACCGCATTCGTTCTTCTATTTTTCTGTGGTCACTGTATATGAGCTGATACTCTAGGTGTACATTAGTCAATCAGATTGCAAAAGTGCTATTTTTCTACATACAAAGCAGGGATGGAAGCCAGGCATTAGGACAAGAAATGAGACATGACAGTACAAGATAATGAAAATGATTGAAGGAAGGGAAAGGTGGATGGGATGGATTACTGACAGGACCAGAGATTGGTTAAGCAAACACAAAAGAAAACTTATTGGCTGTTCCTCACATTGTTGGAGCGTAGAGACACTCTCCCACCACATCGGGCACAGAACTTGGTCTGACAGTAGGAGCAGAGGTGCCCGCAGCCGTCTGCAAACTTGGTCTTGCGGCAGATTCCGCAGGTCGGGGCATCGTCCTTGTGGGTGGCTTGTTGCCGTTTGTTCTCCACCCCAATCCTTCTTACCTGCTCCTTATAGCTCTCGAATTGCTGATGGAGCGTCCTGGTTGCAGGAGACAGAAAAAAACGAGAGACATTTTACAACTTTCTTCAAGTCCAGCCTGCCTCACGGCAACTGATTACTGATACAGCACTAAAGGTAACTTCTTTGATAGCTATGTCCACATAAAGCTGAAATTATTACTCAGTATTTGAACCCAAACCTATAAAGTGGTGGTCACCAGCCTGTTCCTGGAGATCTATTGTACCTTCCTAAATATTTCTCCAACCAAAATCTAACACGTCACTTATACCTGATCAAAAACTTCTTAAATCACTGATTAGATGGTCAGGTAGACGTGATTATGCTTAGAGCTAAAAGCCTTGTCCCAATATTCACACTATGCCCTAAGGTTTTCCTTGAAGTGGGCACTTGTTAAGTGTGCATATAAGCATAAAATGAGCAAGGGATGGAAACTATTAAAGGCAGAATTGGGACAATTTTGTACATGTCACTTCCTCCTCTGTTACGTGTGTGATGTATCTATGAGCCACAGTTTCATGTCAGGTCCTATTTGATATATCAATGTCAGCTTCCAATCAAAAAAAGATTTTCACTTACACTCGAAAGAAATCTATTCATTGGTTGTTGCTCTTCTTGGCTTTCCTGTCAATGCTGGCAAAAAAAAATTGCCTCCCCATTGTTAAGGTATTCAAAACACCATGTCACTATAGGGATTCTGGGTATTAGACTTCACTGAAGTGAGGTCTGATGTGCACTTGCCTGCATTAAGGGCACAAGAGGCACCCTTAGAGAACAACACTAGAGAAATGAGACACCCTATGACTTGCATAACTAAGGGCCACAAGGGTGCATTATAGGGTGTGATTATAGGGACAAGGGTAAAGTCTTCGCAGAGTTTGGTTGATGACAAGGTTGGTGACCACTGCTTTACATCAATGTCATTGATGTCAAATGGATTTTATTGTAGCCTGTGAGGAATTGTACACACACTTTAGACGAACTGAAAGTACAAATGTCATTTTGCTTTTCAGTTTAAAATGAATCATCAAGAAACAACATTATTTGCTTTAAAACAAGACATGCTCGAGTTATATTGTAAAAATCATTTCTCAGAGGAAGGATGTCCTTTCATCACGGCTCTTAATCATGAAAAAACAGGTACTGCATCTAAATGACAAATATTTGTAAGTAAAGTCAAAAACTATGTTTTTGTACCAACACAGACATATAGAAAAAATAATTTTTTGAGCCAACCAATCTATCCATCTGATAAGCTACTAAGAACCTAAAAGCACTGACCGTATTCTGCTCTACGGAATTAGATAATGTTTTGGAAGCATATTAAATCCTTAGATCACAAGCTATAAATAATCATTGGCATGAAGACAGATAGGAAAGTTCACCTCCTTTTGTAGTGCACTGCCATACCCTCTGGAGACTTGCTACAATTCCCTGGAAAGTTGCAGCAAACAAATATAAATCCACGTTCCACTGAGAGCGGTTTCCATGCCCTTTAACTAGTGTTTGCAGCACACTGTCTTTCTACCTCAAGAGGAAGCAGACTGCAGCCCCAGGTAGCTGGAGCCTTAAAGTGACTTTGGCATGTCTTGGCCTGAAAGATGGTGTTACGCAGAGGGGATTCAACCATGACGTAGAATGGTGGCTGTGGTGGTGGTGGGGGGTGTTGGGCAGTGACGATAGCTCACGGACTTAAAAACATGGAATCTGAAGGACCTCTCGCCGCCTCAAAGCATGGAGATCTTGTACAGAGATCTTGTACAGTGACATTGGACATACTATTATACTATATTATTTATTGCAGGGTGGTCCTGGAGCAAAGCATTTTGTAAGGAGATTTTGTTTTGGATATTTCCAGTAATTTCAAGTCTTACCCTTTAACCATTATTAAAAACATAAATGTATTTTTACAGTATATGATAAGTCATTCAGAAGATGTCTGGCTGTGAACTTTGACCCATGGGATGTAGTAGTGGAGAGCATAAGGAATCCTAGGGTCAGTCGTCTCGCCATGGCAACTGTCATGGTAGCAAGAGACCTAGGCAACAGTCGTCATGGAAACACCATTCTGAGACTGCGCTCCATTTCAGCAGTCAAGGGGAGCAGACACACATAGGACAGAGAAAAAGAGAGCGCTTGAGAAACAGCTGCCTAAAACCATAGAACTGCTGCTGGTGAAGTCACAGATTTCTGTATCAGACATCCATCTGCCATATTAATTTTTTCTGCCTTTATAGTCTCTCTCTATACCTATATATAGTCACCCACAACTGGCTAATCCTGAGCAGGGAAACTTATGAGCTCTTTGGCGCACTTGGATCTCAGCATGCAATCTGATAATAAGGAAAATACACTGCTCTGTGAAAAAAGTAATGCATTCTTATATTTTATTTGACTGCCTTTCACCTTGATTACAGAGTTTAATCGCCATGTTACTGTTTTGACAAATTCAAGCAACATGACAAAATTTTGGTACATAACATTGCTGAGCCTCGACCTTACAGTCTTGCTCGGTAAGCATAGGGCCCATCACTCTGGAATAAAGTAAATCTGGACTCATCAGACCACATGAGCTTTTTCATTGCCTCAGAGTCAAATCTTTATGGTCCTAAGCAGCTTGAAGCCTTGTCTTTCAAAGAGCCTCATTTACACATGGTTTTCATGATCATTCAAGATTTTTTCCAGCCATATTTCTTCATTAAAGATGAAGGTACATCCCATCCTTTTAGGTTTTAATAATGCACTGGACAATTCTTAACCCAATTTTTGCTAATTTCAACAATTTCCTCAGTTGTTTTCTTTGATTTATGCACACCAATAATTTGACACTTCTGACACAGAATTATGGTTTTTCCTCTCACCTTAAGATGCCTTGACTTTGAGTCTACTGTACTGAAAAAACATTTATTTATACAATTCTTCCACAACATTGGTTTTGATGATGGTGGTCCCTGTTCTTGAACATCTAGCTTTCTGCATGTTTTATCTCCAACCAAAACCTAATACACCTCTATTAGCTGATCAAAAACTTCTTAAAGCAATGATTCAGGTCAGGTGGGTGTGACTAGGGTTGGAGCCAAAATTAAATCTAAAATCTACGTCATAGGTGATCAACTATGTTTGAAAACCACTGTATGTAGCAATAATTTCATCATTATTTCCTAAGCCTTCATATCATGATGCTGGAGTGGAGTAATCCAGGAAGAAAATTTAGAATGTACACCAAAATAAGGGAAGCCCCATTCGTTGTTTTTATTTCTTTCCTTTACTGTCTTGTCTTCTCCCTGTTGCTCTATAATTCACTGTGTCTAACAGGGTACCAACATCCTGTCCTTTTCTCTTAACATGGCTGGTAATTACCAACCCATGAATAGGCTGGATCAAAAGATCGATTGGGAGATGGGAAGACGGAGAGATGGTTGGTGAAAAGATTGGAGAAGGGGTGTGTGTAGAGAGATGGAGCATACGATGTGAGGGAAGAGTATGGACCTTTTTCTATCCTGCCAGCTGGTTCTTGGCTGATGCCCTGGAAGGGTTTCTCTCTCACACTTTCAAATTTTCCCATTGTTGCTTCTCACATTATTTCTCTCACTCTTTGTGTTACAAAGACAGGGTCGGAAAAACAAACACATAAACACTTTCCTGTACATACCTTAAGCCAAGATAATTTTACTAAGTTTATCTCAAACTTTTTTGTACCATCAATATGTCAAAATTACATCAATTCATGCAAATTCAACAAAATCCTGATGTATTTTACACAACCTTGCAATTTTAACCACTACAACCTTTCCACAAATTTGGACAATCACTGTATTATACCACAAGTTTCACCAATGAAAGCAATGCTCTGCACAAACATTGAACCATATATAATCATACGTCACCTTCTTGTTTATGGGTTTGAAGACAGTATTTTTGCGATTTTCACGTGATCCTACAATGTTATTGCAAAAAGCCTAAAAACAATGCAACACGCATTACAATATTTTTTGGGAAAACGCTGCAATATTTGGTATTTTAGACTACAACAACCTCAAAATTTTGGCATTGTGATTTGCATGCCTGCCTCTCAGCAATGGTTGATTCAAAAAATGTACGATAATCAAATTCTTTGAAAGCGCCTGTAGGCCACAAAAAATTAGCTGGCAGGCTAAATTTGGCGTGTAGGCCTTGAGTTTGACACCTGTGTGGTAAATGAATGGGCCCCTCTTTACCACTGTCGGGTAACAGAAGTCTTTTTTAAAGCTTTTTGGATCCTGGTTATTCCAAAATCAACTAGAGATGTCATGTCATGTCATTTTCTGAACCGCTTAATTCTAATTAGGGTCGCGGGGAGGCTGGCGCCCATCTCAGCCGACTCTGGGCGAGGGCAGAGTACACCCTGGACAGCTCACCAGGCCATCGCAAGGCTCAACTAGAGATTCTTCTCTAATTTCCTTCAGGTCCTGGGTCTACCTGGGGTAGGTCCAGCGAAAAATTACTTTTAAACCTTTTGCCAAATAGGGGTCTTCTATAAAGGAGCAACAGCTCTACTCTGAAGTTCTTCCCAATTTCTAAGCACCTCACCCGAAGACTGGGAGTAAAGGCCTTTACTCATTCAGAGTTATTTTTCATTACAAAATATTCATCTGTCAATAAATTTCCTTCGGACGACACTCCTGTACATGAATACTTTCATATCAAAGGCAAAAGGATTCAACAAATCAGGGCAGAGACTGTGGAAACATCACACTGCTGCAGGCATACCACAGTCTCTCGTTCATTTTGTGTCTCTAAAACCCAGCACTGGTTGACAAGAGCAACAGAAATTATAAAGACAATGTCTGTGAAAAAATAGAAGCAGCCTCTTCACGAATTGTGCTAGAATCTCAAACAACTTCTCAAAACTATCAACAAACTGAGGAAAATTATATGACATGGATATGGGCAGTTTAGACCCAATGCGTGAATACACAAGGAGAGGTCCTAGTGTGAAATCTATCATTGCAAACACAGATTCATCAGGGAAAACTGACTGGTGCCCTGTGCAACAAATCCGGCATTGCAAATGTTGGTCATTCAATGGCTGTTTACCTTTATAGTCTCTGGTGTATTTCACTAATGCTCTGCTACCAAGTACATAGGGTGCTCTTGTACTAAGTATGCTAAGAGGAAACTTGTGTTTGAACAAAGTGTTTCTTATTGATGGTCCATGGCTTGCTCAAAAGTCTTCCCAATCACACCACTCCCAGTACCTTTATCACTTCCGGCAGTGACGTCTTCAAAGCACTATGGAGTCATTAAGAGTATCTTCTACAGGAGAGGTCATCTTGCAACTTGCACATTTATTTTCTTGTTCCCAACACACATGATTTTATTAATTGGCTAATTAACAGCTTTTTACTACATAATGTGGGTGTGACAGAGTAGGGAAAGCACTAAAATTTGCAGGACAGAGGTCCTCTAGGAACAGGGTTGGGAACCTCTGCTCTAAAGTACTAATACACCAAAATGCTAATTCAGACATAAACAGACAATAATGTCTTGAAACCCCATAAACAACACACTTGCCGATCAGGAATGGAAATAACTCCAGCTGCATGGCTATCAGCCTGAGACTAGTGAGTAACACCACACCCATTTTTTGTAGAAATTCTGAAGCCTATACTATTTATTAAAGTAAAACTATCCCACACACTACCTAAAGCACTTTCTTCTCCAGAACAGAAATAACATTCCACAATTATAATGCAAGTTTCCATTGGCAAAGGTCCAGTCTATCCAAGACTTCCCATCATAGGATGTCTATATCTGCTTTTTTTTTACATGGGCAAGAGAAAGAAGTTGCCCCAGAAGAACTTGCACCTGGATCAAGTTGCACCCATTTTCCTATGCGTTTACACAGTCACTGTCATATCGGTGGCAAGCTGGAGCCTAGAGGAACAGCATGCATGCAAACCACTGAAGAAGAGCCACTCATCTGCCACAAAAGTCCACAGCATTATTCTACATTGGATAATGCTGATGGATGGTACTGCGCACATGTAAATCCTCCTACAGTGGTAGTGGCAGCTCAGTGGTAAAGGCTCTGGCTTACCAATCAGAAGGTTGAGGCTTCAAGTCCCAATACCACCAATCTGCCACTGTTGGGACCTTAAGCAAGGCATTTAACCCTCAACTTATCAGTTGTATAAATAAGATAAAACATGTCGCTATGGATAAGGGCATCTGCCAACTGCCATAAATTTACTTGTCACCAGTTGTGTTCAGATGGCAAGTTGCACCCGGGACAAGACATCCTGGAACAAATTACACCACTTCAAAAACATTGTTTTTACACTGGCAGCTATGCCAGGCCAACCTGTCCTGGACACACTTCTTTTCTGGCACAAGTGCCCAAGTAAAAGCAGCTTATCTATGCATCACCAACTGGTTCCTATCTTGCAGATCCACAAGATGGCTCTATGTTGCCATTTCAAAGGTGTCCCAGTCATCAGGCCCTTGCCTGTGGGCATCATTCTCAGGTACACAGTACAGGGTTTTTATATTGTACTGATGACAGTTGCATTGTAAAACAGACTTTGTGTCTCAACCAGTTTGCTTTCCCATTAAACTCAAATGGCAGCCATTCCATATGCTCCAGCTGTAGCCCAGGGCCACACTGATCAAAGTATTTCACTTGACACATAAGGTTGGTTAGAGAATCACAAAAGCTGTCTTTTGCTAGCCAAAACCACTTGCTATGTTTGGTGAACTATTCTAGATCTATGAATTAGACCCACAAAATGTATTGCGGTGTATAAAACAGGGCAAAAATCACCAAAGATGTGTATGCATTCTACTTCACAGATGGAAAACAGAGAACCAATGCTGGCAGAAAACCATATCGATCAGCAAGTGCAGTTTCATAATACAGTGTCTATTCTTATCCCGGTAAGAGGAGTGCCTGTGAACAGGAGGGAAATGAGCATTCTAGTGAGAGAGAGAGAGAAAGAGAGAGAGAGAGATAGAGAGAAATAGAAAGAGAGAGAGAGAGAGAGAGAAGGAATGAAAAAATAAACAGGAGATATGCATGTAGAGGGCAGGGAAGTGACCAGAAAGATAAACGACCTCGGGAGAAGATGAGTGCAGTCGGAAGTCCCTTGATGTTCTCTCTTCCTTTGTCTCTTCTTTACCCAAGCAGACTAATGTAATTTGTTTCAATTCCTAACATTAGACCTTCGAAGCAAGAAAAGCTTTTCTTCTTTTGGGGACAAAATGTTTGAGTAGGACTATTTAAAAATGATACAAAACTAAATGTATGGAAAGAGTGACCATGTTTTCCACTTACACATCTCTTATACTGGCTGATGAAATGCTAAACTACTTAACTGGATGGAAGATTGAGCAATCTGATCTTAATGTGCCTGGAAAAGTTTTTTGGAAAATAATTTATTGCGAATTCTAGTAAATCAGACTCTTTATATGGCTATATGGTTATTCAAGTTGAGGCATGAAGAATGGGGATGAAGAAGTACAGAGAGAAGCTACATTGTTGTGACATTGTTACCTCTGCCAGGAGGTTATGTTTTACCTGTGTTTTGCTTTGTTGGTTAATCTGTTTTTTGTTTGTATGCAATATAACTCAAAAAGTTATGCATGGATTTTGACTAAAGTAGGGTTTTAACAATTTTTTTAAACAATTTTAGAGATTAAATTTGTGCATGGGATCATGCTGAAAAAATTATGCCCATGTTATAGTATGTGCCAAAATGTTCATCAGACACTCACTTGGGGAGACATTTCATTATGCCAAGTTTATCATTCATTTTCTGAACTGCTTAATCTTAATTTGTGCTGCGGGGAGGCTGGCGCCCATGTCAGCCAACTCTGAGCGAAGGCAGAGTACACCCTGTACAGCTCGCCAGACCATCTCAGAGATGATTCCAAGTTATACTAATCCATTTGTGCCTGGCAGAGATACTTCACACTCTCTGAGTGCCACTCTAGTTGTATAAATTCATTAATTTACTCATTTGCCAAAATGCTTAATCCTATTATGTTGTGGAAAGGCTGGAACTTCAGGTGAGGTCACATCTGAGGTGAATCTGGGTGAAGGCGGGGTGCACCCTCAACAGCTCCAATCTAGGGACAACACACACACACACACACACACAATCATTCACACTCCGACTCACACCTAGGGGCAAATTATAACAACCAGTTAGCCTAATGTGCATGTCTTAGGACTATGGGAGAAAACCGGAGTACCCAGAGGAAACCCATGCAAGGAAAGGGAGAACATGCAAGCTTCACACAGTAACACCCTCGCCAAGCCCTGGACTTTCTTGATGTGAGACGGACATGCTGACCACTATGCCACCATGGTGTCCTTGTATAAATACAGCTGTATTTCTAATAGTCTTAAACTAAAACTCATAAATAGTTATATATGCTTGCTCTTTGCTTATTTATAGAATAAAGTTTTGTCATGGACTCTACCCACTCTCTGTTTTCACTTTCTCACTCTCTCTCACAATATTTATAGCAAGTTTGCTGCCTTGAAATTGAAATGGGGTTAACGCTGCCAAAACACGTTACTCAATCTTCTTTCTTTTTTCTCCTCTGAGGTTTACAGTCTTCTGTAGACCAAACTATCTGCACTTTTCAAGTGTACCTGCTTATTCATGCCAATCATGTTTCAGAAGTGCATAAAACATAAGTAACCCTTCACACCAAACATTAAAATGCAGGAAATTGTGGTTTGAGTGAGAAAACTCACTAAATGAATGGATTAGTGGAATCTGACAGGAAGGCAGTGGTTATTCAACTCTTTACAGACAGAGTGAGCAGAAAATCACCTCAGAATGTGCAACACCACAAACCTGGAGTAAAGAGTAAAAGAGCAGTCAGACAAGAAGAGGAATCTGAGACTGGTTAAACAGTCTTATTAAACTGACCTATGGATAAAAATTAAACCAGATTAAAAATATACACACAGATTTACAGTAGTTTCCTGTATGTTACACTGAGCGAATTTCTTTCACTGAGCGAATTTCTGTTACACTAAGCAACCTGTAACTACAGAAGACACACACACACACACACACACACACACATACACACACAAATAGGAAGACAGAATTCAGTATGCCTCACCATTAAATTACTTTGACTAGCCACCAGCCACACCCCTTTCTCCTTTATATATACATACAGTACATACAGACACTGTACTGTATTCATATATATTCATATATATTGATATACTGTATTAATCCCACAAAGGAAATTATTGCCTCTGCATTTAACTCATCCAAAGTGAGCACACACACAAAGCAGTGGGCTGTCAAACACATTGGGGTGCCCGGAGAGCAGTTTGGTGCCTTACTCAAAGGCACTTCAGGTAAAGGTGGAGGAAGGGAAGGTGCAGCTAACTCCCTCACTGCCACACAGCTTTCCTGCTGGTTCGGGAAAACATGCAAACTCTACACAGAAACGCCCTAACTGAGCACAGGACTCAGGACCCAGGACAGAAACACTATGTCACCATGCCACCAACTTGATAAATTGTTAATGTAATGAATAAAAATTTTTTTTTCACTGATCATTTACATGCTGCTGCTCAGAGTTTTTTTCACTTTACTTGTATTGTTGTCTTTGTCACATCAACATTTTATGTTTAACTTATTAACATTAGTTTTATTTGTCAAGATATTTCTCTTTCATATTTCTATCACCCAAGGGAGGTGCAAACCTTTGCATTAATAGGCTATTGCTTTATCAATATTGACTGTTATGTAAGCCTATGAAGTAAAGAGACAGAAAGTACAGGTATAATAATTAACTCGCTACATGTTTACCAAGATCGCCAGCTGAAAACGTTCCCATCACTGAACAAAGACCACACACATTACCACACACAACTAAATAAGGAAAAATACATTTGGAACATCAGCAGAAATTGGTAGGTAGATAAGCTTTCAAATGTGAATTATTTCCAGCTCCAATTTATAATTTACGAACCATCATTTTATTCCAGGAAGCCATGAAATTTTATTCTCATTTTAAAAGCAGAAAAAAAAACCCCACCAAGAAATGATAATGTGATAATTACCTTTCCTGTCCATAGCTTGGTGAGATATCTCATCCATTCCAAGGAACTTCTTAGAGATCCAGTTTCTTTTTCAAGAGTTTCTTTTTTTTTGGTTAAAAGCTGCTGGAATGCAGACTATGGCTGTTAGTCCTGTACTATTGATAGAGTGGATGTAGGGTCCTCAAGGATAGGAAGAGCCAATTATTTCTTAGAATCATTAGGATTGCGTTCATTCATTTGCCAAACAGGTTTATTTATCTTAGCCATTTCTGGGGGAAGGCGGGGTACACCCTAAATTCGGCAGTCCATTGCAAGGCCACTCACACATAGGGGCAATTTGGAACAGGCATATGCATGTCTTTGGACTGGGAGAGGAAACCAGAGTGCACGGTTGAAGCTCAGAGGAGAACACACAAATTCTACATAGAAACTCGCTCGCTAAGGCCAGGACGCAAGGCCTGGACCTTTTTGATGCAAAACAGGAGTGCTAACCACTACACCACTGTTCTGCCCTGGATTATATTTATAGATGTCAAATTCACACATCTATAAACAAACCAGCTGTAGCTTCTGGAGCTAAAGATCTGAAATGTTCTGAGCATTCCCTGGCTCCGTGTTTCCATGGTGTTACATGATTATCCCAGCAACAAGGGCATGACAGCATCAGAAATGCTACATCCTGTCACTTGTATTGTTAGCAGGGTTCTGTCTTGTTTATATGGACAACTGCAATCATATACAGCCCATGTGTGTGTGTTTGCTCTTATTCCCATAATGTATGTGGGTAATTTTCTGTTTGTCAGTATACAGCGGGGCTCAGATCACTTTACGTTCCGTAGGCCTCAGCTTGTGGAATCTGTCTGTACTCTGGATAGCTGTTATTACTTTAGGCACTGAAGCGATAATCTAATCTAATCTTAAACATGGAACTGGACTAAGACATTTCAACCCTTTATAATGCAGCTTGCAATGAGAAGAAGAGCCAGGTATTGTGACATTGTTTGATTCATTCACTGTTGGGTGCAATAGCCAAGTGTGACTGCATTTCAAAATGCAGTAGTGTGCATCAACTGCTAATCTGACTGATCTGTTCTCGAACCCCTGCCTTGCCTGGAGCTCGTATGATGTCAAAATATAAGACAAAGTGTCTAATAGAATCTCTTCGCACTTTTGGTCAAAACATGTGCTCTATTATAAGGAAAACAAAAGGCAAACACCAACTGCATCAGTTCAAAAGAACTGGCCTACAGCCAAAACCCAACACTACCATATGTCAGAATAGAGCATGCATAATAATAATAATAATAATAATAAGGAAACCTGTAATCATGTAGTATCTTCATATCCTTATAGCCATGTCTGCGTATTTACCGTGCTCTGGCCTGCTCCTTACATGTTTGAGGACAAATATATCCTCTTGAAGGCCAAAAGTATGTGGACACCTGACCGATTGTTATTTTTTCCTATTTAATTTAGTATAGGGGGCAGCACGGTAGTGGTGTGTGGATGGAAATGTGTTTTTCCTTTTCTTTCTTTTCTACTAAAGCACCTTGGTTTTAAGTGCACTACACACACACACAAACACACACACACACACACACACACACACACACACACACACACACACACACACACATATATATATATATATATATATTTATATATATGTTCTTTAATTTATTTCAAACTTTTAGGGTTTTTATACACAGATAGTCATTGAGGGGTAAGGCAAAATAGGATTGGTCAAAGATAGGCCAGTTAGAAAGTTACCAACTGTGCAAATGCATGATCTTGCTGGTCACTATAACACATGGGCCTTTTGTTCTTAACCATAGAAATGGTTAAAAGGGCTGAGGGTGTGGCCATATCCCCCTCATAAACATATGTGCTTTTTGAAGACTTTTGCTTAAATCTTGGCCATGTACTGTATTTTCAAAATGATGTTAGGGTAGATAGGAGTGTTTTTAATGTGGTGTACAACTATGTTTTTAGGAAACTGCTCTATGTTCCAACAGCCCATTGGTCCGACAGCCTTACTCATAAGATGAGCACCATGCATAAATCAGTTGGGCACCCTACTCAGTTTAGCTGGGCTAGGATTAGGGATAGGGTTAGGGCCGTAGGACCAATGAGCTGTAACCCTTGGACCAATGGGATATTGGACTATAATCATGTATTTACACTATGTGGATGGTGGAAGGAATTGTTCCAACTGGATGAATAAGCTGGGTATATACAATATCCTTGTGAGCCAGTAATGCATGTGGTTTTGCCCCAAGAAGCTAATCCAACTCCCTGGGTTTAATAATGCACTGTCATATTGTTAAGCATAATTTTCTGAGGATTCGATGAAATCTATTTTCTTGTATTTTCTTATATTTTACATTTAAATGAAGCAAATAAACCTTTCATGGTGATGTATTTTTACACCAAAGATTACAGTCGACTCTTCTAGCATAAAGAATGATGCAGAATATTGTTTCGCTCAGTTAACCATGATGCATATTTTGTTGTACATGTTCTTTAACTGAGTAGTTTTTCAAACATTTTTTTAAAATTTTGCTGTGCCTTTCTAGTGAGAAAACTTCAGCCTGCACTCAAGGTTGCACTCACACACAGACCTCATAGAGTTCTCTTTGCCAGATGGTCTGTTCTCAGAAATAAACCACTGAAAACATTTACACATCTAATCTATTCACAATGTCTACATCTAAGAAACCAATAAATATACTATTAACCACCATGCTTCTGGATAAACCAATAACCGAAGAAGCCAAAATTTGTACAGAGCCAGTAAGACAGAGAGCTGAAGCTGATGCTCTAGGATCACTTTTAGCAGTTCATATCACTGCTTATCAGGAAATAACTTGGAAGGGAGGAAATTATTTTAACTGTCAGACTAGGTCAATAACTTTTAATAGCTTGATAATTGGCTGAGGAATAAGACTAACCGACAATAATTTGCTGACTATAGTGGAACAGCCTATAAATTACCTGTCAATGAGCAGTCAGGATCTTTTCACAAGACTCTGTACTATTCATGCTTAGGCTTATATATATATATATGTGTGTGTGTGTGTGTGTGTGTGTGTGTGTGTGTGTGTGTGTGTGTGTGTGTGTGTGTGTG
>JAOUQZ010000026.1:10120657-10134841 GCA_028564935.1 Neosilurus hyrtlii
TAATAGTAATAATAATAGCAATATATATTATAAATTTTGTATAATTTGATTATGTTTTCATTTCATTATGATTATGTTGCTTTGTGTTGGACAGGAACGCATCGGATTTTAGTACTGATACTCTCTCTCACTCATTTGCCAAACCGCTTAATCCTACTGGGGTCGTGGGGAGGCCTCTCTCAGCTGACACTGGGCAAAGGCAGGGTACACCCCAAACAGCTCGCCAGACCATAGCAGGGCCAACACACACCCAAGAATTCACACTCACACCTAGGGGAAATTTTGAACTGCCAATCAGCCTAATGTGCATGTTTTTGGACTGTGGGAGGAAACTGGAGTAACCAGAGGAAACCCACACAAGCACCGGGAAAACACAAAAACCTCTGATCCTGGGACTCAAACCCAGGACCTTTTTGCTGTGAGGTGGACGTTTTAACCACTATACCTCTGTGCTGCTGCTACTACTACTGCTACTAACTACTACTATTAATAATAATAATAAATATCTAAAAAACTGCAACCTTACTTCATTCTGTCCACTTTTGTGGTCTTACAACCAAGAGTATTACAGACATGCCTGATTGTGATTCATAATTTATAATCATTATATATAGCATGTTTATTGGATTTTTTTTAAATACATTGACTATGCATCGTTTAGCTGGAAATGCTGCAATAATGTGAATTTAAAGAAGATTTAAAAATTTATTCTTAGACCATAATTATCTTCTAAAATAAAGCTTTAAAACTTCACAGGATAAAAGATATGCACCAAAGCTAAAAATATAGACACTTGATTGTACCACAATTTAGTAACAAGGAATAGTGACAGGTTAATACCTGTTTTCTGTGAGTTAAGTACACTTTTAAGCAGGTAAGTATGTGAAGAACCCTGGTTCTTTTTAGTCGCAACATTGCCAACAGGCATCATTTGGCCCCATTTCATTTCTGTTTCAGCAACAAACGCTGTCAAGTTGCAACCTACTTTTTTGAGATTTTTTCCCCATCATTCCAGTTTGGCCAAATTTGTTCGCAAGCAAGCAAGCAAAAAAACAAACAAAACAAAACAAAAAAAAACACAAGGTTTGCCCTTAGGTAAGTAAAACAATGTCATGGTGAAAGTGTGAGTTTCATATAGCCTTGTCTTGCAGTGCCCTCAGTTGTGCATGCTCAGAGAAATCTCTGTCCTTTAGCCCTTAGGCCTACAGCGTGTTTGTACGAGTCAGCACTTATGATTTAGAGGGGCAGGGAAACGCTTACATGTTACAGTGTCCACCAGTCATCTTGTATCAGTAGTTTATGAAGACACATCCTGTGAAATGTGGATGTTGGATAAAATGGGGTACCAGCTGACCTCCTACCTTTAGATTTTATATAATGCATTGTATTCAGGTATCTAGTTAATAAATGTTAGTTTGCTGCTCAAGTCTCATAGCATAGCATCGATCTTCAGGGTTAAATTAACACTCAGAGGGTTGAATTAACATGTTACAATGTCCAAATGGATGCAGATAAACACTCTAGGGGTTAATTCAACATAGGATATTATTGTGTAAAATGAAATGGCTTGGGGTTACAGATGGAACTGAATTAATTTGGGAACCGATTTGTAGCACTTGCCATGGTCTGAAAGTGATTTTGCCTGAAATGAATTAGATTTTGTTTAAATCTAATCAGCCTGGCTGAGTTTACTTCAGTGACGAGACCAGGCAATGCCTGGTTCAACATTTCATGTCCTGATATTTGCCATTTTGATAATTTAGATCAAGAGATGAATCAGTGCTTGTTTATTCCACCTTTCAGCAGTAATGTAATCACATTTAAATGTGCCATTTTGGGGCTGCAGATTCTCTGAACTGTGTTAAATGCCCATGACTTCAAAGCCATTTTGTTCAAATGGTTGTTAATGGCCTTCTGTTTCAATTCTATTTTCTCTCCATCAGCAAGAACATCTGCCTTATATTTGTTTCCCATCAGATTAAAATTGAAGCCTAATGGACATAAAAGTGACAACGTCATGGAGCGACCGCCTTCAGCATTACGCAGACCTCCCAGCGAACATGGATGGATTGGCCATGAAGAAATACAGACGTGAAGCATATCACAGGTATGTATGATGGACAGACTTTACTGTAAGCAGCCAGTGGTGTAAACTGCTTAATTAACTGTACATTATACTTTGGCTTATAATTTTATAAAATTTTATAAAAAAATATATATATTGCAATATATAGCCGTCATGATGCGCTTTCATATTCAAAATGAACATCAGTCCTTAGTAGCGCATCAGAAAAGCATTCGCTCTATACGGAGATCGTGGGTTCAAATATAAAGCTCAGGGGACAGCCGTAGCCTAATGGTCAGATAAGCGGCTTTGGGACCTATAGGTTGTTGGCTCGAATCCCAAACCAGCAGGAAAAATGTGTGGTGGTGGATGAGTGAACTGCACCTTCTCTCATTCATGGATGAAGTGCCCTTGAGCAAGGCACCTATCCACCAACTGCTCTCTGGATACCCCCAATGTGTGTGGCAGCCCACTGCTCAGAGTGTGTGCGCGCTCACTGTTTATGTGTGTGTGCTCACTTTGGATGGGTTAAATGTAGAAGCAATAATTTCCCTTGTGGGATTAATGGAATATGGCAAAATCAAGAAAGAAAAAAAAAATCACAAGAATTTCCTGTTCTATACCTCCTTATAGTATAAAAACATTTCTGGATACATGCTTCAATATGAGGTAGGCACCATGCATGCTGCTTATTAAATGATCACGAGGTCAGAACAGGGAAATGCCAGACCGAGGCTGTGAAGTATTGTTTGAGCAATAGTGAGGTCAGTTCATCAAGGCGGAGGTCTGGAATTTCCTTGTGCTGACTGAACGTTTATGTAAACCCACATTTCTTCACAAACGTTACCCCACAAAACACACAAAATCTAAATTGGATCCTTGTATAAAGTTATTAATTTTTTGGAAGACAGTTTTCTATGGTTTATGATACCATCATTATTATGATATTGATTTTAAAACATGTTGATTAGTACCTAACAAGTATGAGATGATGGTGAGGTGGATGTCACTGACTAGTTCCATAGATAGTCCACAGAGTGTGAGGGACATAATTGTTACCTCAGCCAAGTAGGTTTTTTTAACCGACTGAGTATGTCTGTCTGGTAAAAACATCACTCAAAAACCTATGAACGGATTTTGATCAAATTTTCTGGATGAGAATTTTTAAAGCTTTTTTAGTGCGTATGATGTAGTCATCATGTATGATGATCACAAATCATCACAAAATCACACGTCATTTATCACAAAAATAATCCAATTATTAATACTTCCTCATCCGAGTGCAAGGCCTCTAATTCAAGGCAGTGTCTATACACAATGCAGTCATATAAATGGCTGCGCGTTTGCATTGTAGGGCTCAAATAATTAACGAATGTTGCATTTATAAAAATGTTGCATTTCTTACAAATCCATATGGGGTACTGAACGGCCTTGGCAGAGGTCTGCGCTCTGAGTGCATTTCTAGTTTTAGTATAAACTGCATGGAAACATAAGCAAAAAAGCTTAATAAAACACTTTTTTTATGATTTACTTCTTATAGTTTTTAAAGCATGAATGAAGCAGGTGAGCTCCGAGCACAAGTGCAAGTTCAAAGCTGTTTAATGGCACCTCTTTAACTTTAATTAATCTTTAAGAGTTTAAATATTTACTATGAGAAACAAAAAAAAGCAAACTGAAACAAGACTTTTGTAGTTTGTAGTAATTTTTTTTACATATTGTAATAGTGACAGAGGGCATTCAGGTAAGCTGTGTGCTTTGGGCTGAGCTAAATGCTGTGTAGCTAATGCAGTCTTAGTAGACAATCTTAGGACCTTCCTCAAGCATTATCCACTCAAGATATATTTTTAAAATCCTGAGATAGTGGACCATTTATATTGCACCATTCTAGTGCAATACGTACTAATATCTTCTCCAGAAACTAACATGAAGCTATTTTATATTTGCTGAAATGTGCAGGTCAAGCTAAAGCTCAATGGAAGATTAATATAGTGAACTTGAAGTTTGCTTATCTATGGGGAGAACCTACAATATAGGCGAAACTGTGAGCCTTGGCTGCAGTAATAATCCACCTAGAACACTGTTAGTAGGGCAGCTCTAGTAGTTATTTTTGTAACACATATCTGATAAAATTTGGATCCATTTCAGGCCTTTTTTCTTTTTTGTGAAATCAGTTCTAAATTGGATCCTCTCCAAGCCACAGCTGAGAACTCACAGGTATCTGTGATGACACACTGAACTAATGTGAAGAAATTTGGATCGTTAATAGTGTTTGTACGGTTGGGCACAATGAAAGGGAACAAGGTCAAACAAGATTTAGGTTTGAAACATTATTTACATTTATTCGTATCTATTTAATTATGTCTATAATAATTAAAAAAAAATATTCATGTAACAGCACAGATATCATAGATATGGGTGGCTTTCTGGCAGACCTGGGATCTGAATTCACAACATTTTGGTCACCAAACCTTTACCACTTTGCAAGCAAGTCAGTAGACCAAGTGTCCGGGACAAGCTGATTTAATTTTTATTTTCTTTCATCACTGCACTGTTATGTAGTATATTATTATATGGCAACTTCAGTCTTCAAACTGATTAGTTGACGTGCAGGCATTAATTTGGGTATAGACTGGTGAATATCTGATCAACAAGTTAGCCATTAGCTAGCTCTACATGAATCTTTAGCAGCTTCTAGTGAAGCATTTAGCATTTTCTTGAAAAGAAATGGTATACAGGACATTTCTTAAAGGGGCAGTGTCATGGTTGTTTAAAGAAAATAGCCTAAGTAACATAACTGAGATTGAGATTATCAGAAGAAAATATGCCTGAACTAAATAAGAAGCACTTATATAGATGGAAATCTGTTTCACAATGGGTAGCACACATGAATGAGGTTTGTACAACAAATTTGATAAGAAGTTGCAATAGGATTTCAATCTTTGAAAACTCTTGCCCAACAAGATTTCAAAAATTCCTTGCAGCAATTTTATTTCCATTCCCTGCATGTCAGGTTCGAAAACTTTAAACTCCTTTTGATTTGCAAGTTAAAAGAACAACAAAAACAGGCTAGTATTTTGGACTTCCAATGCATATTGACATGACTTTTGGACAAGTAAATTTAGGCGAAAATCGTCACACAGCTCCTTTAAGGGGAAAAAGTCCTGTGAAGTACTTGCTGCTCATCAGAGAGCTTTTGTTTGTCACAGGAAGGAAAACAAGCCAAAAGTTACCAAAGCCATCACACACTCGGACCAGGCACTTTGTTCAGAATTGGGGAGATTACCGATATTACACCAGCCAGAAAGAAAAAAGTAACAGCACCTCAAGTGAGTTAAAAAAGGCCACCATTTTTAATTATTATATACTAGAGGCCCCCGATGGAGGAAGCGCACCAGCAGCTACCGAGCCAATTACAAACAATTGGCAGCCATTTTGCTGCCCTTGAAGTTGACCTATAATTAATTTTTTTTGGCTTTTGGTCCCATGTGGCTACACAAAAAATTTAACGGTAATATGTTAAGCAGGCATGGGTAGCCACAAAAAAACAAACAGTTTAATTCAATTCAGTTTTATTTGTATAGTGCTTTTTACAGCTGACATTGTCACAAAGCAGCTTTACATAGTAAAATTAATTTAAAAAGGAATTTAAGCATTTTTATACAACCCCTACACATCCCTAATGAGCAAGCCCGCGTTGACAGGAATTGAAAGCAGTTCCAGCTATGTTATCTTAGCTCTTGGTCCTTGTTACTCAGCCCTTGCCTTTGGCTCAGTCTGTTCTGAAGCTCAGGCTAGCTAAGGAATTTCTGTTTTGTCCACACTGACATTTATCAATATATCCCTTGAGCTCTCACTTTACACTCTATACAGAACAATCCTCTTGCAGCACACCAGAGTTTTCCACACGGGAATAGATGAAGCATATGGAAATAATTTATATTGTTGGACCTTATGCAACGGACAGAGCAGGCTGGGCTTGTTTCAGAAACCATAGTGTCCGATTTCACTGATGAGGCTTTTTTAGGTTTTGAGGACATACTGTAGGCTTGTTAATGAAAACATGGCCGTTCAGTCAGCCACACATTGTCATTAACAGAAGCGCAATGTTACCAGTTTTTCAAAGCCAAAGATAACCCTTCAATTTGTAAGATAGAAGTTACAGATACTTACAGACCTCTCTATAGTTTGGTGTTTGGAGATGGGCCAAATCGCGTCACTTTAATGATAAAGTGAATGTTTTACAGCATTTATATGTTTTGGTATTATTAACAGTTTCATAAATAGTTAGTGAAATATTTCGCATTTGATACATCATGTCATTGAAATAAAACAACTGATGCTGTTTTGGTGATGTGCCAAATCGTACATTGTGATTAGTAATATCAACATTAAAATAGGCATTCAGCATGTCTAATTATAAGGATTCTACAGCAATCCTTGGATAAGATTTGAACCTAGAACCTTCTTGCTCCCACCCCCAATTATTTAATGATATACATTTCATTACATGGTAACATACGTATGCTCTCACCTAGCATCCAGACATACTTGCTATTAATGCTTGAAGACAACATATAGCATATACGCAATTATTCTATGTGAGTTGCTATCTCAAACTGCCTTCACAAGACACAAGAAGAAAGGTTTGAGGTATCTACGCACCTTCTGATCCAGAATTACTGATTAATGATTAATAATTAATGACTAATGATAATTATTGATTAAGCAAAAAAGCTGTATTACTTAATACACTATTGTTATTAGGAATATAGCTGTTTACTTGATTGCTGGATAATGGATGGAGGTATCGGTTATATTTCATAATAATTTTATCTACATACTGTTATGATCTCAGTCTTCGTGGACATTGTATTTTTTCATAAACAATCCCATTGAGATCTAGAAGGTATGAGGAGGATGTATTAATAATAAACTTTATGACTAGTTTTCCCACCTATTCCATCCGCTTGCTAATTGTAAATAATGACTTGATCATGGTTATCAAAATAATAACATGGAAAATAAAGATTTTCTTCTTCCCTAACGCAAGGTATTGAAGCATTTACATTTGTAATATATAATATATGTTTATTACACCAGCAGAAACATACTTCAATATTCACTTTGTCATGCCACTGTGTGGCTAAAGGTGTTGATGGAGGTAAGGATGCAGGACTGAAAGTGCATTTATTTATATTACGAGCATACATATAACATGGAAGTCAGAAACGCAAGAAACCTCTCAAAAAAAGTCTGGATGGTATCTGCCAAACGTAATGTAAATGCTTTGTTAATTAGAGGTGTTTTCCCCTCGGGGCTGAAGCGTACAATAACTCCATTTGCATGTCTGCTTTTGCAAATCTGCCTCAAACACAAAGTACTCCTACACCTGACTTGTACTGAGTTGAGTTTTTCTTCTTAACAAGTTTAGGCAACATTCTCACTGCAGTTACACATGACCACATGCTGATTATCCAGCATTCATCTTCCTAATTTGGCATTTAATGGTAGACTACAGCACTTGTAGGCAGATGTGTTATGCAAAATGGTGGTCCTATGTGGCACTGAAAGAAAGGTTAATGCCAAACAGTGTAAGAAATTGAGGATATCCATCTCACAGTGTGACTGCCACCACGACCTACATCTGCTAACCACCCAATAGGAATGCAGCGTGAAGTGGTGCACTGCTCAGCACGACACATTCTTCCCAAGTGCAGACAAATGGAGGCGAAATGTGCAAAACTAAGTTTGTGATTCCAAAACAAAGCACACCTTGTTGTGTTATGACAGCAGAAGCCTTATTTGTATGATGTGTCCTCCAGCTGTTATTATGATCACGCCCAAAGGACGCAGCATGGAAGGAAATCTGAGCTCCAGAGCAAGTAGCAAGCCAGAAAACACACAAACCCACACCAGTCTTTTTAGCCTGTAAGCCCTCAAAAAATTACAGAAGTCAAATGTGACCCTCTATGATATGTTTTCGCACATATTAGAAGCATCATAGCAAGCTTGTTGCTTAGCTTCATCCTTTACACAGGTACAGATGAATTCTTGTATATTGACTTGTGTCATTGCCTATGATTCATTATGTGGTATCATTGTACAGTTTGTATACCTCAAACTTGATATTGTACCCAAGATTCTTAGCTCCATGTCCCATATTGTGAATGGCAGTAAACTTATACGATTGCTGAAATAAGACTGTCTATAGGAACTTTTCGGAAAATAAATACATTCTCAAAATAATTAGTGGTTATAACTAATTTATACCAAATAACTTTTTTTCATCTGGTTACGTAACCGTCTGTACATGCCTAAGTTTTGTGGAGTTTTTTTAATTTATGTTTTTATTTTACCTTTTGGACCTGCTATGCAAAATATAACACAACGTAACACAACGAAAACGTGTCTTGCATTTTTCAGCTGATAATCGAGGAAGATAAGAAGCTAAACCATTTGTGTCACACACTTTTGGTTCGGATCCAACTAGTCATTCTGTCTATTTGAAGTCCAAAGGTGTCCCTGTTATCTGGTTGTCTTATGCTATGTCCTGGTATTTGTACTCTCGAGTCAACCATGTGATGCAATACAGTAACCTCAGACCCAATGCAGCCAGCCTTATTCACCTCCAGCTGAGTGAATTCAGCAGGCTTAAAGTACAAAGATAGCAGCAATGCTGCATCACACTCATCATGTGAAAATTATATCTGATTAGTGAGGAAGAAATTAAAGCATACTTTTGATCTGCCTGTTTATCAACTAGATCCTGCCAGTAGTGCTCTGTTCTTTCTGATTGGCCAGATCCTCTTGTCCGTTTGACTGTTCTAGTTGTCTTTGAGTGAAAGTAAACAACCTCTAGCTGAACAAAGACCCAGCAACAGTGAATCCAGTAAAACAGACACAATAGTTTTTGGATTGACTGAATGCCAGTATCAAGCCATTGTTGTCAGCTTGTAGCATAACAGTGAGGACAGACAGTTTGGATTAGAACTCTTGCAATAACATGACACTCAAAATACTTAGAATTCACTGCAACTTTCCAGCCTACCAAAGTGAACCAAGAGAGGGGGTCCAGCAGTGTGCCGCTATGAGGTAGACATGAAACTACATAAATATTATCAAAATAGATTTTTTTTGCATTCATGGGCTGTAAAATGTTTTATGTTGTAAATATGGTAATTTTCCTATTCCATGTTTATACATTTTTCAAAGTAGTAATTAAAAAAAGGACTAGGTCATGTTTTCCAATCCCCAGTTGTGTAGTACTGTAGACTTCTTGTTCTTAGTTGATAGTACTGGAACCTGATGAGGTCTTTTTCTGTCTAAGCCCACCCACCTCATGGATCAAGGCCAATATATACTTTGGCAGGTGCGATACATTTACAGTGCACATGATGCTAATTGTCTCATTAGTCAATCTGTACAGACTGTCCACACTGTACTCAAAATTTCCTCAGACTACTGTACATGCACCACACAGGAAATCCCAGCAAGTGCTTCTGAAATGATGCCTAGGGTGGTGATGGCACCATGTTGGAGCTTGTACTATTATTATATCTATGTTGGGGACATTAGAGTCTCTCTTTTTCCATTTCCGGCGGTTTCCACTATCACCAAGGGTTTCCTTGTTTATAAATTAGCGAATGAAATTAGCATTAAACTACCTCGAACAATTTGATTCCTTTTCCGTCTTCAACTGTTTCCTTTAATGCCAAACATCTACATTTGGGGCGACTGCTGCTTTAGAGACACCCATGGTACATGTTTTTGTTCTACGCTGTGTAAAGTCAAAGTCATTGAACTTATTATAATTCCCATTTGTGCCATTTGGTGTGAAAATTAACTGAATTTTGTGTGCACAAGAAAAAATAAAATGTTCAGATTTGTTCTGGTGTTTATGTATGTTCAACATATAGCTTTGGACCAAGTGTGCCAAGTTTGACATTTGAACATATATCAGTCTCAGAGTCTGTTGCACTGGGGGTTTGATTTAATACCCAGAAAGCTTTAGCTGTCTTGTAGAACAGATTCTTTGTATACTGCTCAGGGGAATCAGGGAATCTTGGAATCTTTTTCTTTCCATGCTGTGCTTCACACCATATTTGGCTCAGTCACATCAAAAGCAGGGAATTGGTAGAAAACTGTGGGAAAAAGTACTACCCCATTGGCAGTTTGGAGTTGAAGAATATTTGTCTAAAAATATGGCCATAGTGTTTTGCAGC
Organism: Neosilurus hyrtlii; assembly: GCA_028564935.1. Classification (NCBI taxonomy): domain Eukaryota; kingdom Metazoa; phylum Chordata; class Actinopteri; order Siluriformes; family Plotosidae; genus Neosilurus; species Neosilurus hyrtlii. The sequence goes on from JAOUQZ010000026.1 coordinate 10,130,945, forward strand.
TTTTCAATCTGTTGATATATTCCTGTTTTTCTGATTTGTTTCAGAGTATTTGTGAACCGAAGTTTAGCAATGGAGAAAATCAAATGCTTTGGTTTTGACATGGATTACACTTTAGCAGGTAAGGCAATGGCACTCACTATTTGTTACCAAGAAATTTACCACATCATTTCCTTGCAGACTCTGTCTGCCGTTTTGCTGCATGTCATAGGCTCACTAGAGTGTAATCGGTGCCTGCTGTTTCATGTTTAACTGTGACCGGACCACAATCCTTTGCAGCACTGAATTTTTTCAATGTGTTGCTGGGACAGTGCAGCGTTCTTCACCTTAAAAATAGCTAGCAGCACAGATTCTCTGAAACTCAGGGTAAACATGCAATAGGATATATTTAAATGTTTGTCAGTGATGTTTGGAACTTCTCATAGCGTTTCTAAAGTGCACTCATATTTAACCCTCATCCTTATAATATTTTTTACTGTAGCCAAAACCACATACTAGCACTATTTGGAGGTTTGACATATGTCATCAGTAAATTACTTCATCTTATGCATTACCTCATGTTATGTTTGTTTTTTCGGGTCAACCGGGAATCCAGTACTGACATTTTAACCATGCACTGGGTGCATTGGGTTTCCCTCGTTTTCTGCCCTGCATCTCAGTGACTCAACCACTAACAGCAGTCGCCAGTTGCTAAATTGGGACTGCTTGCAATGGGAAAGCAGATCACCACAGTGACATGCTAGGACTGATTGGCCTGCATTCTCTACAGACTGCCCTCAGTGTAGGCTCAAGGGAGATATCACTGGCATTCGGCTGTTGACATCCACAGCTTTATTGCTCACCATGAAGTGTTTACAAGGCAAAGGGCTATCATGTTGTCTTGTGCTGGAATAATGTTGCGACCAGAAACCTCGTCAAGTTCTCAAATGGCCCTTTCCACTGCATGCTACCATCTCAGCTCAGCTTGTCGTTTGTGGTTTTCTTTCAGGTAAAAGTTGTGGATAGTTATTTGGTATCACCTACATCGAGATTACAAGTGAAATGGGATGATACCACAAGGTGATCTATGTACAAACATTGCAGACTACCTTTTGGTCACTGTCACTGCATCAGTACTGAAAGAGAATGGAAGCTATGAATAAACCAGCCATTTTAAAATAAGATTATATTTATACATTTTATTTCACTAATTGTATGTGTGTTTTCACAGCCTGTGCTCATCTCTTTCTGCGTGCATACAAAACAGTTTTATGGCAAACCAGAGTTTCCACACTTAGTCACACCTCTAAGGTTACGGGGTAAAAATTGATTCTCAAAGTGACAGGAAGTACAGATTGAAGACTCCTGCCTTCCAAAGAAGCCAGTCGAGACTTTAACGTTTAGTAAGATAGACCGAAACCTGATTCTGTCCTAGTATTGCCATGCCATAATGCTTGATTAATTACAAACCTCAGCCAAACTAAAGCATTGTCCACTACATTACTATGAATGGTTATGAATGGTTATGCCAACAGAGAGTTGGACCAATTATTAACTAATAAAAATAAATAAAAATAAATGTTCAATACTGTTGCCTCGAATGTCACAGTAGACAGCGGCACATGATTTTTTGCGTTCCAGGAGTAAACAAGCATTATCCTGTCAGTGTTCCTGGCACTTCGATTGGAATACTTTAAAAACGGGGCGCTAGCTTGGGAAACATGGCAATTGAAAATGGAACATTACAGTGTAGTTTAGATGGAAATGAGCTAAAATAGAAAGAAATACATACCTCATGGCTAATCTTGCCACAAGACCTTTTTTAGAGGCATGTCTCATTCAGATGAACCTTACAGGACAGTCCGGTCTAACCTTAGATGAATCTGTTTCTTACTCTGTCTATAAGATTGTTGCCTGCATGAAAAATCACCCTCAGGATGTGTTTTAAGTGTTGTCATTGGGCTCTGCAGACAAGGCAAAGTTCAAAGGTCAAGATTCTCCACATCAGCCTGGTGTTGATAGCCCTGAAGCCTGATGGGCCTCTAAATCATTTTAAACTGGTGACATCTATATTCAGCATGCAGCTGGAATGGCTGGAATTCAATTGACTTAAACAGCATAGAGATAAAGCCTTTGAGCTTTATCTTTATGTATATTACAAAATGTATTCTCATATTTGAACTACTTGCACTATATAGCCCTCCTCAAGTATGACACTGATATATATCAAGCACCAGATCATGTTCATTTTGAATAATGGTTGTATGTGTCATTTTCTGGCTAGCTGTTAGACGACATTCCTGTTGGGCAACGTACTCACATGCTTGTGAGGTATAGTTATGTATCTGTCAAATGAGTGCGGCTAAAGCAGGAGACAACAAATTGCAAAATGCCAGAGGGAGACCTCTCTTGTGTTTAAGAACTTTCCCTAGACATTGATTTTTTTGTGTTAGCCTATGTCAAATAGTGGGTCCAAAGTATGGAAAGCAGTATGAATTGAATACCTCTGTTATGTCATGTACTTTCTCTATAGTCATGATACTACCTATTGCTTTCAATGAATACCTGAAGAAAGCACTTATTACTAATGGAAGGAAGTATGAATGGGCTGGTAGTGGTGCATAATAAGAAAAACATACTTGTAGCCTGTGCTGTACCTGCTTAACTTCTTTTCTTTTTCTGATTTTAAGTTGCCACTTTATTCTAGTCAGGGTGGATCATAAGCCTATCCCAGGAACACTGTGTCTGAAATACACCCTTAATGCATAAGTTTGGTATGAATGTTTGGGTGTGAAAGTTGTTCACTTGGGAATCACTTTAGGTGAACTGGAGAATTCTCATAATCACGTTATGTGCAAAAGTGATCCACTCCCTGGGCTGGGCATCAGGTTACATGATTAGTTGAATTTGTCACAGTGGCATGCTGAGGAAATGAAATGCTTTCTAGATACATGGAGCCAAGAACATATTTTACACAGATGACTTAAAAAAACACATCCTCCTATTACCTGCATAAACCAACATAGCCAGTTCTGTTTCTACCATCATACAAGATTTTCCAAATATAGATAAAGAACTTATATTTAAAGGCTGTTGGACTATTTAGATTCTCCCAGCCATGCAAAAGCCAGCTAACTTTACTTGTAAAAGATGAGAGATTAAAAAGAAAAAGGAATTTGGTCCCAATATGGAGGAATTCTAATTACTGGATTGGCTAATTGGAAGAAAGGCATTTGTCCATAATTTTTTTTTTGCCTCACATTAGTCCCTCAAAAGATCCTATCCTGGGTAAATACCTTCCTGGAGATTTAGAGTACAACCATAATCATGCCCTAAAATAATCTAATAATTGCCTTCAGAAGCTCTTGATCAACTAAAAGAAGCATCTTGATTACTTGAATATTTTGGTTGGAGATGAAATTTCCAGGAACCCGGTTGGTGACCACTGTGGTAGAGCAATGATAAGCTTGACTAAAGACACATTAGTGAAATGAATTACCTGTTGATTACATAAACCTCAGTGTATGCTTGATGTATTGCATAATGGAAAAATTGTGTATGTACAGCAGAAGTGGTATGAAAACAAATCTCCCATGATGACACTATAAACAAACAGGCTTGGCATTGCCAAGTGGGAAAACCCTGAAGGTATTTCAACAGTAGCAGCATCTGAAAAAAAAAAAACGTTACACTAAATTGCTTTAAAATTTTAATAGGACCACATTACTCAAAATGAATAAATTTTATGCAGCGCTGAGTTATGTATTGGTTTGTTTGTTCTCTTATTTTTATCCTTTACTTTTATCAGACTCCCAATAAACACAGAGTGTAATTGGTGTAAATTATAACAACAAAATGACTAATCGACAGTTTAATGTACATTTTATAAGACTTTTCCACTGTTTGGATAAAAGTCTACTC
>JAOUQZ010000026.1:10196671-10212881 GCA_028564935.1 Neosilurus hyrtlii
ATTAATTAACAGTGACTTACCATACAAAGCGCTTTGAACCATGTGTGTGTGTGAGTGAGTGTGTGTGTGTGTGTGTGAGTGAGTGTGTGTGTGTGTGTGTGTGTGTGTGTGTGTGTGTGCGCGTGTGTGTGCGCGAGCATTGACCACAGCCACCGTGACGTAAAGACTTTGACCCCCACCCCCTTAATCAGTCATTAGAATACGAGTTCTTGCTGGTGACAGGCCAAGATTGCAAAAACGCCACACAAGCACACACAAAATCCTGTACTTCTATCATTGTGGGGACATTCATTGACACAATGAATTGACCCCAACCTCTAATTTTAACCATTACAACTGAATCCTAACCCCAACCTTTACCCGAACCCTAACCTAAACCTAATTCAAACCTGAACCCTCAAACAGCCCTTTGAAAAAATGAGGACTAGCCAAACATACTCCAGTCTTCAATATGTAGCAAGTACAGGTCAGCGCACACACGCACACACACACATGCACACACACACACACACACACACAAAACCCCAGGCTTCTAACATTCTTCTAATGGCCCAATGTTCTAGTCACTACTGCACACTCAGAGCACATTCTCAAGGCTAAGCAACATAACGTTTCGTCTCAGGCCATGTTAGACAAAACTGCACAAATACAAGACTGAAAAGATCTTACAGTAAATGAGATAAGTTAAAGATGACTCGCATTGAATACCAGCAAGAAATCACTAAAAATGTTCTGATATGTAAACTTTTATGTATAAATGACTGCTTCTTATCACATCCACAGTTACTTAAGAAGCCACTGAAGAATTGTCATTTGATTAGGTTTGACTGTTTATACTATTTTATAGTCTATATTATAGACTATGATAATGTGTGTTTGAGGAACTCGAACACTTTTGTTTTGAGCTGATTGAATATTTTGCACCAGGATTGGCAGAAAGTCATCTAAGAGCAATGTGAACGACTGCTGGAGACCCTGCCAAGACACATGAAAGCTGTGATTAAATCTCAGGGTTACTCCACCAAACACTGAATTCTGAACTCGAACCATGATCTTCATTTCTTTGAATTACTCAAGGACTGGAAAAAACAAGCATGTGCAGGAAAAAAAAACAACCCACAAACGTGTCTTCTTTTCTGCAATTAAATGTAATTAAATGCTTAAATGATCATTTTTATGTGAAATGTTTTTAATCGTTTATGGAATAAAATAAGTGTTCATGTTCCTCAAACACAACCCTACAAATAGTAAAATCCAATGAACTGGTTTTTTTTCAGTGGTCTCCTATTTTTTTTAACACAGGTGTATATAAAGAGTTTTTTTTTGCAAAAACAGATAAGTTCAATTGTATTAATTATGAGAAAAACAACTTTTTCAAGTAATGTTATTTTAAAGCTACTAAAAAAAGGTTTTGAAAGCTACTGGAAAAAGTAAAAAAAATGAAAAGGAGTAAGAAAAAAAGGTTTTTTTGTAAAGCTACTTAATTTTTTTTTTCCTCATAATTCAAACAATTGACAAACTCTACTCCCATATTCACAATGCCCCACCTCCTTGAGAAGCTAGTTATCATTCCATCAGGTTGTTAACTGGGCAATTATGACAAGCGTGCCAGATATTAATATGTTAAATAATATGTGTTTGTTGATGACTAGTTGACTGGAGGTTGCTTCAGAATGTCTTATTATTACTATTACTATAATTAATCATCTGGAACAACACGTGGTGTAGTGATGAGCACAGCAAGACGAGTCCCACGCCCGGCGAGGGCGTTTCTGTGTGGAATTTGAACGTTCTTCTTGGACTTGCTTGCATGGGTTTCCTCCAGGTACTCCAGTTTCCTCCCACAGTCCAAAGACATGCACATTAGGCTAATGGGCTGTTTCAAATGAGTGTAAATGGTTGTGTGCGTTGGCCCTGCGATTGACTGGCAAGCTGTTGAGGGTGTACCCTGCCTTCCCGCCCTACTAATGGGATTAAGTGGTTCAGCAAATCAATAAATGAATGAATGAATTATCTTTGATGGATTGGCTTCTCACCCAGGATGCACTGCTGGAATATTGTCTCCGTTAACCGGGCTCTCCATCTTGGAAATGCAACTCCGAGATTTAATACTCTTTTTTTTTTCTCCCAAAAGATCTGCTTCCCTACCCTACAGCATGTTCATAACCAGTCTACCGGAGAGGTGTAAGAGCAACCAAGGAATCCTGCACATGCTTGTTTTTTCCCCCTCAAGCATGTCACTGTCTTTGATCACACAGTCAGAACAATGATGTGTCTCTGTTTCAGCACAAACGAATTAATTTGTTTAGAGTGTATGCCTTTTTGTCTTAAAAGAAGAATCAGGCAAGAAAATGTAATAGTTTAGACAGTCATTTCTATCAGTTCCCATTTTAACACGTGACAGTTTAAAGCCAGCGATTGTGTGAGAAAAAAAAAAAAACACGAGGCTCTCTGACGTGATTATTCCCTTGATAACCTATGTCACGCCATTCCCACAAATTCCAAACCCATTCGGTCTCAGAGAGGGAGGAGCCAACAGGTGCCCCTTCCAGTTAGCCAAAGCCTCACACACACACACAAACACACACACACACACATGTATTTCCGAGCTCTTTAACATGTTCAAGTGTATCATCTACTTCAGCAGGTCCTCACCTGATGTCTTGTTCTTGACTCGGAGAGTACTTGGTGTATTTCGGTGCATGCCAGCTACGTTTTTTTAAATAAACAAATCTGTAATCTGTGCAGTCAGTTAACCTCTCACTTCAACCACATGGAAAATTTGCACAGGCCCTTGTCGGATGTTTAATGGAGAAGCTCTGTTATCAGATTGAGTTGTCATTCATGTACTCTACTCATGCATCAAGTTCAAATAAATTCTGTAAATATGCCATATTTGTTCGTGTGGCGTTCAGACTGCAGACATGTCACGTGCCGGAGTCATTCTATCGGAGAGCTAGCTTCCTGAAAACTAGGGTTTTAAAACACCTGCCAAAACCAGACATTTTTTCAGAAGCCTTGATTACCTCCATCAAGTTATTTCCTTTCTCCACAAGGAGAGCTAAAATATGTCAGTGAGCTCTTAACACCATTCCTGGAAACACATTTCCTGCCATTTTTCCACTCTTGAACATCTCAGCCGGCCCTGGGTGAGGGCCGGGTACACCCTGTACAGCTCGCCAGTCCATTGCAGGGCCAACACACATACAACCATTCACACTCACTCACACCTAGGAGCAATTTGGAATAGCCGGTTAGCCTATTGTGCATGTTTCTGGACTGTGGGAGGAAACCGGAGTACTGGGAGGAAACCAGCGCAAGCACAGGAAAAACACGCAAACTTGACACAAAAACGCCCGAGCCCGGGAATCGAACCCAGAACCTTCTTGCTGTGAGGCGGACGTGCTAATCACTGCACCACCGTGGCACCTATTTTAATAATAATAATTATTACTATTATTATTATTATTATTATAGCATAGTGCTTAGAATAACTGTCCCACAGAAACAAGGTCCTGGGTTTGAATCTCAGGCACGGCAAGAGCGTTTGTTTGGAGTTTGCATGGTCCCACATGCATGGTTTGCCCATAGCTGTGAGTGTGAATATTTGTGTGTCCTACGAGCTGTTTCGGGTATACCTCGCTTTCACCTAGAGACGTCTATGATAGGATATCTGTTGCCCTGGTAAGATCAAGCAGTTCACCGATTGAATGAAGTATTATTATTATCCATCCTTTTTCACTCATTTGCCAAACCGCATTAGGGCTGCAGGGAGGCTGGAGCCTATCACAGCCGACTCCGAGCAAAGGGAAGATACAGCTTGCCAATCCATTGCAGGGCAGCACACACAATCCACACTCAGCCACACACCTAGAGGCAATCTGGAACAGCCAATTTGCTTAGTATGCATGTCTTTTGAGTGTGGGAGGAAACCAGAGTAGCCAGAGGGAAACACAAGGAGAACTCGAACCCAGGCTCTTCTTGCTGTGAGGTGGATATTCCACCACTACACAAACCATGAATGATGACAATGATGACTGACGCGCGCGTCATAACGCACCACGCGTAAAAGGCGCACGAACCTTTGGACAAAGAATAACAGACGGTAGACCTGACAGTAGTTTTTTGGCTGATGGGGAAGGTGGGAGATGTCGAAACCCACCTTTTTTGAACTCCTCGAGCATGGCGTCCAGTTTGGTGTCGTTGAAGACAAAGTGCAGCGGGTGGCTGTAGAACTTGGTGACCGTCTTGAGCGGCGTGCAGTCGTCCGGGTCCACGAAAGCCAGATCCTTAACCAGGAGCATGTCGATGATGTTGGAGCGCTCCGCCTCGAACACGGGGATGCGCGTGTAGCCGCTCTCCATGATCTCACTCACCGTCACGAAGTCCAGCGTGGCATCAGACGCCAGCATGAAGCAGTCGTGCAGCGGCGTCATCACGTCCTCGACCGTCTTGGTGCGCAGCTCGAGGGCGCCCTGGATGATGTTCAGCTCCTCCTTCACCAGGTCGTTGTAAGGATCCGTGACGCGCAGCATCTCCAGCAGCTTCTCGCGGTTGTACACGGTGCCGATCTCCTGCCCGAGGAGGTAGTCGAGCAGCTTGCTGACCGGGTACGACGCCGGGAACGTGAGCAGCATGAAGAACTTGGTGAGAAAGATGGTGTTGGCGCCCACGGCGAGCCCGTGACGCGAGCATATGGCCTGCGGCACGATCTCGCCGAAGATCACGATGCCGATCGTGGACACGACCACGGCGATCAAGCCGTTTCCGGCGAGGTCATCGAGCAGGATGGTGAGAGTGGTGTTCACCAGCACGTTCCCGAGCAGCAGCGAGCACAGCAGGTAGTTGCCCTGACTGCGCACCGGCTCGATCTTGCGCGCGTAGGTCTTCTCGCGCTCGGTGCCGCAGTTCTGCACGATCTGCAGCTCCATCGGGTCGAGCGCCATCAGCCCCAGGTTTAAACCGCTGAACATACCGGACAGGCAAAGCAGCATGGAAATAAAGATCACCTGGAGCCAAAAGGGGAGCAGGAACTTCCTCTCCTCCACCACGATCATCCTCGTGTCTTCACCTTCATGGTATATCCACGTGTTTTTAGTCCACGGGTCGCGCGCACCAGCCGGGTTAGACGTGGCGGTGCACAGGTAGTACGTTTTGCTCTTCTCGGTCTTCCTCAGCGGCTTGACCTCGATCTCCACCACTCCGGACGTCTTGCGGCTCAGCGCGATACTGGGCAAGATTAAAATGTCCGATGTCCTGATGCCGCACGGGTGCAAGCCCGGTGTCTCCTCGTGGCTCTTGTTGTCTCCGGTGGAGATGTCGAGGCTGGTACCGGCGTGACTCCGCTCGTGCTCCGTGAACGCGATCTTGGACCACGTCTCGTTGTTGATGTTGTACCCGTACACGCGCAACTTGATCCGTGAGCGCTCGCTCACCCGCAGATACCCCCCCTCCATGAACGAAATGTCGTCTGTTTCCTCCAGGCGCAAGCCGATGATGACGGTCTCCTCTCCCCCGCCTTCTTTGGCGCGCGTCGGCGCAATTAAGCACAAGGATAAGAGAATCAGAGTCGCGGCTCGGACCGGGACAAGTGACGCCATTTTTGCAGCCACCGACTGCTCTGCCATGTTGACAAACCGCTTGAATGAAAATGGCTTGGGGGGGGGTGTTTTGGGGGGGGTGGGGGGGATGGCGGGGGAGAGAGGAAAGGAAAAGTCAGAGCCAATCGGAGTGCGGCTTCATCTCAGCTGCACATTAGCCTCGGCTCAGCAGCTGCTTGGCTCCACAACTCGGCAAAAACTGACTCCACTCCAGTGCAAACTCGTGCCTCTTCTGCAAGTCCCGGTTACAGGCGACTTGAGCGATCAATCAGCGCTCAGGGGTGGAGAGTTGACGGCTGGATCGGCCAATCACAAGCCGACAATCAGGACCACTGCATGCAAATGAGTTCGAGCTGAAGTTTCCTCGTGACTTTTTTTTTTTTTTTTTTTTTTTTTGTGGTTAATTAACAGGTTCGTGACAGCATCCTAAGATTAAATGTGTACAAGTGTAAAAGCATTATTGATGACCAAAAAGCAGCTAGGATTATTTTAATATCTATAAATAAGTACAGCACTTATTTATTCATACACACACATATAGGGTACAGTGCCTGGGATCAGCATCACTTATACTTATGGTTATTGTGATGGTCTGCATGCTGCTATTCTGTACCTTGTAGTTTTGCATCGACTCTCTCATTTCTTAGCTTGAAGGACCACCTGGGATTCCTCACCCCTTATATCAATACACAGATTACAAATCTTTATACTCACATTAAAATTTTGATAAGAGGATCAATGCTGTGGTGAGTGCAAGGGCAGCTTTTACTCCTGCTTACAATAACCTCTGTGAGGTCAGTGGTGTAATGGGTAGGGTGCTGGGCTCATGATCGAAAGGTTGTGGGTTTGAATCTTGTTAGACCCCCACCGTGCTCGTAAATACCCAGCAGTATAAATGGGTACCAGTAAAAAATACTGAGAAGGTAACCTGCTAGGAACAGTGTCCCATCGAGGAGGAGTTGAACTCCTAGTTGCTTCACGCGAAGGAAACCGGGGATAAGTTCCGGCCTGATGAGCAGGTAGGCTCGCGTGTTAAAACCCAGTAGGCTTGCCTTTTTTACAATAGCCTCCAGACTCAAATCATTTCTAAATTCATCAGATATGAAGGGCTAAGAGCCACAGTCGTCCAATCCACAAAAACTGAAAAATGAGAATTTTTTTTATTGTCATATTTTTATGGGTGTGGATAATGTCTATGTAAGTCAGAATGGTCCCTTTATCTTATTATTTACTTTTACGGCATTTGGCAGACACTCTTATCCAGAGCGACTTACAATTATCACTTTTATACAACTGAGGGTTAAGGGCCATGCTCAAGGGCCCAACAGTGGTGTACTGGGGATTTAAGCCATGAACTTCAGAGCAGTAACCCATTGTCTTACCTTAACCACTGAGCCACCAGTTTCCTTATGACCTTGAATCATATCATGAGCATTATCCCTAATTTTGTTTATATTGCAAAAACGTTCATGTCTTTTTTTCCCAAAAAAAAAAAATTTTGTTGCTTACATCACTTTGGTTCTCAGCCCTTCATATATATATATATATATATATATATATATATATATATATATATATACTGCTTTAATCTAAACTGGGCTCCTGTAATGCAGTGTACACTTAAGTGCTGCTGCCCAAGAATGTATTACTCCAGTCTCAGCAGCCTTGCACCCTGTACATTACAGAATCCAGTGGCCTATAAAGTGGCACTGCTTGGTTTTAAAGCCTTACATGGTCTTGCTCAAACTTGTGCTGATTTGCTGCATCCATACACTTCCTCAATGTCCATATTGTCTGCATCCCGATTACTTGAGTCCCATAGTTTGGGCTCAAAGAAAAAGGAGACCACGCATTATTGCACCAAGATTTTGGAATGATCTCCCAAGTGACCTCAGACACATCTTAACCCTAGCTGCTTTTAAATCTAAGCTTAAGATGCAATTTTGTTTTCCTGTTTAGCATTCCTGGGACTGAGGATGGAAAACATTTAATTGTATCTCTGTATGCAAAAATAAGTAAGTAAGTAAGTGACTAAGTAAATAAATAAATAAATAAAGTTGTGGGGTTTTTAGAATAAAGTACTTTGGTTTCAAATGTGCTATATAAATAAAATTTATATATTTAAATATTTATATTCACTTCAGGATGTATCCTGCCTTTGCCCAGAGCTCCCTGTGATAGGCTCCAGTCTCCCAGAATGAATATATGTATTTCCCGTTGGATTTTTTTTATTGTTTATATACAGTACTATATGTTGGATGTTATACCTTTGTCTGGCTACTTTAGCACCTAATTGTCCCCTTAGGGATCACTAAAGTATTATCTATCAATCTATATCTATATTGTTGATCTCTGACACAGTAGGAATACTGACAGGTGGTTTGCTATGAGAAGTTCTGCATGAATGACGTCCCATTTATATCTTCTACGTCATCACTATTTTGATTCTGTTTGGTCTTGAAGGTTAATCGGTTCATTCACTATATCACCAAGCTCACTGTAAAAACCATATCCAGGTGTTGTGCTTCGATGTCATTTTGGCATCCGTCTACATTCATTTCAAAACCAGCCTATGATACACAAGTGACTGTCCATTTTGCCTGCAGTTACCACAGGGATAAAATCATCAGTGGAATTAAACACGTTCAGTGGAAGGGTTCATCAAACAGACTTCTGTGTGGTTTTCATGGCCTCCTTGGGCTTGTGTAGGTTTCCTCTGGGTGCTCTGGTTTGGTCCCACAGTCCAAAGACATGCACAGTAGTGGCTATTTCAAATTGCCCCTAGTGTGAATGGATGTTTGTGCCAGAGAACAGGTTCTGCAGGGGGCTAAAAACTTACATTGCAACAGAAACCTGGAGATTGGCCCAAAGCATCATGGGGGCAGAATGGGAAGTGAGAGTAAAACAAGCGAAGAGATACATAAAATAATTATAATAAGAATTATGACACTACTACTACTACTACAAATAATAATAATGGTTGACTGATCGCTGGTAGCATGGTGGTGTAGTGGTTATCACATCCACCTCACAGCAAGGAGGTCCTGGTCTCCATGTTGTCTCCGTGCTTACGTGGGTTATCCCCAGGTACTCCCACAGTTCCACAAGACATGCACATTAGGCTAACTGGCTGTTCCAGACTTCCCCTGGGTGTGAGTTGGCCCTGCAACGCTCCGGCGAGCTGTTCAGGGTTTACCCCACCTTCAACCAGTGTTGGCTGAGATAGACTCCAGCCTCCCAACAGTCATAATATGCTTGAGAAGTTTGGGAAATGATTGAATGAAACTGATTGGTCACGGTGATTTTTATTTTTTAAGAATACTGAATCAGAATAAAATACAGCTTACAGTTAAAGTAGCACTATTTTATATATAACATCTTTACATGTACATTATTTTCTTAATGATACAATTTTTCTCCAATGTATACAAATATGAAATGTTCAGTTTCTTTGGAAAAAAAGTTCCATTTCTTGAATCTTTGCGTATTAATACTGTCTAAAGTTAAAGTTTAATCAAAGGAGTTTAAATATACTAGTATAAAGTATTCATTTTTTAATACATTTACTTGCAGCATGTCTCCTGAGGGCCACAGCACAACCCTGTGGATGAAGCCGCACTCACATTTCCCAGCTGCTCTGCCAGTTCAAAGGGGTTCTCAGGCACAAACTGAGTGGAGAAGACAGGGGAAAAGATTTTGTTAGATTACATTTTTATTCCTTAGATTTCTTTCCACACAGAGAAATGATAAAAAAAAACCTTAGTGGTTTAACCTGACTGCAATAAACAGCATTTGACTGTGGTGGAAAAGTACAGCGCTGAATAAGTACTCATTAACACGGCATCCTTGGGTGGGGGGAGCTGCTGTGTGGATGTTTATGACGTCTCTTGCAGCATATTACAGGTATCGCAGAATCAGGACAAACATAGTTACAGCTTTAAGGTTTAACAATTAAGACCTTATAAGTGATTATAACAATTTTACAATGCTATAATGACCGTGTGTGTGTGTGAGTGTCTTTCTGAAGATGCCATAGACTCACTAATGAAACATTCATGATAAGAAAGCAGAGATTATACTGCTTATAGTGTGACCCGGGGCATGCAGATCCTACAAAGACCAAACCACCATAAAACAATTCTGTGGTTATTCCATACAGTATAAGACACCAGTCAGCATTACCTGAGGTCACCAGCATCAACCAATTCCCTTAGTCTTGTCAATACTTTGTAATACTACCTGAAATACTTTGTCATATGCAGTCTATCGTTTTAATGTTCTACATAGTGCAACATCTATTTATGTTTATTTAGCAGCAGCCTGGTGGCACAGGAATCAGCACACTGAGAACACTCTGGGCACAAATGTCCGCCAAGCATATTTATGTGTGGAATTTGCATGTTCTCCCCATGCTCGTTTGGGTTTCCTCTGGGCACCCCAGTTTCCTCCCACAGTCCAAAGAAATGCACATTAGGCAACTGGCTACTCTAAATTGCCCCTAGGTGTGAATGTGAGTATACAGGGGTATTTCTGTCTATAAGAATGTTAGTTTGTCCTGTAATTGACTGGTGACCCATATAGGGTGTACAACCAATCCCACCTTTCTCCCAGATTCAGCTGGGATTGACACCAAGAAATTCAAGAAATATAGAAGATGGATGCACATACATACACACACATACACACACACACACACACACATATATATATATATATATACACACACATACATATACATATATATACATATATAAATATACACACACACACACACACACACACACACACACACACACACACACACACACAGAGGGTCCTGAACTTAGTCATTAAGAATTGTTGTTCCGTAACAAAAATTTTTTTTGGTTGTTTGTTTCGTTTTATTTTAACTTTGTCCTCCATATGATTTTCTTACTGCCAGTTATGCTTTCATGTTTCATAGAAATGTGTTTTTATATCCTAGACCAGTGGTCTCCAACCCTTTTCCTGGAGCTCTACCTTCCTGCAAGTTTATCTCCAACCATAATCATGCACACCTGAGTACCTAATTATTACCTTGAAAAAGTTCTTAAACAGGTCAAAGAGGTGTGTTAGATTTTGGTTGGAGATAAAACCTGCAGGAAGGGAGATTTCCAGGAACAGGGCTGGAGACCACTGTCCTGGATTATGATTTTGCTACAGCATTAACAAAGTTGAGTGGTGTGATCTGACTTACAACAAAATTCGACTTAGCCCGCAACATAGGAACTGAACCCTGATATAAGTCAATAAGTGAAAGAGCTGAAGGACTAATGTGCTGCCATATTACTTTCTGTACGTAGAAATAAATAACCACTGGTGCCATTAGTGGGAAGTCAAACAGCATTGTGGGTAACGTAGGTAAAGCAAACAAGTACCGATTATGAATGAATACCTTAAAAAATGAGGCCCACTCAGAATTTAATCAAACAATTGATTACTCTCTGCATCATATTGATATGTGGGTCATTCAGGGTGATGACTGTGTTTATAAGTCTTTAGGTCATAACAACCTGAGGAGCTCTTTAGTTGAGACACCTACTATGCTATATCATGTCTCTTCTACTGAGACAGACTTTTACTACACTTTAAGTCTGTCAGGGCTGTTAATAAACTGAGACGAGATACTCCATCTGGATTATTACAGATTAAATTAAAGGATGAAAAGTGTGTGTTCATGTGGTTTAAAATAGGCACCAAATCCTTTGTCACCAAATTATGTCTGAATGAGTATAGTTGCCTGATAAGGTGATGCTCCTTAATTGCAAGGTTATTAATGCATCTATAGTGTTCATAAGCAAGAGACCTGTTTGACCTTCGGGTGTCTATAGTGCTTTTTGAGCAACAAGCAATGTAATCATGGACATAAACATGTGAATATGCAGGGCAAGACACAACCGTTCAATGTGACACAACTCATGGTAATCTACGGTTGGGAATAATGATGGTATTAGTGATGTAACAAAAATTAAAGAATGAACACATTCTTCACAATTATTTGTAGAAGGCAAGGTGGGTATCACTGTAATATCAACCTTGGATAGTAATAGTGAATAGGACTATCAACAGTACCCACCAAGCCTGAAGTGAATAATTGATTTAGTGTATACTACACCGGAATATAAAAAGTAAACTAAAACAAGATTTTTAATGTTTTTAAAAACATTCTTAAAGCATGACGATGGCCCCATTATTTTAGAATCAGTGAAAGTAACAATCCATGGGATTTTGCACCCTGCTTTTGATTCATGCATTACACTGAATCTGGGAGGGTACAATGATTACGTGTGCTTAATGATGACATTTTTTGAAAGTCATTCCAAGTTTGAATGAAGTGGTACTTCTTATCTTAAGCTTGCTTTATATTTTTTGGACAGCATTTTGTTGAATTTCTAGGATTTCAGATTTTAGTGCCCATGACAAACCAGCATTTTGATTCAAGCATTATTCACATGCGATAATGTCTATCATACTTTTTCATTTTGATTTTGCTATACTGTACCCGCAAGGGAAATTATTGCCTCTGCATTTCACCCATCCCAAAGTGAGAACACACACACTTGGAGCAGTGGACTGCCACACACATTGGGCCACCTGGAGAGCAGTTAGGGGTTAGGTGCCTTGCACAAGGGCACTTCATCCATGAAGGTGGAGGAAGGAAAGGTGAAGCTCACTCCCAACTGCCTTTTTCCTGCTGGTTTGGGAATCGAACCATCAAACCTTTTGGTCCCAAAGACGCTTCTATAACCATTATGGCTGCCCCATTATTATTCATTCAACAAGTTTTCTCAGTTCTGATTGGTGAAAAGCTATCAAACAATTATTGGTGTTGCATCCTTGCCATCAGATAACCAAATTTTTGCATAGTTGAACAAGTATTGGACAATTGGCTAAGGCAACACAGTAACATGTCTGTCTAAAAATATTTTGAATTAATAAACAAAACAATTATAGAATTGGCTAGAGAATTATTCCCTCTCAAAGGGTGTTATCCACCTCATCCATAGCAACCCCCAAGTGAATAATATTTCATATCATACTTTGCTTTACTCATTAACTGCTTATTAACCTGACTGCATCCTTGATTCTGAGATAGCAAACCAATCACATCACTCAGTTTTCCTGTAGTACATTAATCAAAGCTTATTAATGATGAAATGCATTCACATGAAGCCAACCCCTGCGATGTCCTGGCGAGTTGTCCAGGGTGTACCCCGCCCTTGCACAGAGTCGGCTGAGATGGGCGCCAGCCTCCCCACGACCCTAATTAAGATTAAGCAGCTTACACAATGGACGAATGAATGAATAAGCAGCCAACCACATCAGCATGCTTGTGTGGTTCTCTTAAGACATCAGTGGGTCGTTACAAGTTCTTAAATATTTTTTGGCCCAGGCAGTTCTACTATCAGTTAGTACAAAACATTATCATATGATTATTATCTTACACTTTATTGTTTCTGGCTTTTGCCCACAAATATATATCCACAAATTATGGTGAAAGGACTTGTGGAAAGCTGTAATCACAGTGCCTTGTGCTCAGTAGATTGTACTGAAGATATTCTACATAATAAGGAAATGACTAAAGAATGGATTTTGAACCTTCGTGTTATCATTACAAGATAATGGGGTTGTGTTGATAATGTTTATGAGAAGATTCAGGACCTGATAAAATCTAATCTTTTTCATAACTTTTCTTGTCACTAGTGTAGTTTGCTACATTTTGGTGAGCATCAGATCAAGGTGAACATTCTATATTAGCAGTTATCATAAAGTTGTTCTTATTGGTATAAGTTCCACAGATGTGATCTACGCCAAGTTGTAATGTTTTGTGGTTCTAGCAGCCCATGGGGGACCACCTTACAAATACCATTGGGTTGATGCGTGTTTATTTTTCTATTTATCATCCATCTTTACAAACCTTGGGTTTGGCGCAGCATAATCTTTCATTTGTGCTGCTCGGTGCTTGAGTCTGGAAAGTGAACTCTTCAGCAAATCTGGAGTTCTTCAAGATGCTGGCTACATCTCCATCCACCACCATCACCTCATTCGCCTACACAACATATAACTCGGTAACTACTATGGATAATGCAGTAAACTTGTATATTGATGAAATATCATGCATGATGAATCAGTTTTCATTATTTCCTGCATTTCATACCTTAAAAGTATACTGAGCATCAAACTCGAATTTCTCCTCTAACCCCATAATGTTTCCATCATATATAACAAGACTGTGCTTCTTCTCTGAACTCTTTGGTAACTTAAACAGACGGTATGTAGCAGAGACAAACTTGTAGTCGCCTAAATTCAAAGCAAACACAGTAACAATGTTGGCACAAAAAAAAATTCAAAGGGGAGATAAATTACTACATTAAATTACTTTTACTGTGATTAGTACTGATTAAATACACAATTAAACATGACTTAGAAGAGAGGCACAGAGTCAGTAATCAATAACAGAGCCTTTTTTCCCCAAAGAAATGTGTGGTGACATTCCTGTCTAGCGTACACTCCCATATCGACCAATCAGAACAAGACTGTGATGTAGCGCAATCCTTCGCTTCCACTCGCAGCCATTTTTCCATTGTGTTGTTTATGATTGCTTTCTTGTGTGTCAACTTAATTGTGATCGATTTCTCATTACAGTGACGCTGTGTTGCCACTGATTGTGTCAACCACACAGGGAGGCACAACAGACCTGCAGATCACTTGTTGTTTGAGGTGAAACTACGTGTTTTCCCGCATCATGATAGGGAATTGTGCCGGTGGCCGGGTATCAACATGGGGATGGATGTGGGGGATACTGACAGGTACTTGAATGGTACCATAAAGGAAAAAACTGCCAAATTTTGGATGTGTTCCAACGATTTTGACTTCCCTGACTTCGAACTTGACATGAGCATGAAAATTACGGAAAATAAAGAAATATACAATTTATGGAAAGATGCTAATCTGACAGGTTTTGGCAACAAGCCACGGCTGTTTCAACGCATCGCAGCCTTGGAAAGGTTGGAAGAAAGTCGGGTAGGCAAACAGTGAGGCTGGAACAAGAACTCCAAATACTTTTTCCCTCGCTTTACATAGAATATTTAACGTGAAATGATGCATGTGTCCAGGAACTTCAAAATAGCAGAAGTTCTCATTCAGCATCACCCAAATCTTGCAGTTGTCACAATCGCACCAGTCTTTGTTTTTTCTGCCTCTCTGGTTCGGTATCAAGTTTGCATTTTCTTTTGTCCGCCTGTTCAATACTTGGGCCTGGTTTTGTTGGGCCTATTCCTTACATCGTCCACCCACTCGCTCGCTACATAGGCCGGCCTTTGTGGCTTGTGATAACTGTGTATTTCATTTCAATAGACCTAAAAAATAAGTAAATGTCCGCTAGCACTGCAGGCACCCTCCTCCTGATCGCCATTTTATTGCTGTTGCTGCACGTGTTGTTTTTGGATCGTGCTTCGACATCATCCCACGTAATCTCGAGGCATCTCGCCGTAATCTTACGTTAAGATGGCTACCCCCACAATTGACTAAAGGCATCACAAATCGTAAAATTTTACAAAACTTTAACATAACACCATTTATTATTAAATTATATCTGGAAAACAATTTCTATTGATGCGAGATACTGCTCTGACAAAAAAACTGTGAATACGACAGCCTCCCTTTTCCTTTAAAGAAAGTGGTTCTGAAAGGCAAGTTATTATTATACCAAAACCATAATCAATGAACAACAATAAATTATAATTAAAATATGAGCTTAAAACTTTGACCCCCTTTACCCAGAAGTTTCTCAAGCTCCTCGTTGCCCACAGACACAACACTCGCTGTGACCAGTCGGGGTTTGCAGAAACCAACTTCCTCAGCCAATCGCACAAGATCCTCCCACCAAAGAGCTCCACTCAGACACTCACCTGGGACGGATAAAAAAAATACCTTCATAATATCTCAGATATCAGAGTAATGTCATGTTTGTCACAAGAATTATTAAAAGTTAGTATTTTTTTATTTTGTATTTTGATATACTGTATTAATCCTGCAAGGGAAATTATTGCCTATGCATTTAACCCATCCAAAGTGAGCTCACATACACACACACGTACATAAACAGTGAGCACACACATTTGGAGCAGTAGGCTGCCACACACATTGGGGGCACCTGGAGAGCAGTTGAGGGTTAGGTGGCTTGCTCAAGGGCACTTCAGCCATGAAGGTGGAGGACGGAAGGGTGCACATTACTTCCCCAGCACCACAAATTTTCTCCTGCTGATTCGGGAATCGATCCAGAGACATTTCAGTCCCAAAGCCGTATCTCTACCCATTAGGCTGCGGCTGCCCCCAATCAAAAGTAACCAAAAGTAGCTAAAAGAAGCAATAACACTGTATATCCCCAACCAAATTAAGCAAACAAAACTAGATCGTGGGTTTGAATTCAAATTCTGTTAACTGTAAAGTAATTCTCTTTCCAAAAAACCCCACACATCATACATGACTGTACGACATGCATAGAAAGTGATTCCCCTTAGCAGCTCTTTACGACTGAAAAAAAAAAATCAATGACATATCAAAGCGATGTCACCCAACGCAAAGCGGTG
>JAOUQZ010000026.1:10212981-10224551 GCA_028564935.1 Neosilurus hyrtlii
TTCAACTTTAGCTATTCAGTTTAGCGTAAGCCATTTCAGCTTTCAGCATTCACACCGCAATTTCTTCAGAAATTGCATTCTCTAGTTATTTTTACACTTCAAGTAGCGTACATCTCATTATGCTCTCCTTATCACCAGTGATGCCAGTCACATCAGATGAACCTATGACGACTTCTGGTATCGAAGAAAAGGAGATGATGGAAGGTTCAGCCTTGGTGGATGAGTTGAAGAAGGTGGCCCAAGATGTGCAGAACATTTGTCTGCGGATGGAAGGACACCAGAGACCCAACCAGGATGATAATGTCTGGAAGCTGATTGTGAACATTATTGATCGCATCCTGTTCCTGCTTTACATCATCTTTGTGATTGCAAGCTACAGCACTATACTCGTCATATGGGCCAATTATTACCTTCATCACTGCAAGTACAAAATGAAACTTTATAATCCTTAAGGGGGGGGGGGGGATAAAATATAACTCAATATTGTTTCACTATAAAAACAAATCAAATTGTTTGACGTCATCTTTAATTGACATGATCTGACACACCACTGAGCATAAACAAGAAATGAATATTAAAATATACAATTTTAATCCCAAAAAAAATTGGGATGCTATGTAACATATAAAATAAAATCAGAATCCAATGATTTGCAAATCTCAAAAGCCCATATATTATACGATTCATATAAAATGTTTAAAATGCTGAGTTTAAATTCTTTACCAAATTTATTTTACTATGTAAAACTGCTTTGTGGCAATGTGAATTGTAAAAAGTGCTACAAATACTATTGAATGAAATTATTCACAACAGAACATTGAAAACATATTAAATGTTGACAGTAAGCTGTGGCTGGTTCTACAAGATGCCCAGTAAAACCTATGGCTCATCTGCTGCTCTTTATAGTACTTCAGTTTTCATGTACAAATTTAATTCATTTAATTTCATTATTTTTGAAGAAATCTTTGCTCTACAGCATTTCTTTAGGGTGCCTAAAATGATTGTTAAAATATTTTTTGCAGGTTACAAATTCTGCTAAATTGTTTTAATATTAAAAATAATCTACTTCTAATTCATTTAATCTGAAATTAATGGAATAACAAACTAAATACTAAGTGGATTAATTTGGCAGAATGTTTATTTTTTGTTGGGTTTATTTATTTATTTATTATTATTATTATTTTTATTTTACATTTGCCTGCAGATTATTAATCACAAGCACGTTTGTTGTTTTAAATACAAACTTAGAACACAAGGATCCTGATTGACAGTAGCCTTCCAGAATCAACTTTCATAACTTTCATTTACGTTTTTGACCACTTGCTATAATCTACACTAAATAACTCAACAAGATCAATCAATTTTGCATAAGAGATTTAAAAATGTTTAAAGCAGAGACAAGTCTAGCTAGCAAAACATTAAGGTACCTTGTCATTTACAGGGGTTCAAAGGTTGCTTTCATCTAAAAATACTTCAAGACATAAATTACTTAAACTTACCGCATTGACACAGTTTGGTAGACATAGCTATACACAACAGTGTAAAAATACATACTACAAACCAAACCTGAAAACCATTTGGTAAATGTTGAACATGTTTTTAAGTAACATGCAAACAAGAACACTGAATTTCAGATGAATTACAGCACTTTCGGACCCTGCAGTTCTAGGGATATTTTAAAGGAACTACCCCCTGGGGCACTCCCCCCAAGAAATAAAACCACAATTTTTTATTTATTTTTTGCTTACGTTCACACCGCCAGTAGGAATGCTGAAGTGATGTAAGCCGATGGTATGCTAATGTCACTTTTGTGTGACATACTATACAACAACAATAACAAAATAATGGAGGACGCCATAATCGAAGGTATGTGAATATTTCTGAAAAAAGGAAGAAGTACAGTTCTTTTCTCGAGACAAGCGATTTGCTGAGTGGCGGATGCCCACGTCTTAAAGCGGAAAGGACATTCTAACAAAGATTTTTACCTTTCACTTATTTGCGTCAAAATTTCTATTTATTTTGAAAACTATTTTTCCATTTGTCTGAGTTTTTTACATATTTTTTTACTGCTAGAAGATAAGAGCTAACCTAAGAGCTGTTATCTACATGTTTTTTTGGGATTTTAAACATGGTAGTTGCAGGTGCAGCACTTTACACTTCGGTCACTCACGGTTCCTGTCGTGCTGGTTTAGTACCTACCCTGAGGTTGCTATTATGTTCCAAAAAAACATGGCATTAAAAAACCCGAAATTATTCACAGTTCATGCAGAGCTTCCTCCAACAGTCATAGGTACTATTAATAGTTCCTCTGGTCTAAAAGTGCCTTAAGACTCCTGGTTCCTGAGAAAGAGGAACCCTAAAAATGTCAATATACCAAACTTTACACCCAGCAAAATATATTAAATCTCATTATACTGAACATGAATATTAAACTTGCATGATCTTTGTTTCTTGTTTTTATCTCAACTTCTTGCTCACACCACTGGTTTCTTCCAACTTCCCAAAACACACCAGTGAATGGATTGGCTAATCCAGGTGTGACAGATTGTGCAAATAGGTGTTTTGTACACCTTGTAATGGACTGGTGTCCCATCCAGGATGCATTCCCGTCATGAAACCTACTAGTGCTTTTAGGATAAGCTCTACATGCACCATGATTCTTTCCCCATCACACAACTGTGTATGCTTTTGAATCTCTTGTTTCTTTGATGTTAATGGTACACTCCTTAGCTCTGATACTCTTGGGGCCCTTCCTGTTCATTGATTGTATGCAAATACAGGCAATGAGAATGGGATGCCGCTGGTGGTGATGGCGACACATCAAACTCTGCCGCCTTCTCATCGTTTTTATCATCTCTAGCTTCACAGCCATTGCAATACTCCAAGTCGCTGTTGCCTTCACTGCTGAACACCTCCTCAAGCTCTTTGGATCTGTTGCTTTCAGCTCTTTGACTACACAGACACACTTCAATGCCAGAGTCACCTGTAAAGTGGCGCCGTCTTCCCATGAGCCCATCCTCATCTTCGGATACTTCCACATCCGTTTCCTGTTCCTTGTGATCCATGTCCTGCTTCAACATGGTCTCCCTGTCTTTCCCAGCCTCTCTATGCTGGTTCTCCCTGGAGTTCTCAAGCACCACTATGTCAGGACTGGAGCACAGTACTGTCAATGTTTCTGGAACAGGAGTTACCTGTCTGGAAGGACAATGTGTCTCCTCCTGGTCACTGTTGGCTAATGCTGGCAGTAAGGTGTTTAAGTTGCAGTATGGAGGTGGTGGGGTGAGACGATGAGTTGTTAAATCATCATAGTCAGGGAGGAGATAACTTGGAATAAACCCTGTAAAGCACACAATGGACAGCATGTAGGAAAAGTTGGACAGCATGTAGGAAAAGGAATATGGTGCCTTTTTATCTGACAAACCCTACAGAGTCATGGCAAGAACATTGCTCCAGCGTAATTTTTGCAAGGTTATACATTGTAGCAACCTAAAAAGTCAAATCTCAGAGTATTCAGGACATCATTTGAAATGTCCTCGCTGCATTGTGCTGACGTTTTCAATACTTTCTAGAAATGTATTGACAGCGTCAGGCTGTCACATGTACCTTCCTCACTAAAACAATATAATTGCAGGAAAATTACAACAAGTGGGCAGCACAGTGGAGCAGTTGTTAACTCATTCAACATAATTATGTTTAAGCAGCTTCGAAAATGAATGAATGGATAATGTATGACTTACAACAAGTTGCACAGATGTTATAAACCTGGTACAGACGCAGCCATAGCCTAATGGTTAGAGAAGCGGCTTAGGGTCCAAAAGATTGCTGGTTTGATTCCTGAATCAGCAGGAAAAAATGTGTGGGAGTGAGGTGCACCTTCCCTTCCTCCACATTAATGGCTGAAGTGCCCTTGAGCATGGCACCTAACCCTCAACTGCTCTCCGGGCACACCCAGTGTGTGGCAGCCCACTGCTCCGAGTGTGTGTGTGTGTATGCGCGTGTGCTCACTTTGAATGGGTTAAGTGCAGAGGCAACATTTTCCCTCGTGGGATTAATACAGTATCTTAAAATAAAAAAAAACCACCACCAAAAAAAAAATCAAACCCCATTGTCACATTTCATTAACATAGCAATAACAGTAGTATATAAAGTACATGGAGGATGGCACAGAGTTGTAATGGTTAGCACGTCTGCATCACTGCAAGAATGTTCTGGGCTCTAGTCCCAGGCTCGACAACGGTGCTTCTGTGTGGAGTCTGCATGTCAACCCAGTGCTTGCGTGGGTTTTATCCAGGTACTCCGGTTTCCTACCACAGTCCAACGACATGCACATTAGTCTTATTGGCTGTTCCAAATTGCCCCTAGGTGTGAGTGTGACTGTGTGTGTGTGTGTGTTTGTTGGCCCTGCGATGGGGTATACCCCACCATTAATCAGTCGGTTGAGATAGGCCCCAGCATCTCCACGGCCCTAGTAGGATTAAGCGGTTTGCTGAATGAATGAATGAATATAATGTACAGAAAACACCATAATACCCCCACTGTTTTGGAATACATTTCGATGATGTAAGGGCAATAAATGAATAATTAATGAAATGTTGAATGTGCTATGATGCAGTGATGTCCTTACCACGTCAGCACAATCACAACGATGCAAAGACATAACATTTGTACTGAATAAAATAACAAGCATGCCATTTAATGTGATTCATCTAAAGTTCAAAACTTTCTGCTAAAATAGATCTTTGAGTTTTTATTCCGACAGGGTTGAGATAACTCTGTCATTGTATTTAACCAGTATACTGCTATTGATTCATCAGGGTGCATCACGGGGCTTATTTGAAGGTTTTATAGGCTCTGACATTTTGTGACTGAGAGAAAAAGCTTGAAAATACTACAGTATATCAAACAGGGCACCAAGTTTCAAAGGCTTAGTAACTGGTTTAAAGTGTGAACAGAACATAAACTTGCTCACAGCATCAATATTGACCAAATCTCAAATTACCCTACATGTTTTTCTTCTGGCTTTGTAATATACTTCCTCATGCTTTACCAGTAGAAACAAGTGGGAGTCTACAGTGTTACAGTGTACACTGTGACTCAAAAACAAAAAGACAGAACACACTGACTGAAATGGTTTGGGTGTGACTCTTACTGAAATAGAATGGAGGTGAGGTGTAGTTACGAGCCTCTCTATAAGCAATCAAGTTGATCTCATGCTGTCGTCGCTGCTGGTGTAGTCTGTGCTTAATGCGGCGGTGATGAAATGCACAGCCAAAGATCAGGATCAAGATAAGAGTGCACATCAACCAGAACCCTATTTTATAGAAAAAAAAGTTATATGTGCATAAAAAATCTAATGCCACAGAAAAAGACAAATGGAATAAATCCACAAGGCCAAGCAATCTGACTTTATTAAAAATAATAAAATATACATGAGATCATAACCACCAGTATATCAGTTTAACAGATAATTGTAAAGTCAGTTTTTCAAGAGTAATTTTAAGTAAGTGTATATGTTTTTCCAGTTGATGAAGATAATTTCCATCTTGAAACAAACAAAAAAATCTAGATCCTTTCTTAATAATCTAATATCTGTTTTAATAAACAGATTTTGGAACTAAAAGGGGCTCTCCATGAGACATTTGAGGCGTGTTTTTCTTAATGATTCATAAGAAATTAATTCATTATTCTATCTGCATTTTAGAGGTTAAAGTCATGTTGTTCATTTAATAAATTATATTCAAATATTTTGATTTGTTGCCATATGGGGCAGCGGTGGCCCTGTGGTGGGGTGCTGGATTACTGATCCGAAGGTCAGGGGTTCAAGCCCCACTGTCACCAGGTTGTCACTGGTGTCCCCCAGTACAGCTAACTGGGTTATCAAAGGCCAGCCATGTCTCTCACTGTCTGTGGTAAAAGAACCATTGCTAAGTAAAGAGTAGGCTGCAGTGCCATCAGCATGTTTCTGCCCTGCGATGGCCCCGAGAGCTTTCCAGGACCCCACCCTTGTCCAGAGTTAGCTGAGATGGGTACCAGCCTCCACACAACCCTTAGGATTAGGATTATGTCATAAGAATGTTCCAACTATCATATGTTTATGAGTATGACATCTAAACATCTTGCATCATCACTCAGCATGAAACTATGGTGTTTGTATAAAAAATGTAAAAAGTAACAGGTACACAGTGCAAAGCAAAGTTTACTGGCATGATAGAGATCAGCGAGTGCTCTTGGCAAATCGGGGAAAAGCCAAACGCTGTAAAAAAACATGGAGGGAAAAACAGACAAATTGTTGGAGCAGCCAGTTTTAAAATTAAAATATATGAAAATGAACAAAACATATCACACAACAAACATAGAAGTGATCAAGTACATGAACCATGCAAGGTTTGGCCAAGCATGACCCAAATTTGTGATCGCTAAAGAGGTAAACTTTTTATTCATACTCCGTACCAATATAAAAAATATTATGCAAATGATTTTTCATTTTATTCTTTTTTCACTCCCACTGCTCTGTTTTTTTATACTAAGAATTTTTAGTTTTTTGTTGAATTATACTAAGAATCTTTGTTTTCTGTTTGTTTAACCTTAAAAAAAGGTTGCAACATGTAATGTACTTCTTACTTTCACTGTTGCCACAAGATGAAAACATTTTTAGTTATAGGTATATAGGCGTGTCTATTTATTTCCCTAATGAGCGAAAGCATCAGCAGTGCAGAGGGATACTCACACCATAATTCATAGTAGTAGTTACAGCACTGCAGTTCTTCACAGCAGTGCCCTGACTCACAATTAAAGCTCTGGTTATTCTTCCCAACACATTGCTGTGCCTGTTTAAGAGAAAACAACATATACGCAGTCAATGGCATCATCCAGAGCAAACACTGCACTAACGTTCATGCAGGCAAGAGCATAGATGATCCAAATATATACATAGATAGATAGATAGATAGATAGATAGATAGATAGATAATAAGCAGCTGACACATAGGATTTAAATCCGCAGCTGTGTTGGACAGTGGAGAGGATTTTGTTTTCATACCTCAACATGCCTCCTATTAGAGGGAAAAACCACTGAACATCATGACACATTTTTTTTTTCTGATTGACATACCGTATTGTCACATGATAAACACCCAGGATGACTCCACGCCCATCAACAGGGCACAAGATCTCCCTGAATGATTTGATAAGGATGAGAGTTCAACTCAAATACCTCGCTCTTCTCACCACCATCATCAAAACAGGGTTCTTCATTTGAATTCTGTCCCCAGAAGATCAGCAATTTCTGAAATATTCCAGCCGGGAAATCTGGTACCAACAACCATGCCATGGCCAATAATAAATTTTTCCCATGCTGATATTTTACGGAAAATTTTAACCGTAGCTCTGACATGATTTTATTCACTGAACTTCTGGTACATGATTGGCATGAATGAGTGTAGAGGTGTTTCTATTAAAGTGCCCAGTGAGGGTATACTGTATGTAAACCCTAAAACCAACTCGGTCCAGTCAAAAAAAAGCTAGCCTTGATAACAGTGCGTTATCACCGTGGCACAGTTTCGACAAACTTAAGGAACATCACAACCTATTTCCATCCACTGCGCACATTTTGACAACTGGATGTTGTTATTGTGGGGTTTGCTATAAAGCTAGGTTGCTAATGAGAGTTTCCCATGAAATCTCTTAATGTTTAAACCATTTGTATAATTGTATATGTCCAGAAAAGTTTCAATAATCAGGTATATGATGGTGAATGAGAGGGACATTGGCTCAATGTTTAGCACTTTTGACTCACAATGAGAAGTTTTGAGGTTTGAATCTTTGCCAAAAGTATTTTTGTCTGGCGTCTGCATGTTTCCCCAGTGCTTGTGGGTTTCCTGAGAGTACACTGGTTTCCTCACACAGTTCAAAGACACACAACTTAAAACAACTGGTTACTCTAAATTATCCGTGAGCATGAATGATTGTTTGTGTCTGTGTAGGACTTGCAATAAACTGGTGAACTATTCAGGGGGTTCCCCGCCTCTCACCTGAAGTCATCTGGGATTGGTTCCAGATGTTGATAATGAATGGATAGATGGATGGATGATGGTGAAGTTCAAAAGAGTCAGTAGACGTAAGAAACAGACATTCTTCCGGGAATCAGTAAAATGTATCTATGCCTACTTACTAAACGTAGTAAAGTAATACTTTAAAAACAAATTTCTGGAAAATTAAAAAAAAAAAAATTATATATATCAGCATAGGGAAATGTTCATCTCTCTCACTCATTTGCCAAAAAGTGATTGTCAATACCATCTTGGGTATTGATAACGTGCTGTCCCAAAGTGAAGGGATCGCATGCACCATACTATGACTTCAACATGTACATGATCTGTGTTTTTGTACAAATAGCATGAACAGAATGCACGTTCATGAGCTCTTTCAGGGCCCAGAAGTATAGTGACTGTGCCCGAAGAAGGAATGACCAGACCACCCCCCTGATTTCAGAGCACCAAGAGCTTGCTTGCACTTCGCTTTGGGATTTCTCATATATTATTATTAATCCAGACACACATCACTTACGAACATGGCCAGAAATCATAGCCTTGGCCGTGTCAGGAATAACCGATGATAAATACAGCTCCAGTTCTCTGATTCCCAGCTTATAGTAGTTGAGCAATGATTTATTTTCAAATTATCAGTTGCCTAAAATTATGGCAAAGTGTGAAATGTTATCCCGCGTTATCTCTTTGCTTTGTTTGTCTTGTTGTTCCACCCAAACGCAGGGCACCTGTACGGCATTTTGCTGCTACTACTCCGAGGCAATATGGCACCCAAATTGGCATACCGAAATCTGATTGTGTCCAGTCTCCTTGATATATGTTTATGGCAGGAGCACTAGACCTGTGATGCCTTCAGTTTTCAGACATGATCCGCAGTCCATTTCTATACAGTCCATGAGTGAAGCAACATCTTCAGTGCTTACCCCCCAAACAAGGGTTTTGGACTGATAGTATCCTTAATCTCTGAGCTTGTGAGCAAGTACCAAGGTGCACTGATGGAAATGAACTTCTTACTTAAGTGCATCTGCCAAATGAATCTCATCTGCATTCATGAAAATCTCATGAATAGGCAATATCTGTGACGTCATCTGGCGACATGCTGTGCATGCATTTGAAACCCCCGAAAACATCTGGTCAGGGCGGATGGTCCCAAAACAAGCTCGCGCATCATGTTATAGAACTTCAGAAATGTAACTCGAACCTTGCTACATTACCGCCTTCTCCAAAGCAGCGTATTTTACCAAAAGAACAAACAATCACTTATGTCAGCAGTTTTAGACGATTTAAAATGACAATGGCAACTCAAATACACACATTCTGTGTACAAATTACACTTTTTACACCATAAACCAATATAATGTTATTGTCTTTATCCTGATCCGGAAGCGAACGTTACGACATTAATCAGTAAGACGGCGTTGTGGTTATAAAAACATATTTCAACATTAAAATACATGCTTTTTAAAGTCACATCCGCATTGCGAATAATCCCGCCTCGTCCTCTTCGATTGGCCAAGCATTCATACTCTTAACCAATCAGACTTTAGAAAATGACTTACAAGCTAATCATAGTCCGCGAGGTGGGGATCGGCTGACCAATCCTGAAAGAAAGAGGCGGGGCTTCCTCAATACGGGTAGGAGAACAAAAGTTGCATACCGGTTACACTTAACAAGTTACACTTAAAAGCAGATTGTATTACTTTATTATATATCAAAAACTTTCCTCACCTGGTTGATAGTCGCTTCTGTGGGACTGACAAGTCCGGCTGTATACAAAAACAAACCCATTCTTGCACATATACAACATCCAGGCGTCAAAAACACACTGTACAAACAAGATCAGGATTATGTTTATTCTCATTGCGTTGTATCAGAAACGCCGCCTTCCTCCCTCCCAGCTCATAGCTGCTCTGACTCATGAGAAACAAGCACAGAACTTCCAGTTGCACAACATCTGCACTCCAGCACAAAGTGCGCAATGTGATGGGACAAAGTTGTGGTTTCCCCGCCCACTACAAGCGCACTGATCCACCATTGGATGAGGGAAAGGCACTTCACAACTATTTGACGTCTGCTTTAAAAAGGTAGTGTGTAACATTTTGGAGGACCTATTAGCAAAAATTAAATATATCACTCACTTGCCGAACCACTTAATCCTACTAGATTTGCAGGGAGGCTGGAACCTCTCTCAGACAACAACTGGGCGAAGGCGGCATACACCCTGAACAGCTCGCCAGTCCATTGCAGGGTCAACACACACACACACACACACAAACACACACACACACACACACACACAGTTAGCCTAATGTGCATGTCTTTGGACAGTGGAAGGAATCTGGAGTACCCAGAGAAAACCCAGAGCTCTGCAAGCACGGGTAGAACATGCAAACACCACACAGAATCACTTTCAAACCCAAGACCTTGCTCTGAGAAACACAAACTACTATGCCACTGTGCTGTCCAGTATATTGTCAATAAATTTTTTTAATAATCTATAAAACATCCTTGAATCGTCACCTTATTGCGGTGGAGAGGTTTGCGTGTCCTAATGATCCTGTGTCACCTAAGGCAAACAGGTCTGAGGTGGAGGTTCAGACTAAGTGCGGTTCTGAAGACCCTTACAAGAGAAAAAAGTGCAAGGACTCAGTTTCCCTTGCCCAGATGCATGTTACCAGTTTCCCCTGGAGCAAGGTCTGGGAGAGGGACTTGAAGGCGAGCGCCTGGTGGTCAGGCTTCTGCTCATGGAGCCCGGCAGTGGTGGCTTAGTGGTTAAGGCAATGGATTACTGATCCGAAGGTCGGTGGTTCAATCCCCACTTTCACCACTGCGGGGCCCTTGAGCAAGGCCCTTAACCTTTAATTGCTCAGCTGTATAAAAATGTTAATTGTAAGTCGCTCTGGATAAGAGCGTCTAAATGCTCTAAATGTAAATGCAAGTCCAAGAAAATGGTTCTCGGCTGGGAAAGGGTGGAATGCACACTCTGGGTCTGGAATGTGTTCAAGTATCTCAAGTATCAGAATGCAATGCAGCCATACAATATTATGGCAATGAACTTGACTGAGCTAGTGACACAAAGTGACTCATCATAGTTTGATAACACCTTGATTGAGCACACCATAATTATTTTTGGTGGTAATAAGACACCCAAATGTATTTTGCGATATTTTAATCACATTTATAATATGGAAATATCCTCTAGAAGTGTTTACATCCTAAAAACAAATCACGTCACATCTGACAATGCCAAAGCGTGCAAGTGTGCCGTGGCTATAGTGATTTATGAAGTAACCAAGTCTAAACCTCAATTTTTACACATTCTGACACTCATATGATCTTTTGTTCAACCATATATGTCCATTACAATCAACATCTTTATAAATATCAGCATCAAGCAACACAAATACATACAGCATCAAGAAAAAAAGGATAAAAGAATGGTTCCCACATTTCTAAAAGTATATGATGTAGTTTACTGGGTTTATAAAATAAAAATATAAAAAATATATTTTTACATAAACATTC
>JAOUQZ010000026.1:10224651-10235763 GCA_028564935.1 Neosilurus hyrtlii
CTTATTTAATTATAATCAGTCATTTTACCAGTCTCTCTCATGAGGGTCTCTGTATGGGATTCCAAGGTGCTCAAAGACCGCCCTCTCAGTAGGCGTACTCCGTGGCAAACCTGGTACAACCTTTACGCTGCGCTGACGCACCACACCGGCATTCAGTGAGTGTTCAGATAGGCTCATGGCTTTGGTCTTGGCGAGAGCGCGCATGGAGCGGTTGAAGTGGGCTGAGCCAGTGAAGTAAAGTAAGGCACATGCAAATTCATCATGTGGCACCACAATGACGTCGAGCCTCCTGTGACGCTGACCCGGGCCTGGCAGGATACACACTCCCATGTACTTCTTCTGCGCACCGTTTTCTTCATGGCTCACCAAATCGTCAGTCAGGAAGCCTGGTGAATTCAAAGCAGCAGCTATAAGCCAGATTTCCTGATTTTTCCATAGATTTTCACAGATATTTTTGTATTGTATTTTATATTTGTTTCACTTCCATTCACACATTAGAGCTGATTTCCTGTCGGTATAAATAGGTTTTTCTGTTAATCAAGCACTTCAGTTTCAAATAATTCGTAAAAAAAAAAAATTATAAAAATGATGACACCTCAATTTACTGTTAATGGTAAAGTCAATGTTTGCAAGTTAATGGGTTGGAAATTTTAAATCCACACAACATACACAGGTCTGAAAGGAGCATGCAACAAGATTGACAGCCAAGTAAAGATGCGGCTGTGTACTGACTGGGTGGGTTTTTGTGGTCCACATGATGTTTGTGGTTTGTGCATTAATGAATCTGAGACACCACAAAAACCACCATTTCTTCTCAGAACATCTGAATACGTGGAAATATCCATAATCAATAAAAACAGACAATTCGAATGAACCCACGTACCCAGCCTACACTGTGTCAAATTGTTGACTCCAGAGCAAGGCCAATTTTACCTTTAATTTGACCTTGAAAAAATAGGCCAAGGTCATGGTCCTCTGAACCAATGCGAGAGGAAGCTGAGAAGCAGCTGTGTTTTAAATATGAAGGTCGTATGACAATTTGGCAATCACTAATCACATGACAAAGGCCAATTTTGATTAATTTTGACAAAGTGACCTCAGTATGATTTAAATAGATTAGGCCATGGTTGTCAAAACACATGCAATCGTGAGACCAATCAATGATCAGTAATCGCTGGGCAAGGTACATGATGGACAGACAGATGGACGGATACGCTGCCTTACCATATACCTCTCACAATACTTCATGTTGGTAGGGGGTAAAAAAAAAAGACAATATTCTCAAACCTTAATATCCCCAAGAAAGAATATGAAAGCCACGAGTGGAATCGGTATGTTTTAATTTCTGTAGAAATTATTATTACAAAATAAATAAATAAATAAAATATAAAAAGCTTAGCCCCGGTTTCCTCAGCACGAAGCAACTAGGAGTTTAACTCCTTCTGGATGGGACACAGGTTACCTTCTCAGTATTTTTAGTGGTACACTTTTATACTACTGGGTGGACAGAGGCACACTTGTGGTTAAGACCTTGCCCAGGAATCTTTGTATGGTGGTGGTGGGGTGGGGGGTTCTAACAGAGATTCGAACCCATGACTTTGTGATCATGAGCCCAGCATTCTAGCCACTACACCACAGGGGACACAGACGTACCATAAAGGTTTCCAAATACACAAACATTCAAAAAGTAGTGAAACATCGATTTCGATTTCTGGGTCATGTTAAAATCGATGCTTAAACCTTCACCAACATAATCAGTTTCTTTAATCACTCTTAAAACCTGAACCATGAAGACTAATCAATGATTGACAGCTGTTCATGTTTAGTAATGAATAGTAATATAGTGTTAGAATACCACTCTGATGGAGGATCTGGAGCAATTTACTAAAGATGCCCTTGTGTGACTGGCCGTCTGGGTGAGTGATGAGCACGTCCACGTCTCCGCATGTAGGCTTCCCGCGTCGGTACGAGCCGCACGCCACCACCAGCAGCTCTGGGTTCACACTGTGTGCTGCCTCCCTTACCTGTCAATCACAAACACTTCTTAACCAACACGTGGCCATATGCGAATTCTCAGCAGTAATGTTCAACAACACTGAGGGTTAACGATTAATGCTTATAGTACACCAGCTGCCTTTAAAGAAGGAACATTTATGTAGCATGATGTCAGAGAGAACATATTTATAAAAAAAAACAAAACACAAAAACAAACAAACAAAAAAAAAACACACATGCACACATTACTTCTCAGTGTTGACAGCTACAAGAAATCTATGTGAAGTTTCACACATATAATGCGAGTATATCACAATGAAGAGAAATATATATGAAAGTCAATAATTTAAGGCTGATTTAAGTCCCGTCACTGGAGATGGAGATTAGATGATCTATCCTCTCTATTCTATATCTTCTTCCTGCCTCAATGCATTTAGGCTTTGAACTTACTCAAGGAGAGGTTGCATGCACTACATATCATCCTGTCAAAGCTATAGGACACATGCTATCCTCATCTTCTTCATCTGTACTTTCTATCTGGTCGAGGAGGGAGATCCAAGCAATACTATAAGAAAAACAACTGGCTTTGGGCCTCAGCTCAGCCAGAGAGCAAAGGGAGTTTCTGACTTATGATGCGCCAACTTCCAGAAGCTCCTCGGGGAGAACAGCAGACACGCTCGCCTCCTCTGGTTTCGCCATCAACCCACCAAAAAAATAAATAAAAAAAAATACAAAACACCGACAATCCTCTCTTCGCCAGAACAAACTTTTCTTTGATCCTATAAATGTGCCTGTGTTTAGAATAGCTCAGTATGTATTGGTAATATTGAGCTGAATATTCCCTTACGGAATCTTTACTTGATAGGATGATGGTCATTTTCTTTACTGTTAGCTCTCTAGTATAATTGCACAGGCAACATTACAGTCTAGTTAGGATGTGTCTGTTACGGACTGTTTTCTCGATGGCGGCTGCTTCGCTCCTTGGCATGCGATCGAGGAAGTCATCATAGTGCTTCAAGCCAATTCTCAGCGTGTGAGTCAAAGTGGCCTTGGTGCGAATATCCTCCAGTGTACGAAACCCCTAAAATAATAACACAGATCATGTCAGGTAAACTTTAAAACATGTGACCGGGCTTCTTGTAAAGGTTGATTGTGAAACTTTATACCCATAATAACAATCTAACAGACATTTACTGACTGCTGAATTAATGACATAAAACACAATTAGGCAAAATACAGCAAGTGACATGGTTAAGTTGTCTGTGAAGAAACATTTTTTAAAGGAGTCTCCAGTGTAGAGCAGCACGGTATTGTAGAGGTTAGCATGTCCGCCTCACAACAAGAAAGTCCTGGGTTTGAGTCCCGGGCTCAGGTGCATTGAGTGGACTTTGCATGTTTTCCCCATGCTTGTGTGGGTTTTCTTCAGGTACTCTGGTTTCTTTCCACAGTTCAAACACATGCACATTAGGATATTTGGCTGTTCCAAATTACCCCTAGGTGTGAATGAATGGTTGTTTGTGTTCGCCTTGCGAGCTGGTCAGGATGTACCTTGCCTTCGCCCAGTGTGGGCTGAGACAGGTATCAGCCTCCCCATGACCCAAAGCGGTTCCGCAAATAAGTGAGTCTCCAGTGTCATGGTTAAAAGGAAAGCAATAGGTTCTCTTCTGTAAGTGAGCCTTTAAAATGGAGGACTCTGTGGTTTATCTGTAATACGACAAGCTACACAGGAATCCAACTTCCTCTGACTTTCACTGTTTGTAAAAGGTCCACTATGTAGAATTCCCTCCCATACCTCTTTCTTCACACATGTATTAGAACTTAAATTGGGTACTCACGTTCTTTTTCATGTACTAAATAATCATTTTAACCTTTCATTAAAGGAAATGGATCACCTTAACCTTCCCCAAGAGCTGGATATCAAACCATACCTCAGACGACTGCAACATTCACTTGACAGACCAAAGTACCTACATGGACTTCACGTCTCCGGTAGAATTAGCGTACTGCCCCAAGTAAATAGGTCAGGCCCTCTTCCATATATGGTAAAGGACTATGGCATGTGTGTTTTGATTTGGATGTATAGGAAAACACTCATGTAGTTAATAAAAATTAGGCACCCCAGTCTTAAAAAAACACTTAAGGTATATTTATCATTCAGTTTATCAACAGAATCAACTTTTTGAATTTTGCAATGCTCTTTAATCAAAATTTGGGTTCTCAAATTTGTTAGTCAATACCGGTATCTTATTCTTTCTTCCACTCTGGTGCTTCCTTCCAGAGTCACACTGCTACATGGAAAAAACACTAGATGCAGAGAGCGCCCTCTAGAGGTTTGTCAACTTTGCACTACTGTACAGCAGAAACATGGCAGCTCGGCTGCATGACCCGCTCCATATTCAGATATAAATGGCTCCTGCAGATCCCCATACCTAAGATAATCTGGTAACTCATCAAGCTTGATTGTTTAATGTGTGCATATCTACGCAACGCCCACCACTGTGTCAACTAACCACAGGAAACCCAGTTTGTGGCAGGAAAACCATGATGTGCATAAACCCTCATCTTGTGGATCATCTTGTTTTCACCGGCAACACAGAACTAATTTGCATATGCATTCTTTTTTTTTTATATATACACACGAGCACACATTTATTTGAATGTATGTAAATGGAATCATAAAATCAACTGTAGAAGAGGAGAATTTTATTTTATTCAGAAATTCCCTAGTTTATATCTGATTGTTAGTTTAATATCTGTATACTGTTATTATTGCCATTAACTTGAACTGGGGGATTCATGTCCTATTCTTTTTTTTTCTTCTCGATTTTGCGAACTCAAGAATGAAACAGCAGTCTTTTTAAACTGGCTAATGCAAACTATCAAATGGATTTTAGCAGACTGGTTTCTTTTTCTATATTTCTTTTGCCAGTTTCTTTATTAAAATAGTGGCAGTGTGTAAAGATCTGCAGATGGGATGTGTTGGCATTCATCTCTATGACATCATTAGAGAGTGTGAAGATCATATGGCAACTGGCAGAGCATAATGACCGAGGGACATGGAGGCTGGTCCCTTTTGAATTGCTAAGGGGGTGATCACATTTGAAATGTGATAGAAAAGCGACTGATGCAAATTGTTTTTTTTGTTTTTTTTTTGCAAAATTTGGAATTCTGTGTCCCAAAGGGTCTTTATTTATAGTATTTATATACACAGCTTATGCTTTCTTGTGCGCATACGATGTTTTCTCATGCGCACAAGAAACTAATATATAATATATTTTTTTTTCTGTGTAGCCTTACGGGACTCGTATAAATCAGTCGTGTTTTGTTAGCTTTTTTTAAACAAACTGTGAATAAAATATGAATTATCATTAAAAAAAATACACAGGATATGGCGAATGGCCTAATGGCTTAAAAATTTTTTTTTTTTGTGATGAGTTCACAAACCAGGTGACCAAAATGCGATGCTGTGAATGTTGAGAGACAAGTTTGAGAACATTTTAAGAGTGAAAAGCGACAGCTGCTAATTGCCATTCGCGTCAGTCACTGTTCTATCTCACCTCAGTATGATCACCTCCTAAATGGTTTGCCCATTACACGGCACACCCCACTACATGGTACACCCCACAATGAATTGTAATTATAAATGTTTACAAACTGCTGTGGTATACTAGAAATTAGACACTTTAAGACATGCTGTTGTAGAGAAACAGCATCCTCTGAACACGGATATTTTTTCTACAACTGCATACCATATATATTTATATTTATATATATACACACACACACAACTATTATTGCCAAAAGGTATTCACTCACCTGTCCAAATAATTGAATTCAGGTGTTCCAATCATTATACAATCATGCAGACTGCTTCAGACTTTTTTAAGAATGGGTCGCTCTCAGGAGCTCAGTGAATTCTAGCGTGGTACCGTGATAGGACCACCTGTGCAAAAGTCCAGTCATGAAATTTCCTCACTACTAAATATTCCACAGTCAACTGTCAGTGGTATTATAACAAAGTGGAAGCGATTACAAACGACAGCAACTCAGCCAAGAAGTGGTAGGCCACGTAAAATGGCACAGCGGGGTCAGCGGATACTTAGGCGCATAGTGCGCAGAGGTCGCAACCTTTCAGCAGAGTCAATCGCTACACACTTCCAAACTTCATGTGGCCTTCAGATTAGCTCAAGAACAGTGCGTAGAGAGCTTCCTGGAATGGGTTACCATTACTGAGCAGCTGCATCCAAGCCATACATCACCAAATGCAATGCAAAGCACTGGATGCAGTGGTGTTAAGCATACCGCCACTTGACTCTAGAAGATGTGTGAAGATGTGTTCTCTGGAGTGATGAATCATATTTCTCCATTTGGCAATCTGATGGTCGAGTCTGGGTTTGGTGGTTACCAGGAGAACAGTACTTGTCTGGCTGCATTGTGCAAAGTGTAAAGTTTGGTGGAGGGGGCTTGGCCCCTTAGTTCCAGTAAAAAGAACTCTGAATGCTTCAGCATACCAAGAGATTTTGGACAATTTCATGTTCCCAGCATTGTGGGAACAGTTTGGGAATGACCCCTTCCTGTTCCAACATGACTGCGCACCAGTGCACAAAGCAAGGTCCATAAAGACATTGATGAGCGAGTTTGGTGTGGAAGAACTTGACTGGCCTGCTCAGTCCTGAGTTCAGAGTCCTTAGAGGGGAGACTGTGAGCCAGGCCTTCCTATCCAACATCAGTGTCTGACCTCACAAATGCGCTTCTGGAACAATGGTCAAACATTCCCATAAACACACTCCTACACCTTGTGGAAAGCTTGCCCAGAAGAGTTGAAGCTGTTATAGCTGCAAAGAGTGGGCTGACATCATATTAAACCCTATGGATTAAGAATGGGATGTCACTTAATTACATACGAGTCTGAAGGCAAATGAGCGAATACTTTTGGCAATATATACAATAGGGGTGCCGGAAAAAAAATCAATTCACGCCTGAATCGCGATTCTTATTTATTAGCATTCTGAATCGATTTTTAAGAACAGGTTTTTTTCAAGCATTTCCAACCTTACTCACAGCACGTACCGTTTGTCCAAACACGGCCTACATCGTGAATTGTTCCAATGAGTAGCAGCTCCAGAACTAGCTTTTAGCCTAGGTTTGACATTGGTGAGGAAAAATAAATACCGCCGTCTTTGCTGAGGGCAAATGCTTGCACTTCGGATTTTACAATTTCTGGGTAAGGAGCTTGACATGCGGTGTGCAAAATAAAAGTCAAGTATTTCGGAAACACTTGTGGATAAGTTCATCTACAAAACCAGCTGTGTAGTAATATCATTTCTTTCTTTCTTATAGAAGAGTTATTCCTAGCATATTGAAGAATGTAGTTACTCGTGAAATTGGCTCCCTTTGTTTGTAATGGTTATGAATCAAACATCGGCTTCAAGAATCGATTCTGAATCGAATCGTGAGTTTTTGTTAGATTTACATACATACATAACATACATGTTATTATATCACCTTCGGTTTGTCAGAAACACTCATGATCACAAAGACAGAAGAACCTGAGTTCTTTTATTCAGCCTTCCTTACCTGTTGGTACCAAAGCTGAGCAGTCTTTGTGCCAACACCCCAGATGTTGGTGAACATCTCCAAGACGGGCACGGCATCCCCGAACTGGTCCAGCTTTCTCAGGTGCCCACTCTCCATGATCTCCACAATCTTATCGGCCATTCGCTTGCCGATGCCTGGGATCTTACAGGCTTCCTGGTAACAATCAGTTCAGGAGATGTATAATACTTTATTTTTCTCACTGTATCAGTGAGTTTTTTGAATTTTACATATTTTAAACAATCCCTGTGCTTCTTAACTCAAATAGGGATGCAATACAGGAGTTTTGGCGTCATAGCAACACTGGATTCAAACACTAGATTGGCATCACTTTGTGTTTAATCTTAAAAACTGGATCAATATCAATTTGTGTATAATGTATTTTCTAATTCAATCCAATTCAACTTGTGCATTTCTTGACTGCATAAATATTCACCCCTTATGCATCCACTACTGTTCACAATTACAGCTACAACTCTGGGTTCGATTCCCAGGTTCAGGAGTTTTTGTGTGGAGATGCATGCTTTCCCCATACTTATGTGGGTTTCCTCTGGGTAATCCGGTTTTCTCCCACAGTCCAAAGACCTGCACATTAGGCTAACTGCAAGTGTGAACGGTTGTGTGCTGCCATGCAATAGTCTGGCGAGCTGTTCAGGATGTATCCTGCCTTCGCACAGTGTCAGCTGAGATAGTCCCCAGCCTCCCTGCTACGCTAACAAGATTAAGCATTTTGCCAGAGTAAAGTTAGTGAGTTAGTAAACTCATCTAGGATGTCTCTACTAGCTTTGAACATCTGGATGGTTGATATTTTAGCAGTGCATCATGATTTGCAATTACTTTTGTGATTATACACACTGATATGGGTTGTTCTCAGAAATGGTGGTCCACCACGGGCTACGGATGGTGACCCAGTTTGAGAGTCAATATTTTCTCCCCTTTGAAATCAATCACCAGATTTGACTGTTTCCAATACTTTATATATAATGGAGAAATAAAATAAACAACATTACTGAGATGTGTGCTGTTTGTGTGTGAATGTATTTTGAGCAGTGAATAGCCACCAAAGACTGCTTCCAGTTGGTGACATGCCAACACCGTATGTAAACAAAGAGCTTTATTCCCTTAAAACGCATCATTTTCAAAAACAGTTGTTACCAATGAATTGGCAGAATGAAATTACAACACGACACATTTTAATCGAGTTCCACACTGTCCATAATGTGACATTATGTCAGAAGAAAAAAATTCGGTTACAGTCATTTCATTTTGAATCCACAAGGTACCTGCGATGATTTACAACAGTACTTAACCTTATGCTTAGAAACCGAATCCAGAAGCTCAATGTTTTCACTCTAATATGTGGTGTTAAAATGTTTAATAAACTTTGTTTATTCGGCGACGGCCGAGTAGTTTACGCAGAGCATGATGTCCAGTTTTATTGGAAGTGACTGTACAATAAAACAGACTGATACACCTTTTCACACTAGTTGCAAGGACTATTTTTTGAATGCATTCTTGAGCACGAGTCAGCAGGATTTGAAAGGCGCATAGTTTAGCTAGAAGTACTTCGTATTTGTGAAGCGATCAGCTGATCTGTTGATGGTGCCCACCGTAATCTCTAAAGCAATGACTGCTTCCATCGCCCACTGACAGCTTCCATCTTTTCACCGTTCAGAGGTACGTATTTACAAAATGAGTTCCACACTGTTGTTTTTATCTGAATTGATATCATGTAAAGTTAGTGTTCGTGGGTCTCTCGGATTTATGCTTAATCACATTGCCTCATGGCCAGTGACTGTCCTGACATTTTAAAAAATTAAACCCTGTTTTGTGTCTTGCAACAACCGTACACGTACGGTTGTTGCAGGATGCAAAACAGGTTTTGCGTCCTGAAACGACCATACCGTTTAGAAACTGAAACTTGGATATCTTTGCATGAAGTTAACGAAGATGTTGAAGTGTAAAAATCATTAATTTAAAAATAATTTAGCACTCGAGTGCTCAGTGTTTGGTGTGCATGTAATAACTGCAACACCGAGTAGGCCACGACATTCAACGATCTCCTGCGAACAAAGGGCTAAGTGAACTATATTTCTTCATAAGACACTTCTAGAAGGTTTGATTTAAAGCATATATCATTTTTAACTGGTTTTGCAAAAGTTCAGGTTTGGGCTCATAGAAATCGTGCTCCAGGAGTGTGACCTAAGAACAACCCATACATCTGGCTATAAATCCCAAAGCTTAATCTATGAAACTGCCCAGTCATTTACCTCGTATGAAGAGATCGGCTTGGGATGGCTCTTGAGTGCGTTGACTGCTTTCGAGTAGCTCAGTGCCCTCCATTTGTCACCCGTGTGTGTGTACACTTTAGCTAGCTGCTCCAGCTTGTCAGTGATGTGATAGTTGTGGTTATTGTTCTTCGTTTGAGATGACTGGGCACACACCCACTTTCCCAGCACCTCTGGCTTCTCTGACACATTACACTGCGTGGCATCTGAAAGGCCAGAATCGTGTTTAACCCCGCTAATCAGAGCCTCCAAATCATTCTGTGACACGCCATCTTCCTCCAGAGCTTCTTCATGAGTCTCAGGCACCTGTAGCACATATAAAAGAAAGAACATATGTTTATTGAATTACAGCAGGTACTAAGAATGTAAATATAAGATTAGCTTTTTGGTTTTTGTTTCATCATAAACATGAAAATCTGATTTTAGTAGTGGAATATAAACCAAATGAGTAAAACTTTAGGATTGCATCTCTGCGTTTTGCAGAAAAATGTTGTTCTGTTGGACTTTTTAGACCAAAGGTGGATTGCTCCCTCTGTGTCAGGGACGAATCTTTGCCTCAAGCGAATTACTTCTATTATTTCGATTCCGATATCAGAGAAAAAATATTGC
Organism: Neosilurus hyrtlii; assembly: GCA_028564935.1. Classification (NCBI taxonomy): domain Eukaryota; kingdom Metazoa; phylum Chordata; class Actinopteri; order Siluriformes; family Plotosidae; genus Neosilurus; species Neosilurus hyrtlii. Next base: position 10,235,139 of record JAOUQZ010000026.1, read on the forward strand.
TCAAATTTCAACCAAGTACAGAATTCAATTCTCTCCACTGTAATAAAAATAGTAGCTTTTACCTGATAAAATTTTGAACTGCAGTCCTAATTACTAACTAACTTTCACTTTTGGAGGGGTATTTTCATACAATCGAGAATGTTCTGCTGCTTGTAAGCTCTATTTATAATCTAAGTGGCTTTGTTGGGATCCTTCAGTGCGTTGTCCTTCAAAAATGGACTACTTTCTTCCCCAGAAAGTAAACATTACATGTGGAGGACAGAAGTGTTTTTTTTTTCAGATGTTAATTGCTTTTTCTAAAGCAGCATAATACCGTATAACTTGCTGAAAAATATAATTGGGATTGGATGTGAAATACTTTCTGTACTGAGTTCCACATCAGCTTGATAAGCATGTCCATCAGAAAGTGTCTTCTCCAGAAAACCACAATGGTTGTCTCTGATGCTGTTGTTACTGCAATTAATAATATATTAAACTAGTGTTGCATGTCAGATAATGTGTTTAGTTAGCTTTTATTCTTACTGCTGTGAATTCTTTACAATTCTGATACACTACAAGCAGATATAGTTATTCTAGGGACCCTGTACCTGTTATACTTTCACCCAGTGTAAATTAGACACCATTA
>JAOUQZ010000026.1:10235863-10254203 GCA_028564935.1 Neosilurus hyrtlii
TCCTCATTTGGGTGAAGCCATAAAATACAAACCATATAAGAAAATTTCATTACAGTCCAACATGTAGTCCGGTTGATAGTGGACCAATCAGATTGTGTTGTTCCTATCCTATCTAATGTATACTAATCAATATTCTCAGTGTTTTACATCAGTTCACGTATTATGAGTTCTTTATGCCAAATTGATAAAAATAGGACTGGAGTAAAGAATACAGTACACCAACTTTTAATATTTAATTATAGCTATCATAACGAGGGTATTTGCTTCATCCCCAATACAACAGGATAACGGATATCCTGACTTGTAGGATGTGTACTTTACCTGTTAAATCACTTTTACAACAATGTTGCTGACACTGAAAACAAACTGAATAACTCAAAACGTTTCCTGAGCTGATGATTTGAACAACAGGAGTTTAACCTTGATCAGCAAATCCGCTTTGAGACCCTGGATAAATTAAAACAGGCAAACAAACAAACAAGCATCTGATGGATTCTGCAGAGGCTTTACCACGTCAGCTGAATTATCTTGAGCTGATTTGTGATCAGGCAGCTGTGTTTCCTCAGGAACAGGGGTGCAGCTGACAGTACAATGCTTTGGTTCCTCAGAGGGAGCGTCCTGAGGACTGGGGACACAAATATATATATATATATATATATAAATAAAACTGTAACAAAAATATATTCATGTGTGATTGTATTTTAATTGCACACAGTGTAATCAGTAAGCTTGGTTGGTTTTAATTCAAATCAAGTGCAAACTGTTAATACTGTGTGACTGATATTTTAGTATTTAGGGACCAAAGAAGTCTACATTATGTATAAAGAAATACCGGTTGCATGGATGAAGCCTGTAGTCTTTTATGCTCAAAAGTTTCTTCTCAGAGATGCAAGCACTAAGCCAAGTGCACTTAACTAGCTGCACAGCAGGGGGAAAGGTTTCCATCTTCAGCAGCCTTGACGCTCGCTCCATGTCTACTGACTCGTCCACCACCACATGCGTGCAGCTGGGACCATAAGCAGCTTCCACCTGGCCTCCATTCTGCACGATCTGCTGCTGGAATATGTCACACCGGGCATTTCCTATGCCAGCAGGGACTATGTGGACGCAAACACCCTGAAAAACGTTCCCTAAAAGCGGAAAGCAGATGTTGAGGAGCAGCAAGCAAACGTCATCCTATAAGACTCCTTCCAGATGGATACACATAGTCATGATAAAATCCTCCTGTAGTATACATGGTAGCATTAAACACGAAACATCAGGATGGAGCCTATGATCAGGGTTTACTATCACATAACACTGATATACCTTATTATTATTCATGTATTAATTTTCCGAACTGCTTAATCCCAACTAGGGTTGCGGAAAGGCTGGTGCCCATCCCAGCCAACTCTGGGCAAGGGCAGAGTACACCCTGGATAGCTCGCCAGGCCATCATGACATGGAAGGACTTTGATAACCCAGCTAGCTGCACTGGAGGACAGCAGTGACAACTTGGTGATAGTAGCGACATTTGGATCAGTAAGCCAGCATGTTAACCACCAAGCATCCTCTCTTTGGGACATTATCTCCTCTTCCTCACCACTCATAGTCTTCATTCATCATCCTCTCTACATCACTCCACTTTATTAATCACTCCTATGCCTCTTCAACACCACTCATACTCTTCTTTAGTCTTCTCGCTTTGACCCCAGGAATCACTGCTTGCTATTGTTATGATGACTCTGGAATTTATACCGCAGTCCTGCTGACTGGACAGGTGTTGGTTCATTTTCTCTAAAAGCAAAGCTTGGACAGTGGTTACAAGATTGCTATCATAAGGTTAATATTAGTATTTAATCCACTGCGTGTTTTAACATGTTATTGATTCTGAAGTGAATCACGTAAAAGTAAAACTTTGTCGAAACTTTTTGAGCAGGACACAATTATATTGTATACACTTTATAAGTGACTCAGTCCCACCTGACATTTATTCTTGCCTCACACCTAGTACTCCCAATACAAGCTCCAAATCAGGGTAAAGATGAATGAATGAAAGATTTTAACCCTACATGCACAATTTTGAGTTATGTAGTAAATTACTTTACCAGTAATAGGCTGACTTGGAATTTTCTTGACCGGGGGAACATCTTTACTCTCATGTGGCCGATGTCTTTTCACTTTTAGGAAGGCTTTCAAAATTCCATGGGTCTCCATAAGTACTGTGAAAAGGTGACAAATCAGAATGACTAATATTAACACAGTAACGTCTTTAAAGCAATGACAGGAAACAGCTAATTAACCACACACTCTTGCACTACGAGAATAAATTGCATTTTATCTGTTTCCTGAAGTGTAACACTTCTTTAGTAAATAGTATGTTTACAACCAGGACAGTGGGTTTATAAGGGCTGGGGTGGAATAAAGCAAAACTAAGCAACTGGCCAACAGGACTAGTGAAATTATGAAGCTACCAGTCCTCCTTCATATTTACTGGTCAGGAACACTATATCTGCTTTGACTATTGTATTTATCAGAAAGAAAAGAAGAAAAAAAAGGATGAAAAAGAATGATCGATGGACCCAACCTTCTAAAAAGGTGAGCAAACTCGCCCAGCACTGTGTTCACTGCTTAGTGAAGATGGTTTCTAACGGTGCAGCAAATGTCACAAAATGCCAGGGAACCTGGATTTCTGTCAACATTCATCAGAAAAAGTAGGTAAATCCTACTTTCATCAGCAAATGCCACTCCATGGGATATAGGCTTTACATGGGACATCCCACATCTCGAAGCAGTGTGTTACGCTCTGCAGATGTGATGTCTCAGGGGGGGGTAACTCTCGCTGAGACTCTATCATAGAGTGTGTTGGTCAGTAACTAGTTGCTGATGCTACAGAGAGGGCAGGTCACTTAGTACTTGGTGATGTCAGAGAGAAGGGCTACCACAGAGTCAAAGAATATGTAGGTCATGTGGCAGATCATCGTGACAGCACAACAAAAAGACAGAAGGACACAGAGTTTAGCTCCCATAACAGCATCAGTACACAGGACACTTAATAAATGCCCCACATTAGGGCAACAGACCAAATCAGAGTCTCAAGTGTGTAAAGCACCAAAATCCCCCAACACACTGTATACAAATCCCCATCACAGACAAAATACATTAAAGTTTTCCCCAATGCAGCTTATTGTTCAGGATTATTATGGAAAAGTGTTGTTGGATTCAATGTGTGTACATGTGACATCACAGATACAAACAATCGACGACGTTTGCGGTTCACTGGATCTTTTTTAAGCTCTCAACACCGTCTGCTTACTTGCAAACACGACAGATCTAAATGATATTTATTGATAAAAAGCGCCCCAAGTTAAATATTACTTGTGGAAGAATGGCTGCAGGTGGGTACATAAAATACGAGCTGTTCCCCCAATATACTTTTTAAATGTAATTTATTTTCCAATATTTTAAATAACCTTGCTCCTTTGGTCCTGCTTGGAAAGAAACTGTTTGCAAACAAAAGGTCCATATTTGCCGGGATGTAAACAAACGGAAGGATGGCGGGCAAACAGAGTTTTCTGAGGCACATTTAATTAAATGGCTCTCACAATATGACACCCTGTTATAGCACATTGCTCGACAGTATACACTCAGAAAAGGGCGAAGAAAAAGGAGAAACACACAGGCGAAACTGAAGAGAAATGGCTTTGTTTATTCCACAGACCGGAAGTAGTTCACGCACATGATAACTCGGGTCCATTTCACACTCTTACAATACCACTATAATTGCATTTCATCTCCGACATCTGTTTTCAAGCCGTTTAAATTTCCCTGCAAGCTGGCTAACCATCAACACCCAACGAACCATACCTTAAAAATAAAACAAGGTTTAAAAGAACCAGTTTCTCACGTTCTTAATGTGTTAATTTCCCCAAACATCCACCATACTGCTTTCCTGCACTGCAAATGTCGTGCTGCGAAGGGATTTAAAAGGATCACTTCCGGTTCATAGTTATTTCAAAATCGCTATTTACCAAAAAGTGGTGTTATTTTTATATTTATATAATTATACAATGTATTGAAATATATATATATATATACAATATTTATCAATTAAAATGCCTGTTTTATTTTATTTATTTTTAACCACTTCCTTGTTTCTATGGAAACCGTCCGCTGTGTTTGTGTTGCAGGAAGTTTAGCAAACATGGCCGTCGAGGGCTGGTCAGATCTCCTGAAGGCTGCTAAGAAAACGGCGTTGATCTCAGATGGTATTTTACTCTTTTGTTCTTGATCTTTTGCTTTATTTAAAAAATATATTTGTTAATATTAGTGATAGCAGAAAGGGACTCTGACGTAACGACCTAGTTTAAAAGCAGCATGGTATTAAAGCAAGGCCACTGCTGTCCCCCCAGTGCAGCTAACTGGGTTATGAAAGGCCAGCCATGTCTCTTACTGTCTGATGAGAGGCATGTAAAAGAACTGTTGTTGTTGTTCAAGAGTAAAGAGTTGGCCACTGGGTTGCCGTCGGCGTGTTTCTGCCCTGCGATGGCCTGGCGAGTTGTCTAGAGTGTACTCTGCCCTCGCCCAGCGTCGGCTGAGATGGGCGCCAGCCTCCCTGCGGGCCTAATTAGGATTAAGCGGTTCAGAAAATAAATGAATGAAGTGTGTTACATGTACAATAGTAGTACCATACTGTAAATATACCATATTTTCATCAGAGTGTGTGCACACCTGACTATCACACCTATATGAGGTTCTTCCCCAAACTGTTCCCACAAAGCCGAAGGCACACATCTGTTTGTATTCTGGAACATTATGATTTACCCTCATTGCAACAAAGATGTCCATAAAAACCTCCGGCACTCAACACTTCAGGGATGAACTGGAATGTTATCTCTGCACCAGTCCTCCTCGCCTAACATCTGTCCCTGGCCTCTTCTTGCAGCTGAATGATCACAACTGCAAAAGAGAACTAAACCTTGAACAAGCATATATAGGCATGATAGACAGGTGTGCTAGCCTTTGGCCATATAAGGTAAATGCAGTGTTCATTTTTATGTATGATTACTGGTCCAAAGTCTTAGGTACTGGTGTCTAAAGTCTTTCTAATGATCAGTTAAAAAGTAGCTGTTGTTTATTGCATTTTATATTCTGGGGGAATGTATTTATAAAATCTGTCTTTACAGGAAAAAGGAAAGTGCACTACTTGTTTACAGATGGTACCGAAATGGCTGAAGAATATGACATGAAGACGGATGAACTTCTCTGTAAGTCAAGTTTAAACCTTTGTTTTGAATTTTTTTAAAACATCATGTACTAATGGGTTTTTTTTTTCAGCACGTGGATTGCGCTCTAAGACCAAACTCGGAGGACAAGGAGCGTGGCAGGTGGAAGTGGGTGAAACAGGCCCGAACCCCACAGAATCAGGACACGTAAAAGAGAATAGTTCTAATGTATGTTGTTTTCTCGTAACGTGACGTTGTTCTTTTATCAGTTTCACCTGCATCATATATGACTTTGATGTTGTTTTGCTTCTGTAGCCAGTCTTTATACGCAAGGACACCAAAAGCAGTTTCCAGTGGAGGGTTCGTAACCTCCCGTACCCAGTAGACACCTATAAGATCTCAGTAGAACCTCTTGAACGTTGCTGTATCATCCGGACCACAAACAAGAAGTAACTTAACAATTTATTTGTTTACTCATCTTCAGTAACTGCTTTAAAGAGGCCAGAGTCACATTGGAGCTGGAGTGTATCCCCAGAATACTAAATGTGAGGTAGAAATAGACTGAGGAGTCAACCCCATCTCAGGACACCATAAACACATACACATTCACACAATTATTCACACATCATGGGATTCTAGTCACCTGTTTATTTATTTTTTTGTTTGTTTTGTTTTGATTTTTATTTTTTAACGACGATTCGCGGACTGCACTAGTGCATTATCGCCACTCATTGGTCCGGGGGTTCTCTGTTTTGGCGCACAGACTAATTCCCTGGTGTGTGTGTGTGTGTGTGTGTGTGTGTGAGAGAGAGAGAGAGAGAGAGTGAGAGAGAGAGAGAGCCCACAAGGAAGAGATCCATGATTGAGTTACATCTAAACCCCATGGGCATTTTTATAATATGTTGCAACATTTTTATGTCACAGTTAAAAGGTTCTGTGTTTGTAAAAAGTTCTTGGTTTGAGACTCAAACTACCCGCATTTGTGTAGTTTGCTTACTAGACCAGTGTAGTTACTCTGGTCTCCTCCCTCAGTCCAAAGACATTCACATTAGCTCATGTAGCTGATTAAAATCACCCGTGAGTGTAACTGTGAATGGTTGTTTGTGTATGTGTTAGTCCTGAAATAATTTGGCATCCTGTTAAGGGTGTACCCCACCTCTCACCCGATGTCAGCTGGGATTGGCTCCAGCATCCACATCCCTGACAAAATAAGCGGTATCAATAATGGAGGGGTGGATGGATGGATTGATGTTTAAATACATATCCATGTATACATGCTAGTTAAAGACACATTTTGCTATACATATTGAACCTACAGATGCTCTACTGTCACAAAAATATGCCAGGTGAATTGTCAGTGATAAATTGCTCCTATGTGTGAATGATTGCATGTATGGGTGTATCCCTGCTTCACATTCAGTGTTCATGGGAAAGACAAGTGTACTTGTGCAGAGCATGCAACGACAATAATAATTCAATAGGCGGTGCTATTGGGAAAGTGTATAGGTTGTGGTTTAAATACATCCTTTTATTTACCTCTTGTTTCCCAGGTATTATAAGAAGTTCAATCTTCCGGATCTTGACCGTTGCCAACTGCCTCTAGAGAGCTCAGCCTTGAGCTTCAGCCATGCCAACAACACTTTAATCATCAGTGTAAGTTATATATAATCCTATTAATCCCCATTGGAATTACACTGATTCAAAAGTACAATGTTTTTAACCCATTTCTCCTAAAGTACTCTATATGTAGTCCATGTAACTGCATAAAGCAATAAACTTTTTTTTAAAATAAGATAGTGGAAAAAAGATTACAAAGAATCCACTCGGGCTTAGTGAGAGACAGTTTCAGAGATGCATGCAAAGAAAAACTCCATTTTATTCTCTGATTGGATCTCCTTTCTTTTGTATTGTGCTCACTGCACTTGTAAGCATTTCTTTCACATCTGTTGTAGTATAAGAAGCCCAGAGAGATTTTAAGGCTGGAACAGGAGGTGATGAAGGAACTGAAGAAACTGAAAGTCGCAAATGAAGGAGATGTGGACTGTAAAACCCAGTGAACTGGTGTGGACCCTCCATTGCGTTATGCACATCTATCTCTAAAGTTTTTTTTTTTTCTTTCTTTCTTTTTGCTGTTCTTTAGAAGGTTGTGTAGCCATAAAAAACACCTGTCTGTATGTACAGAACTGTGCATAAAGCAGATGTCTTGGGCCACATGAAAGAAAAAGCTGTAGAGCAACGATGCTTTAACAAATTACAAAATTACAACATACTATAAAGATCAGTAAACAAAGTTAAAAAACATCCAAAGTTTGAATAAAGTGCTTCTTACTTTTAACAAGCAAGAGGCATTTTGCTTATATTTTTGCATATTTTTTTGGACGGCATTTTACAGAGTACTTTAGTCATGGAATATGGCGTATAGACCACAGCATACTTATAACCCATGGACTTAATTTTGGATGGTTGTCCAGTGTCTGCGTGTGGCCACCACATCAAACCCAATAAGGCTGGCACATTGCTAAGCTAATGCTGATTGGCTGTTATATATTGCTGATTGTTATGTATTGTTGTGACACAGCAGTAAAAAAGAAAACTAAAAAACTAAAACCTAACAATTAAGGCTCATACACCACCACTCAGACTCGTGCAGAATAAAACGCATACAATCTAACTTAGGTAGGCAGAAAAACTTCAGGTAAATAAATGTTCATGGAGCAAATGCCGAAATCAGAAGCTTGACAAAGCATGAACTCATTAAACAAATTCTTAAACTAACAAGAAAGGTGGTACACATGAGCACAGAAATCACCTAGTGAAAGGAAAGGCACTGAAAAGTTATCCCAGACTTGGACACCAATCAGTAGTGACATCCTAACCAAGTTTATATTAAAAAGTCAGGTACACAAGACGTTTGCACAGTACTGGGGATATTTTCATTATCTTCTGAAGTGCAGTTGTTTTACACTGAATGAAAATTTGATTTCCTGAAAAAAAGTTTTTTAATTTGAACTCTAACTCGGCCACTGTGTTCTGTCCGAAATTCATTTAGAAAATTGTGTTTGGTATATTTTGTGGTGTCATGTACTTTGTTTTCCGTAATGCTACTTTGCTAAGCTGTACATTTTGGATGTTTTGTTTTTTCACCATAGATGCCCAATTAAAAAAGTAGTGTTTACATTAGCTACATTTTTGCTATTTTCAAAGCCTAGAAGAATGCCAGTGTTGGATTCTTCAAGAAATATGAAACATTAAACATCTAGAAACATCTTGGATTTATTAGTATATTTTCTTTCATGCAAATTTTAACAGTTTCTTACATTACCCACAGTCTAACTTCCCTACCTCCTGATAGTAGCACCAGTGGGACTTAGAGAGAATAGTGCAGCAAAGCTTTAGTCCTTTACTCCTCATCTGTTACACTGCTCAAAAAGATCTGATTCCAAAACCTTAAAGTTTCATGCTAACGAAACACCATCATACTCTCCCTCCCTCACTCACTCATATGCCAAACTGCTTAGTCCTACTATTAGGGATGTGGGGAGGCTGGAGCCCATCTCAGCCAACCCTGGGCAAAAACAGAGAACACTCTGAACAGTTTGCCAGACCATCATGAGGCAACACACACAAGCATTCGCACACATTCATACCTAGGAGTAATTTGTAACATCCAGTTAGCCTGATGAGCATTTTTTTGGACTGTGAGAGGAAACTGGTGTACCTTGGAAGAAACCCACGCAAGCATGGGGAGAACATCCACACAGAAACGTCTGAGCCTGGGACTCAAACCCAGGACCTTCTTGCAGTGAGTCGGACGTGCTAACCACTACACCACCGTGCCCCACCATCATACTTATCAAGCCCCACTGTCTCCGGGATGTCACTGCACCCCCCTCCCGCGCAGTGACATGGCATGTTTCTGCCCTGCGATGGCCTGGAGAGCTGTCCACTTTGTACTCTGCCCTCGCCCAGAATCGGCTGAGATAGGCACCAGCCTTCCTGTGACCCTAATTAGGATTAAACAGTTCCGAAAATGAATAAATCAATAGATGTTTTTCCTCCTATTAGACACCAGTGTAACTAGTGCTAGGAGTACTGTATACCAATGTGATGTGAGAGCTTGAATACGTAAAATACAACATCCATCAAAAAAAAAAAAATACCGGAAATGTTAAGCAAATCACAACATCCATCCATTATCTTTACTGATTCTCCATTAAGATCATGGAGGAAGCTGGAGCCAATCCAAGCTGACTTCAGGCAAGAGGCTGGGCAGGCTGCCAATCTGTCAAAGGGCTAACACAGAGACAAATAACCATTTGCATTCACACCTATGGGTAATCGTATTATACTAAAATTGGGGCCTAATCTTGCATAAATTATAGATCATTTCTGCTTTGCGGGCTACACGTCTCATGTGCCTTATCAGCTAAATAAACCCAAATTGACAACAAACAGCCAAGAGGTGTACCAAAATGCATTTTTTTTGTTCCGTCAACTCCTATTAACTCTTATTTCCAAAACAAGTGACATGTAACTCAGTAGCTCAGCACTCATTGAAAAGGTCTGTGTTCCTGTTTGTGAGACCCTGCAGCAATGAAACCGGAGCTGGAAGGTGGTAATTATAATGAAACAAGGAAAAATAAACCTGCCTGCTGCTGATGTTCATACATCACCCAAAACTATTCTCTAAGGCCACTAACCCCTCATCTGACATGTGGGTGAAGAATGTTTGTCAAGAAAACAAAACAAAACAAAAAAGGCGAACATATGTATATGGTGAACAGTTAGCAACCAGTTAGAGATGTTGTAGAATAGTTTGACAGTGACTGGAGACAGAGTTTGGAGAAGCTGTGAGGAATTATAGAATTGACCCACTTCTTAGTGACAAAAATCAGACACAGCTGGCATAAACATTGTAATAATTTTTTTGCTTGGCAGCATGGTGGTGTAGTGGTAAGCATGTCCACCTCACAGCAAGAAGGTTCTGGGCTTGGGTGTTTCTGTGTGGAATTTGCACGTTCTCCATGGGTTTCATCTGGGTTCGCTGGTTTCCTCCAGAGAACCCAGTCAAAATGATATGCACATCAGGCTAACTGGCTGTTCCAAATCGCCCCTAAGTGTAAATGTGAGTGTGAACGGTTGGGCAAACATTCATGGAATATTCACTTTTGGTGACAGCTCCTTTAATAAACTGTATTATTTGAGTACTTATATATAAATACACAGATACTCTTGCTGAATACTCTTTACCAGACTTGACTGTATCATGTTCATTAAAAAGATTCCAGGTTCTTTATGGTTGATCAGAGGAATGCAAAAATGTGGCCCTGAATCAAAATCTCTTACATTCAAGCGACTGTTTTGACCATGGAAAACCAGAACCCGCTGTGCATTATTATCCCAATGGAGTTGACAATCATTCTGGCATCCAAACATTTGCACACACCATTGGAGCTTTCCAGGAACAGAGCAGCTCCTGGCTCAGACCTCATCTCTGTGTACTCCCACTGCACAAAAAGGTGCTACGCCCTAGCTTCCAGCCGCTGTACTTTCCAGAAAGAAAAAAAAATCCTATTATCCAGGGGAAATCCTTGGCTTGATGAACTATTCTAAAATTTCTACTGGCAAATGTTCAAATTGAGAGGTCTCAGCATTGGTGGCCACCAGAGAGAGGCTCTGCGAGATTCTCTAGTCAGTGTCTAATGAAGGAACCTTTCGCCAATCGCTTTATTTTCTTTCAAATGTGAGGAGAAGTCTGGCCTGCTGGCTGTATTTGATGCTCATCGCTAGTTCTGGGTGGATACGGAACGTTTATAACCTCAGTGCTGGTGTGGGTTTATGGAGAAAAGCTCGATTTCTACTTTTAGTATTGTTTGCTGCAAATGGTTGATTTCTTAAAAGCACTTGAGTTTTCAAGCCATGTGTCATGAGGCAAAGGAAAATTTAGGTTATTTACTGGGATTCAGAACAAGAAGAAATTTCACATGATGTTAAAACATGAATCATCTAATGGTTTGTAATTGTGTGATTTCAGCTCACAACCAGCCCGAGAGCGTCCATCTATTCCCCCCCGAACATTAAGCATGAATGACCTGCCTTTCTGAATGGAGTGGATGCGACATTGGTGCTCAGCCCCAGTTTCACTACTTTTCAATGACATTTAGACTATGCACTTGGAGAGATTATAGGACTGGTTGATCAATTAGAAGTCGTGGGAAGATTTCAAGAAAAAAAAATAGGCAAGAGGTTGATGTGATTTTTGTCTGGTGATTCTCTCTCTCTTTCTCTCTCTCTCCCTCCCTATCTTGAGGCCCCAGCAGTCATGCTCGGCTGCCTCACCAGAGACACTCGTTCTTTTGCCCCTTTTCAACCACATGTATCCTTGCCTCTTCCCAGCCATTCCCCCCATCTTTCAGAGCCTTTTGCCTCATCTCAACCCTGAAATTCTCCCTCTCTCTTTCTCTCCCTCCCTCACTCCCTCCCTTATGCAATGCCACTCTCCTTTTCCCTCGTGATGGCTGACCCCTTCTTGTGTCATTATTCGAGCCTTGCTATTGTACAACATGTTCCTTTTCTCTCTGGCCGACAAAAGGGGCATTTGATCAGAGGGTTACGGTGTGCGGCTCACAGAAATGCGACTACGTGGTGGTAACCTTTGTTCAGGCCCTGCAACGCTGCGTTGACCTCATCGCTCTGAAAGCGAAAAGGCCCAAAACCATTCAAAAGCCAGTCTCACTTGCTGAGCACATTCAATCGTTCCTGGCCAGTCACAGATATTGGTTCCTGGTTAACTGGGGCTCACAGACTTCTTGTTTTTCATTAGGAGCTGAGCTTGCCAAGGTTAAAAAAACAACAGCTATACCACCCTGGTGGTAAAACTATTGAATAGTGTTCTATGTATGTCTCGAGCATTTTTCCCTTCAAACATGCTGTTGTATAACATGTCTTGAAAGGAATCTGAGTCCTAATTTGCCCAATCAGAGCTTTTCAGCTTTAACCTCTTCTTGCTTTTTTCTTATTATTATTGGTGCCCACACTTGCAGAACATCACCATAAAGATGCTGGGAGAATTTATGATAAAACATTGACTTGTGCATCAGTCCAATGCACTAATATTTTGAGCCATTTAAGATATTAAAAAGATGATGAGAATTAATTTAATTATAATCTATATTTTACATATATTTAAACATGGCATTCATTATAAATGAAAAGGAAAATGTTTACAGAATTGTAATACACACTCTATAATAAATATTTCTGTCCTCAGTAGAAAAAAAATCCTCTGATAAAAATATATATTCAAATAGACAAGGGAACGGAAGTGGATGCACCTCCTAGATGAATCTACATAAGCACACCAGGGAGAATGTGGTATTTCGGAGAATGGGATTGTTTAAAAACATCATAGCTGCCATGTGTGAGTGTATTTGCTAAAATACATAAACTGCACATTACTTCACCAATTCCGGAGTCTTTCCATATTAATCTGAGAACAGTTTGATTGTTCAAGCTACTGTACAACAGGTCTTTTTAAAGATGTGTCCTTGCTTAGCTTTGTGTGTGTGTGTGTGTGTGTGTGTGTGTGTGTGTGTGTGTGTGTGTGTAAGCACATCCTTAGTTGACACCAGGCCGATGGCTGTGTTTAGTCCTCTTGTTAAGCTGATAAGGAACAATATCGAAGGGTTTGCGGTCAATTAGCAGATGTCCCCGTGGAAAGCGTTTCATGAAATGAGCTTCTCTATGGTGCTGTTGCGTGCGTGTTGCCTTTCGTGGACGACCCTTACGTGTAAATGCCATGTACCAGCCTTTGTACTTGGCATTCTGCAGTGCTGTGTAATTGTTCTCTAGGACGATCTCGGTAAAAATGCAGTCCTTGGCATGACCCTTCCTCTGGAATGGGGACAAAGAAACATTCAGAGGTCACACAGTTAGAAAACTGTTATTCCACTTGACTTTATTGCATTATGGAAGGTGGGAAAAAGACATGCTCAGGCATTGTTATAAATTCAAGAATACTAAGATATTTATTTATGTTTTAAAAGGAAGATGCAAGGAAATTCTATGAAGGAAGAGGGGAGTGGTGTGGAAATTCACAGTGTGCTGCCTGTATAACCAAAATATAATAATTTCCAGTATTTGCTACCAAAACATTTAGTTAAGGAGTTTTACAAAACAATAATTTTTTTAAAAATAGCTCTCCTTCTTTAATTTTTTCTGTGAAAATAATTTTTGATATTGATGTCTTGCTATTATAGATTTTCCTTTCATGGTATAGCACACCAGTTTATTCTCACTCATGATATTACACAAAAAAAAAAGCACAACAAATACAAGATTGGCACATTGCTTTACTTAATAAACAAACAAACAAACAATCAAACAAATAAATAAAAAAACAAACAAACAGGAAAAAAATACTCACTCGTCCTATCAGCCTTCCTTTCTTGTTCATGCATATGTAGAAGCCTGTCTTAGCTCCACGAATACGAATACGACTCCCAAACGTGTCCGTTTCCACAACCAGTTTGGCTGGAAATGTCAAAAAAAAAAAAAAACATTTTTAAATAGATTTGTATCAAATTTGTGTGATTTTAAACAATCCTTATCATCTCTAATAATGTACTCTAAAATCCAAAATATTATAAAGTATACACTGAAGAAGACATTATTTTTTATAGGACTTACAAAAGAATATATTTAAATCAAGAAGCTATTTTCAGTGTTAAATTTTTTCAGAGGCCTATCTATTACTTTCAACAAATTGTATCAAATTCAAATCTTATTCAGCAATTTTCTCTCTCCTGCTTTAAGTGGGGGAAAATATAATCTACAGGGTGGTCTGTGATACAAAGCAAAAGTTAATACACTTATTTAAACTCAATTATATACAAGGTGTCATTTTGCTTATTAGGCTTTTACGATATCATTTTCAACACCAAAAAGAAGACATTGTGTAGGTGAATTTACACCAAGCAGGGCAGTTTATGAAGTCTGTGACTTGGATCTGAACCTCAGGCAAATTAGTAAAGCATTTAGAATTTAAATGATCCTATAATATAGCAGAAGTGTACATCATTATTCATGTCAGTATCCTGCATATGGATGTATTCTCAACATCGACTGCCCGGTTTGTTCTTCTTTATTATAAAGTGATAATATTCAGACCCCTATTGAATTTTTTATGAGGTTTAGATTTCAATGACCAGGTTTATGCTTGTGCCTTTTCCATTTCCCATCTCTCCATCTTTATTCAACATGCATCTTCATTTAGCTTTATTGTAAAAATTACACAAAGAAATCTTTCTACCATAAACACATTATGCAAAATTGCATACTGATAAAATAAACCAGATTTTAAAAAGCTAATGTAATAGTGGTTTTATATGGCCAATGTTTTTCTAACATGGGCTTTTGTAACTTTTGCCCTGAAATATAGCATCTAAGGGTTTCACCACAGGGAATCATTAGAACCCATTTAAGTGCTAACAGTACATATTTCTTTTATTCATTCTCCATTTTGGTTCTGTCTGACTGGTTTATGATGGTATGCTCATGTGTTGGTAAATGTGTATGAAACTCATATGAATGGTTAAAGTGACTGTCATGGGCAGGGTTCTCCATCTCAAGTTTTACCTCCAACCTCACCTTACTTATGACTTATGACCAACCAAATCACATTCACAGGTTACATTTCGTATGAAATGCACATTACAGGTGGTGATGTGAACATGCACTCTGTTTGCATCTCAGAAGGTCAAAATGGGAGAAATGCAAGCATTTAAAAATGAGGACACTGGCCTCACCTCATGTCTTTGTATCTTATAAGCAGTGCATACTTTTACTTGGTCTTTCTTTCATTGTAAAGCAATGAAAATGACTCATAAAAAAGAGTCTAAAAAAGGAGACGAGGTGGAAAGAAGGTGACATTACCTCGTTACCTACGGATGTGAATTTAACCGTCTGTTTTGGTTGGAGACAAAGTTAAAACAGGTGCATTAATGCAGCTGTAAAACTTAAAATCACAATTAAAAATGATCCTAAGACACATTTTTTTCATAAAATGTTATTCATGGAATAATCCACTTCCATGACTGTGACCTAGCTATTTTGATTAGCACACATTAAAACCTACATGCTAAGAAGCTCATACTAACATTGTCTGAAGGTTAGAAAAAGATTTGTCTTTCCATTCTCCAGCTCCATTTTTGTTCAGCAGAAAGCTGCTCAGGAAATGTTTAGCTAAGAAGGTACAGAGGTAAGATGAGTAACTGATGTGTTTTCCAGACTGAGTCGGGTTTTCCCAAGATCCCACACATTCACAACCGTATATATGACATTTCAAAATATGCAGTCTACTTTATAGCTAAATCCTTTGGGACAAATTAACAAAAACTTTAGCCCTTTTAGTCGACACTGAAGAAACTGAAGACTAATTGGGACACATTTAAACCTATTAGCTCAAATGGGTCAATTACGAGCTGAAAGACAGTCCTCATGGATATTGTAGATATTTGCTAATCTCTTCTTTTTAGTTTTCTGTGAGTCAAATCTATGTAAAAGAAAAATGTAAACTATAATTTAGAAAACTGTGTAAAATTTACAGCTAACAACTGCAAAACAATTTTACACTGAAGCGCTGTATCATCTCACATATCACAAAATAACACGATTAGTACATTTGCTCATTTGAAAACTGATGGAGGATTCAGATTAACTGAATGTTAAGAGTAGAACTCATAGACACATTAATGGCAGTTTGACGGTACTGGGATTCGGACACACCATATTCTAACTCATATCCTTGGCCACTGGGTCACCACAACCATCTAGGCTGGTGTGGGTTGATACAACTTCTTCTACCACCAAATTCACTCTTGATTTTATGTCCTGAACCAGTAATACAATATGTTTTTTAGCCAAAAATGAGCAAAGGTTAAAGATTGTGTGTTATTTCTTACTGCACAAGATACAATTTCCCTTTACTAGCATCCCTGCTGCAAATAAAGCAAATAAATCACTGTACAATTTACAACCTATTTTAAACAGAGTAATTAATGTTTTACACAGACTCCAAATATTTTGGCTATAGGGAATGCTTAGTATACTGACACTGTATGCTGTAGCTAAATAAATAGGCAAGTATCAAAGAGTTAACAACCTCTCATATAGAATTGACATTTGCAGGTATACTCACTTAGAAATAAAGATTCTGGAGGAAAACTAATTTACCATTAATATTATATTAGCTTGGACTGGCTCTTTAATTATTTTAAAATGTTTCCATGTCCAATGTGTATTTTAAAGGTACAAAAGACAATAGTACCTCCTCAGTGATAGGAAAAATACAGATTGGTTAAAAGGCTTTAGATTTGCTACATTTGCCATCGTGTCCATACTAGTTTTCTCACCCCTAAAACAGAGACTTTTCCTCCTGACCCTATTTGAGGATGTTAAAGCCTGGACGTATATAAATGAAAACTATTGGAAACAATGTGGCAGACACCCATATAATGCCAATGCGCATGCTCAGCATATATGAATGTCAGGTGATATGTGTTTTCAGGCCTGAGATTATTTAAGCTTAAACACTCGTTGTTTTTAAGATTGTTTTAATTTTAAAATCCTGCTTTTAAACATTTAAGGAATGCCACTTAAGACATTGAGAGAGCCTATTAATATATTAAGTACAAAAGCCATTAATTAAACATCTTTCAATTGAAATATAGGTTTAATAAAAATGTGAAACAGACTTCTGTCAAACCTGAATGTGAAGTTAAAGACAGTTTTATCCGGATGTCTTTAAAATATTTTAATTATGAAATGATTAGTGTAATGTGACCACATGTTTTCAAGCTAAATGTGTTATTACTGGCCACTGTTGCAAGTTTAAGAACCACTTACAAGTACACACTGTAAGTAAAAATGAACACTATAAATCTTTACTTGAAGTTGGCAAGGTATACTGAAGGTTACAAACTTTGTACCTTTGTTAGTGGATCTCTGACATTTTGCTATCTATTAGCATACTATCTATTCATAGCATATAACATCAATGAGTTTTAAAGCTATATACTCTATTTCTGGTGAAAGATAATTGTACATAAGGTTTACCCTTGAGGGTGTATGACTATCACTTCAACAACAGCGACAGGTATTACTTAATACTGTTGTTTTTTTCTGAGAGTGTACATATGTCAAAATTTTACATTTGGTCCATGTAAATATATTAAAATATTAGGCAGATTTGACTAAAATACAAATGATCCACCCACCGAATCCAGATCTCTAATAATAAAAAAGACACTTTTTTAAATCTATAAGTACTATTAGTTTTTAATATCTCCCTGTCCTTATTTAGACTACTCTTGTGTTAATTAACTAAACATTAGGAAATTGACAACTATATAATTAAAACATTGCAAAGTAAATTGCCTGTGAGTCAGTCTAATAATTCTGAGCTCTAATTTGTAATAATAACTGTTATACTTACAGTAAAAAAAAAAAACAAGTGTTGAATTTATACCCAGAGGGTTCCTTAAAGTCCTTAAACACTGTATTGTGCTAATTCTACACTCTGGATTTTCATACAACAATGGAGAAATTGTTGTAGAAATATGGCACAAAAGAAATAAAGTAGAAAATAAGAAAGAAGGAAAGAATGAAAGAAAGAAAGCATAATGACTGACTCCAGGGATTAACTAGAACCCTCTTTGAGAATGAAGGCATTACAGTTTTCTATATGATAATGCATTTATTAATGAGTTAAATATTCTGGGATGTTTAATCTCATTTGTGCTGATTATTGTATTTAAATGATATTATTATTATTATTATCATCATCATCATCATCATCATCATCATCATCATCATCATCATCATCATCATCATTATTATTATTACTTTTATTATTATTATTATCATCATCATCATCATTATTATCATTAATATTATTATTATCATTATTATCATCATTATTTTCATCATCATCATCATCATTATTATCATTATTTTTATTATTATTATTATTATTATCATCATCATCATCATTATCATCACCATCATCATCATCATCATCATCATCATCATCATTATTATTATTATTATTATTATTATTATTATTATTATTATTATTA
>JAOUQZ010000026.1:10262362-10281621 GCA_028564935.1 Neosilurus hyrtlii
ATATATATATTGTATGTGGGAAAAAATAACAGTACTACAATTTCATCCCGACAAGCCTGTTTCGTGGTTGCCCACTCCTCAGGAGATTTATATATATATTTCAGAAAAATTTAGAGGTGTTAACCATAAAAAATATGCAAACACTATGCTTAAAAGGTTACAGGACATGTCTTAAGCTTTTTATTTACCACGATTACGAGCATAAAGTGATAACAGTGCTAGTACTAGAGTGCACTTGGGTCGCGCTGCACTCACACTTGCCCCCTTAATGAACCAGGACACTTTAAACTTCCCGCTCTCCGAATGCTTCCGAAAATGCTCTCTTCGGCATTTTCCGCCGAAACTGACTGCTGACGTCACTTCAAGGAAACACTTCAGTGCGGAAGCGATTCATTCGAAATGTTGACATCTTGCCGTGTTGGTGGGTGTAGCAATAACTACTTGGAGAACAGTTACAACCCCCATCGAGTTGTTTCCATCAGTGGCTGACCGACCCAGTAATATCCGCGAAGTGGAAATGATTTGTGGAATCCACGAGGAAATGCAGTACCCAGTATTCGCCCCGTGAAGACCGATCCACACACAGCCCGAGGTGCCTGTAGTAAGAGACGGAGAACGACCGTGACTAAGCTGAATTTTAGAAGGGTACGTTTACTTTTAATTATGTATAGCTCAGCTTAATTGGCGCTCATACTAGTAGTAGATTCATATATGTTAATTTATTAATTAGTCCTACAAACATGACAAAACCAGAGGCTACATTAGTACTGTACTAGTAATAGTACTAGTACATGTAATGTAGCCTCTGGTTTTGTCATGTTTGTAGGACTAATTAATAAATAACGGTAACGTTAGATGCTTGTGATTAATTCCAGACAAAACATAGAAATAAAACTTACCAGTCAATGTTGTTGGCACGATTTTCACGGCCAGTTGCATCAGTTGCATCCATGGGCTCGACCGGGAGTTCCGCGTTCCGCTCGACCCGATAAGGCTCTATAACCGGGGCCTGTAAATTGTTTAATCCCCCATCGACACTTTCATCACTGTCTGATGTAAGTAAGTTGGGGGCTGAATAATTGTTTAAGTCGTCACTCCCATCGCTAAATAATTTGTCCAAAGGGAATGGAAAGCTTCTCTATCGCTGGCTGCCATTTTACTGTAGTGAAGCTAGTCTGTTGTTTTCTGGAATCTACGTCACATCGTCACGTGACCAACTTCGGCTCCTATGTGAGCGTACTCGGGAATGTTCGTAAAACACTGAAGTTTCTCAGCTGGCTTTTTATAACCGCAGTGTGTATTGGTTAAAACAATTTACATGATTTTGTATTGTTATTTAAGACACGTCCTTTAAATGCTGTAATCAAAGTGAAGGGTGGCCACATTAAATATTGACAATTCATTTTAGTAAGTTCTATAAGTATACTGTATTTTTTTATTTCTTCACTCCGAAAACCATTCCATATGGTTTGAAGTTCATTCATGCTATGCAAAAGTAAAAATAAACAAATAAATAAATAAAATTTGCAAATATTATTTTATATAACAACAACAACAACAACAACAATAATAATAATAATAATAATAATTATTATTATTATTATTATTATTATTATTATATATTTGTGTATATAATCTTTATTAAGGCATGCTTTATGAGATAAATAAAAATTTCTAAATAAAAATTAGTTTTGAAATGAATTAAAGCCTTTAAAATTCCTGAAGATAATGCAGTTATTTATTCACCACCTGCAAATTCTCCAGGAGCTCTGCATTGTAAAGCCATTGTTCCACTTGACTCATGACTTGACTCATGGGTATGGTGAACCATTTCATTTTTATACACTGAGAGAAGCTAGCAGATGGGCATGCAGTCAAAAACAGATGTATTCCCCAAAAATTGGCAGATAAGTTGCTTGTAATGAAAAGTGATAGACAAATAAGTCGATACAGACAAACAGAAGTAAATTTTTTTAGGGTGGCACAGTGGCATAGTGGTTAGCACCTCACAGCAATAAGGTCCTGGATTTGAGTCCTGGGCTCAGTGACAATGTTTCTGTGGGAAATGTGCATGTTTCTCTGTATTTGATTGGTTTCTCCCTTGCGTACTCTGGTTTCCTCCCACAGTCCAAAGACATACACATTAGGCTAATTGGCTGTTTCATATTGCCCCTAGGTGTGAGTATGAGCGCGTGTTGGCCCTGTAATGGACTGGTGAGCTCTGCCTTTGCCCAGAATCGTCTGAGATAGGCTCCAGCCTCCGAGCGACCCTCAGCAGAAAACAAAACATAATTCACAATGCTATAACTTAAGCCTATAATCAATAGTAGTGTGATTTTTATTAGGGAGATTTAGTGCTATGTATGGATTGAAAAAGGAACACAAAGCTGTATGAAAATACTGACAAAACAAATACATCATGTTTTTTTCTGTATTGTGAAAAGGACATGCTATATTAAAAACTTCATCAGAAGAGAATACTGAAATGGCTGCACATTCACTCCGTCCATAGGGAAGTAAACACATATTATACATAAAAACATATATTTATCTCAGTCATGATTGTGAAATAAACCATGATAAGGGGATCCAGACTCAGCCCAGTGAGGTTCAATATAGAGAATAATATACTGTAAACTACACAGAAATGGCACAATCTGGTTGGTGTATTATCAGGGGATTAAAAAACATTATCCTGTGTGAATAATGCTTGAATTAATATGATAGAGATACAGTTTGTCAAGGTCACTTAGAGTAAGCCACTTTAAAAATGAAAAAAGAATTAAAAATATTGTGTAATTTTCTTATAGTATTTACTAAAACTTAGTAGTATTTACTAAAACTCTGAATGGCTTTACACACCTCTTATACACCTGTATGCATGTGTAATTAGAGATAATGTGTCAGTCATGACTTTAAAAATGCAAAAAACAAAAAACCCATAAATATCCAGCAATCTTTAATTTATTTTTGGTATATTCAACACAGGAATGCTGAGATCTGATTGGTTAGCTGTTTCAAGATAATGTACATTACCCACCTTGCACCCCTTAGGATAATGTTTGATTCAAAAAATTGGAAAAAGGTCACAGTTTACCATGATCATTGATTCTGAAATTCTAGTAATGCAGTAGAATGTGTCAAAAGACACTGTTATGGTGACTTTCCATCTTGAGGGCTATTCAGCAGTATTCACCTCACCTTTGGTGAATAATTGTTGTATAATGCACCATTGTCCACTGTCACTTATATCAATCTGTGGATGTTCTAAATCACCCAGCTTGCACTCAGCACTAATAAACTGTCTTTTTTTAACCATTACACTGTTATGAGCATACCTAACAACCTCTCTCTTTCTCTTTCAGTGATCCTGATCCTTCTGCTTTTCCTGTAATCCATCCTGATGTGCTACTACTGGTTGGAGTTCTCATCTTAGAAGCCCCCTACTTCTGCTGATGACAATCCATATGAACCTAATTATACATTCAGAAACTGGGAAAATGACTTTTCACTGCTGGCCATATAACTGTTTTAATGAAATGATTTAGAACTACAATTGCTATTACAGTTATAAGATAACTAACTAGACCATGTTAAACTATATATATTTGTATTTTAATCTGGTTTCACCCAAATGAGGATGGGTTTCTGTTTTGAGTCTGGTTCCTCTCAAGGCTTCTTCCTTGTGTCGTCTGAGGGGGTTTTTTCGCCATAGGCTTGCTGGGTTTGTAGAGGAATGTTGAAATTCTTTATCAAATTTGATTTTACTATGTAAAACTGCTTTGTGACAGTGTCAATTGTAAAAAGCACAGTACAAATAACACTGAATTGAACTGAATTTGATTAAATTGGAAGAAATTTGGTTAATGCTGTTGCTTATCAAGAGATTCAAGTGATTCACTGTCATGTGCACTGTACAAACACAGTGGTTCCAACAGTGCAATGAAATTCATATTTTGTTGCTCCCCTCTACACATAATGGCACATGTAATAAAATGCACAATGATAAGTACACTAACAACAGGTAAACAAAATAAATTATTTGGATACGCTGCGGCAAAACGTTACACCATAGAAGATTTTTCTGATGAATAAAAATCATTCTAAATCAATATTTTTTTTTGGTCAAATTATTGACTTCTTTAGGAAGTATCCCTATAATAAGCAGGGTAATGTACATTAGGCTTGTCGTCATTGCAAAATAAAGCTCTTCAGACTAATTCAGAGCTGAAGATCATGTGATCATTCAAACTTCTGCTTGCTGTCTAGGCCAGCCACTGGGTTTATTATTTGTCCACCTTTGAATAAAGAAACTAAAGGACTTAAAATGGTGATGATAAAGGTTATTTATACATTTCGTGTGCATGATGTTTTTGATTTAGGTTATGAATCAGAACTTTGTGATGCAGAGGTAAAAAAGGTTTACTTAAGACAGATGCTCGCAGTAGCTCATCCCATTCTCTCCAAATGTTTCCCTTGACTCCTGTGCACTGTTCCTCTGAACACTCTGTGATTTACTGTCTTGTAAACACATAGGAAATAGCATTGAAAACGCTTTAACAAAGTCAATAAAAGCAGATACCATTCTCAGTTTTTGGAGCTGTATGTGACTCACCCAGTCACTACCACACTGCAAGTGAATGTACGCACACACACACACACACACACACACACACACACACACACACACACACACACACCTACTTGTAGGTCTCCCTCTATTTCTTACTCTCCTCTGCTCCCCCTTTCTTGTAGTTTTGGGTTTAGGGCAGGTTGGGGTGATTACTTTAGCAGGACTACCTGCAAGTTTGCTTTGAGTCTTTTCTTTTTCATCTGGGTGCAGAAAAGTGGCCCCTGGTGTCCAAACAGCTGTGTAGACCTAGGCAGGGGGAAAAGCACAAAAAAAGGCAGAAAAGAAGGATTGGAAATTCAATGGGCCGCAGAGGACCACAGAGAACCCCAGAGGCCCCCCCCCTCCCCCCCCCCCCCCGGTCCTTTTTAACTTAGTCTTATGTCTTAGTCTTAATTTTTATGTATTCATTTTATGAATTCTAATATCTTTCTTCTTTATCGACTTCTCTATCACATGTAAATATTGCCTTCACTGCTTTTACAGGGCTCTTACTGAAGCCAAAGCCACCCACTACCCCCACCCCACATCCTCCTGTCTCTGACATCTTAAAGTCTGGAGAGAAATAACAATTTTTAAAATGAACTATTCTCATCCCAGGTGCTTAATCGATTGGAGGCCCTTGCATATGATCGCATTTCTGGTCCTTTTCAAATTTTACCTATGAATTCCAGCAAGAGCCTGTAATTCAAATAAGAAGGCAGTGGGCTTACGATTTGCTTGAAGTTGTGGGCGGCTGTTGTGGTCTGTACACAGATGGACCTCGGTGCTGGGTGAACTAAACTGTTGTCCATCCGTTCTGCTGCAGAGGGGAGCAGGCGGCAAGGTTAAAATCTTCATAAGGCATACATGGGGGTGGGATGGAATTTGCTCTGGAGCAGGTCACTGCTACCTTGTCACTGCCTGCTATATCATCTTTCCTCCTCTGAGGAAAGAAATCCAAAGAGGGCTGGAGATGAAAAAGGCAGCTCTCCACTCTTATATTTTGGGGGTTCAAATGCCAAAAAGTTTTTCCCCCACAGCTTTAACACTGAGAGACGTATCGATTGACATGTAACCTGGAATCTCCTTTGAAACCAAACCAAGCCGTTTTTATCTCTGCTGCTGGAAATGCAATTTAAAAAAGTGTATGTTTAACATGTCATGCCTTAATGTAGTTATTTTGATAACAGATGATAAAGACACGGTGCATACTACACCTTACCTCATAAGGATTATATCATAATTTATTTTTAATTATCTACCATGTTAATGCATCACCTTGTTATTTGTACTGGAGAAATGAAACTTAGTGATTCAAAGAAGTTAATAATGAAGCTTTAATATTAATAACTTACTGATTTTATTGCCTACAGTTACAGAAGCTCTTAATTCAGTTTATAAATTATGTCCTGTTTCATAACAAACTTCATGCTCTGCACAAGTATGAAATACTGAAGGTGTTCTCAAAGTGGAATTTTGTGTGTATTGCTGGGAGTTTTATGATTTTTTCTTTTTTCTTTTTTTTTATTAATTTGCTGGATTACACACAATATTGAAACCCCTGATAGGTCAAGTGAATAATGTTAATAACTCATTAATGGCACCTGTTAAGGGGTGGGATGCAACTGAACAGTAACATCTCAAAGTTGATGGCAGCAGGAAAAATGGTCAGACAAAAGGATCCAAAACATCTCCAAAACACAGAGTCTTGCGGGGTGTTCTAGGTATGCATTTCTTACGTACAAGAGTGATGCAAGCAAGGACAACTGGTGACAGGGTCATGGCCACAGAGACACTGTGTATTCTGGGCAATGTTCTGCTGAGAAACCTTGGGTTTTGCTGTTCATGTGTATTGTTCTTTGACATGTACCTCCTACCTAAGCATTGTTACAGACCATGGAACCCCCTTCATGGCAATAGTATTTCCTAAGTGCATGCACAGCC
The DNA here is from genome assembly GCA_028564935.1 of Neosilurus hyrtlii. Taxonomy (NCBI): domain Eukaryota; kingdom Metazoa; phylum Chordata; class Actinopteri; order Siluriformes; family Plotosidae; genus Neosilurus; species Neosilurus hyrtlii. The sequence continues at coordinate 10,268,919 of JAOUQZ010000026.1, forward strand.
GCACTCCAAAAACTCTTCAGGAATTGTTTAAGAAAAATTCAAGGTGTTCACTTTGTCTCCACATTCCCTAGAAATTCTGGACATATATGGCTGATCTATCAGTGCACCACCGCAAACTTATTCTGGACTTATTTAGCAGGCCTTATTCTGCTGCTAACGTTTTGGTGCCAAATACCACAACACACCTTCAGAAGTCTTACGTCTCAATGGGTTTCAACTGTTTAAGTGACACAAATGGGACCTACACAATATTAGGCAGGTACTTTTATGTTATGACTGATTTGGAAAAGGTAATATATAGTTAGAATAATACTGTTTATGTCCACACCAACTGGATATGAGCAATCGAGCACTCTGATTGGCTCCTCTATTAATATCTATTAATATCTAGGATATCAGCTCATATACCATGAGTATACAAAATGCCAGACAGCCACTAAATTATCTGGGCAAAAAAAAAAAAAAATTTAAAGTTTAAAAAAGCAACAAAATTTGTCATAAAAATATTTGAGGCAAAAATGTATTTTTTAATTTTATGAAGATAATTAAAATTATGTAATAAATTACTTATTTCATTTTATGTAATAAAATGGCCAATAGTTTATGAGACACATATCCTGCAAAATGGAAATTACCTTGTTTTGTTTTTTAAATTGTATTAAATAATAAAAACATGATATAAATACCAGTGAATGTGGATATAATAAAACCGTTATTTTACTCAATCTTGTCGTAAATAACTCATATGGCTATATCAGCTCATATACAACTTGATTTTGTGGAATTCCTGTTAAGTACACTTTCTACCATTTTGTTTTAGCGTTCGTGACCCTAATTAGGATTAAGTGGTTCAGAAAATGAATGAATGAATGAATGAATGAATGCTTTTAGCATTGATTTCAGTGCATAATCACCATTGCTTTGTTTAAACAACAAGCAACAACACAACATTTATTTTCTTCCAGAGTTGGGTTGGGTTTTCACCAAAATCTTAAAATGATGCCAGGAATATTGAATTATTGTTTTTTAATATTAAATATTGACTTCATAAAGTCTTCTCCAGCACATCCCAAAGATTAGGCTGAAGGTTAATGTTAGGACTTGATGGTGCCAGCTAATGTGTGAAAATGTTTCCTCATGCTCCCTGAAGCATGATTTCATTGTCTGATTCCCAGTTTTATATCTGTACCATCAGGGAAGATAAACTCTGTTGATGAGGTAACCTGGTCATTCAGTACATACAGGTCATCAGCTGATAAAATTTTATTGCCTCACAATGTTGCTGAGCCTTGACCTGACCAATTAAAGCAACAAAATCATGGTAATTATAAGCTGTAATCAGGGCTAAAGGTGCTCCAACAAAATTCATTACTGTGTATTAGTCTGGGAATCAAACCCAGGACCTTCTTGCTGTGAGGCGGACGTGCTAACCACTATGCCATCATGCTCTCAGCTCTATGACTAATAAATTAAAAAATGTGCAGTATACACACAATAATCTCTGCTGTGGAGGTCCATAACCCTTTGTACAGTTTAAAGGGTCCTTGGCTGCTACCCCTGAATTATTGAAGTTATATAACATCTATTGATGTTTATGTAAAATCTTATTATTCAGAAGCCCCTGAATATGTTTTCTGTCTCAGAGAGCTTTCCTGAAATGTTACAAAACATGTCATGTGATTATAGAGAAGTAGAGAGAACACATGCTTGCATGCCGGCACGCTAAACAAAGTGGGAAAGCAGAAAAAGGGTTGGCTGGGCAGATTTTCTGAGGAAAGTCATGTCTTCAGAGAGAGCAAGAGAGGAGAATATGGTGTTGAAAGTGGTACTGTTTGCTTAGTCCCCATCAAAGCCAGGACTAATTATTTTACCACGCTCAGGTTCGGCAAGCGGTTCTGCCTTTACAATTTTAACCCCAAAGTGGTCTCAGGACTCTTTCTCAGTGATTGCATAGAACTGTCCTACCTACAATCAGTAGTCTTGATGGTTTTTTATCTCGAATTGTGAGGTCCCGCCGTAGGACTTAGTCTGTCTGTCTGTTTTGATCTGCTCTCTCCCCTCCCGTGTGTTTCTTTGATTACAGGCTCCGCCCTGATTAGCTCTCCTGTTCCTCATCCCCACCGGAGGATAAAAGGGGGCCGCTTACCTTGTCTCGATCGCCAGATCGTCTTGGGCCGTCATTGAATGAGCGTTCGCGTCTTTACGGAGAGAGCTTGTGCCGTCTTTGAGGATAGTGCTTCTCGCACCCGCGCCACAATCCAGCCGTTATTCCATAGTGTTCATGTTTCCACGTTTTCCGTGTTCCTTATAAAGGAACTTTGCACTTTAACCTGATCTTATCGTCTCTGTCCTGCACTTGGGTCTATCAGTTCTTGGTACCGGCGTAACACTACGATCTAGCCAGACATGGACCCAGTGGACAGAGATCCAATCAGCCAAGTTCTTAAGTCACAGGAGCTGCAGATCCAAGCCCATGAGACCCAGTTATCCACCATAGCCACGGGAGTGCCGGAGCTCGCGAACCGCCAGGACCTGTTTCAGCAGGATGCGTGCGCGCAGGTGAGTCTGCTGAGTGTGCAGCTGCGCCAGATAACCATAAGTCTGGAGCGGGTGCTTTCACCTCCGCCGACCACGCTGGCGTCCACCCCCGCCAGCTGCCACCCTGCCTCCAGTACCCCCTACCCCGCCTTGTCCTGTCCGCCTCGCCCTGCCCGAGAGGTTTTCGGGAGAATCTGGGAAGTGCCGCACCATCTTAGTTCAGTGTGAGCTGCACTTCCAGAATGATCCAGCCGCCTTCGCCTCCGAACAAGCTCAGGTGGCGTTCATGATCTCCCATATGTCAGGAAGAGCGGTGGCGCGGGCCACAGCGGAATGGGCTCAAGGCGCAGCGGTATGTCAAGGTTGCCAGGTAGTCAAAGAAACACTCACCAGAATGTTCGATCACTCCTCCCCGGCTCGCAATGCTTCCAGGGCGCTGCTCGGACTGAGACAAGGTTCTCGGAGGGTGATCAATTATGCCATTAAGTTCCGCACTCTGGCCACCGACAGCGGCTGGAATTCCGTGGCCGTAAAGGACGCCTTTGTCAGCGGGCTCGGCGAGGAGATCAAGGACCACCTTGCCCCTCATGAAACTCCCGCCAATTTCGAGGACCTAGTTGACCTGGAGATCTGCATCGATAACCGGCTTCAGAAGAGGGAGTCAGATCGGCGCCGAGTCACTAGGGGGACCTTCGCGCGCCGAGAGTTTTGCCCTGGGTCAACGGTGTTTTTGTCGCCCAGCGCGGAGCTAGCACCCCCTCCTGTTCTGGAGGAGCCCATGCAGTTGGGATGCGCCAAGTTAAGCCCGAGGAGCGCCAACGCCGCCAGAGGATGGGCGTGTGCTATTACTGCGGGCAAACCAGCCATCAAGCAGATTCTTGTCCGACCAAGGGATCCGGTTTACTGGGCCTAAGGAGTGCATGGGTAAGCAGAGACACATGCACACATTTTCTCCTCGTACTTTGACTGCTGTATCTCTGCTAATCAAGGGCAAAATTATTTTCATCCAGGCATTCATCGATTCGGGGGCCGATGAGAACCAGATGGACTACTCTCTAGCCAGGAGGTTGGGCATCACGGAGAGGCCACTCGTCCAACCAGTCACCAACCGTGCACTGAACAACCAGTTGCTAGGCCAGATTACCCACATGACAAAGACCCTCCTCAAGTCTATTGGCGGGGATCACACCAAATCCATCTTGTTCCATCTCCTAGATTGCACACATCACCCCCTTGTACTAGGGTTCCCTTGGCTGAGGGCTCACAACCCTCATATTATCTGGGAGACGGGGGTAATTAGGAGCTGGGACCCGCTTGTAGTTTTTCCTGTCTTGCTTCACCCCCATATGTTTACGGATCCCTGGAGGGTAAGGCAAGCCCTGTATCGGAGTCAGGCCCCCTGTATGCCAAGCCTGACGGCCTGTCCCGCTGATACAAATCGAGCTCTCCCTCCAATCATGTGGGGGTAGCATCAAAGGAGGGTAAACCATGTAAGTCCACAGTAATCAAGAAAAGACGCAAGAAGAGGAGGGCTGTAAGAGATAGCAGCTCTGAATCTGTTGTGGAATCAGATCAGGAATCACAGACCAGGATAAATACTGGAAAGAAGAAGAAGAAGAGCAGACGAAAGAAAAGCCACAGAAAGACTCCCCTCGTCCACGCTCACCAAGTTCATTGGAATCTGAGTCTGAGCCTGAATCAGAATTCGAGGATAGGAGGGCCGTTCATGACGTCCTGGAACATTCCCGCAGAAAAGGGACTTTCAGTTTCAGGAAGAGGCTTAAAGGGGTCCCTTGTGCTAGTATCGACAATGAGGGACATACTAGCAGGTGGAGACCTCCCCCTGAGAGCCGTCTGGTATCACCCACCAGTCATCCACCACCACCCGAGATGGTGGAGGATGGCCCAGCCTATCCGGTCGAGAGTCTTCTGGCGGTACACAAGAGGGGTCAAGGGAGACAGTTCTTGGCTGACTGGGAGGGCTACGGTCCAGAGGATCGCTCCCGGATACCAGCAAGCTCCATCACCGACCACACTCTGGTGGGTGACTTCTACAGACAACATCCCGAGTTACTAGGACCGTCAGGAGCCGGTCCTAAGGGGGTGGGGGGGGGTGGGGGGGGGGACTGTGAGGTCCTGCCGTAGGACTTAGTCTGTCTGTCTGTTTTGATCTGCTCTCTCCCTCCCGTGTGTTTCTTTGATTACAGGCACCACCCTGATTAGCTCACCTGTTCCTCATCCCCACCGGAGGATTAAAGGGGGCCGCTTACCTTGCCCCGATCGCCAGATCGTCTTGGGCCATCACTGAATGAGTGCTCGCGTCTTCACGAAGAGAGCTTGTGCCGTCATAGAGAGAGGACGTATCACAGTGTACGCACCGCGATCCAGCTGTTATTCCATAGTGTTCATGTTTCCACGTTTTACGTGTTCTAATAAAGGATCCTTGTTTGCACTTTATTCTGATTTTATCGTCTGTCCTGCATTTGGGTCTATCAGTTCATGGTATCGGTGTAACACCAATAAAGAGAAGTCACATGATATACGTTGAAAGATCTATCAAAAGCCGCCTGAACTTTATGCAGAGACAACAAATACAAACACAAAATACATTCATTCAGCAGTAATGACTTTATTATGATCAGGACTGTGGTGTACGCTAAGATTTGAATACAAAGCATTAGAGCATTAAAGCATAGAATATTCTAACATATCTAGTATATGTGTAACATGCATCCATCACTATGTTTACATGCACAACATATTCAGTTTTTTTCCTTTATTATGAAAAATATCCCTACTCGGTTGTATACTCATCAGCCTTGTAACCTATTGTCTATCTGGTCTATATACAGTGTTGTGATGTAGAGGTAAACACGTCTGCCTCACAGCAAGAAGGTCCTGGGTTTGAAGACGTCCTGGTGTGGGGGTGCTTTCTGCGTGGAATTTGTATATACTCTCTGTGCTTGCTTTAGTTTCCATGACCCTTTAGATTTAAGTAGTAGTTCACTTTTATGGCATTTGGCAGACGCTTTTATCCAGAGCAACTTACTTTTATAATTTTTTTTACACAACTGAGGGCTAATAGCCTTGCTCAAGGGCCCAGCAGGGGCAGCATAGTGGTATTGGGAATTGAACCCAGAGCCTTAATCACTGAGCCACCACTGCCTACCTAATCTACTACTAAACTAAATAGTTCTGCAAATGAATGAAGGTTTCCTTATATATAAGGTTCTAATATTCCCATTTACCAGTAGCCCCTATACCCCCCCAACTTGGCAAAATATTGTCTAGTTGGTTTGTGATCAATGCACAGTACTGACAATAAAGAAGGCAAGAATCAATTTGTAGTCATGACCCATGGACCTACATCCACATACTGACAATGAGACAGCTCGATCAGCGAGCCTCCCTGCACCGCCAGAGATCCTATGGTATGGTATGGCAGTCTTGCTGCAGCTGGAAAAGTAACTTGATCCTCCATCATCCATTACATCATGGAAACAGCACTGTGCTCATGTCTAGGTGACCTGGAGAACCAATTACTCCTTCAGTATATATGTATGTGTGTGTAGGTGAGTGGGTAGGTCAAAGGTTAAATGGGATCCTGACTTTTGCTGTGACCCTTGTCTGGAAGAAAGACCACCACAAAACACTTATAGACCACCATGTGTACACAGCATGAACTATTCCTCCCAGTACTCTACCCCTCTACTAATCCTGCAAGGGAAATGATTGCCTCTGCAATTAACCCATCCAAAGTGAGCACACACACTTGGAACAGAGGGCTGCCACACATTGTGGTACCCGGAGAGCAGTTGGGGGGGTAGGTGCCTTGCTCAAGGGCACTTCAGCCATGAAGGCGGAGGAAGGAAAGGTGCAGCTCACTCCCCACACCGCCACACATTTTTCCTGCTGGGTCAGGAATCGAACCAGGGTCCTTTAGGTTCCAAACCCACTTCTCTAATTATTAGGCCACAGCTCCCCTCATATGGGGATAAGCTGGTCATTCAGTACATACAGGTTGTCAACTAAATTCATTTTAATAATAACACATAATGATGCTAAACCTTAACCTGACCAATTGAAGCAACCACAAATCATAATACTGCCTCTGTAGACTTGTACAGTGCCACTCTGCATGATGGGTACATCGCTTCATGTACTTCCTCCCTCTTTTATTGCCACTCTTATTTGATTTATACACAAATGCTTGTTGAAGCAAACATGCCGAACATCAAGTTTTTGCAGATGACTCTGTTATTCTGTCCGTACTGAGACATGAGAACACTGATCTGTGAATCTGCCACATCACTGATGTGAACTCTGTGGTTGCAGATTTTACACAGTGGTGTAACTTTTTCTTCCTGAACATCAATGTGATGAAAACTAAGTAGCTGATTGTAGATTTTTCTACTTTTCTAGTCCTGCACTCATCTCCCCTGTAGTCATTGATGGTCTGATTGTTTAAGTGGTTAAACAGAATATATATCTTGGCAGTTTAATTGATGACAAGCTGAAGTTTGAGATATAAAGTTGATGCTACCTGCAAAAGAACACATAAGCAACTGTATTTTTACCACAAGCGCTGTTATTGTTAACTATAATGTAACTTTTATGCACGACCCTGAACAACCTCTCACATTTCTGTAAAAGATCAGAGCGCAGAGGAAAACCTGTTCTGTCCTGTGCTGACCCAAGACATCCTTGGGTTGCTCCCTTTTAACCACAGATATGTGGTGACAAGATGCAGGAATAACAGGATTAAGAACACTTTTATTCCTGTTGCTATTGATATTTGAAATAATTCTATGCAATTCCTTGCTAATATATTTATTGTATACTGTCCATTGTATGTTGTGAAACTAATCTTCCTTGTGAATAATAAAGATTTCCTTCACTCCCTTTTACACTGACATGTATATCACATTGTAAAAGGGTAAACTTGGACTCATCAGATCACATGACCTTTTTTCATCACCCCAGAGTCTTTTTGCTCCCTAGCAAACTGAAGCCTTTTATTCCGACACTTGGTACTGTCCATTGCTCATCAAGCATTTACATGATCTCTAACTGAACACCTGTCGGAGACATTGGAATTATGTGTCATAATTTGTAATGTGGCATACTTCACCATCATAATTCATTTCCTTCTTCTCATTTCATTTGACTTGCTGAACCGCTTTATTCTTTATTTGCATCATGGGGAGGCAGGAGCCCATACCAGCCAACTCTGGGCAAAAGCTGGGAACATCCTTAACATGCTCACCAGACCACCGCAGGGCAACACAGACACACAGTAATTTGTACTCACACTCACACCTACAGGCAACTGAGAATATCCAATTAGTCCCAATGTGCATGTCTTTTGGCCCTCACTGGGCCAGAAATGCTCTCACTGGGCCAGAGGTTTGAAGCCTGAACCAGCCTGTGGTAAGGCGGCAGTGATAAACACTACACCACCATCATGATGCCACTAATACTGAATGTTCAGGACATTGTCAGAGACTAGTAGCATCTATACATAGGTACATTGATGCTATTCTGGTGTCTTCTAGTGGCACAGCACATTATTAAAAACCTTTATGTTTGCTTTCATATATTTTTACCTTGGGCTGGGTTCATTCCCTAAGCCTTCAGATTCACTTTGTTGCACAATGTGGAGTTTTGTCAGAAACATTGACTTTCTCTGGAAACGTTGTATGCTGTGCTGAAAATTTACTACATCTGCCTACATGCCTGCTACAGCAACCTTATTATGAATTATATGGTAGTTACTCCCTGTGTGATTTTCTGAAAACATGTTTTTCACTAAACTGTAAATAATTATAGAGCATTATGATTAGTTTAATAATACTTATCATAATATATACAAATAATTTTAGAGGATCATGATTAAGCATGGTGAATATGTTTGCCGGTCTGGTTTCCAGAGATGCCTGGAATGCTTTTGGGGATGTACCGTTGGACACGTTAGAATGTGGGACTCAAAAGATCAGCGCATTCCAGGAGCATTTCTGTCCCTCTTCAGATGTCCATCATCTCCATTATCTGTACACACACACACACACACACACACACACACACACACACACACACACACACACACACATGCATGCATGCACACACAGTGTCATTCAGCAAGAACAGTTTGGGACTGTCGATATGTTAATCACAAAAGAATGTGCACACCGAGATAGTACTCAGTGTACTGATGTAGTTTAACAGTGCCGGCATGACAGGAAGTTTAGATATTTTATTAAAACCAGGTAAATGGTCTCTAACACATGTATGACAAAATTAATAAATAGTATATAGACAGAGATCAGTAAACAAGTACATGAAGCACACACATGGTTAAAGGAAGTAGAAAATTAAGATTCAACAGAACAATCCAGAAGAGATTATGTCACATGAGCTGTAAGTGACTGTGATTAGTGGAATGCTGTATAGAATTTTGGTGTGGGAGACCTCTGGAGGGTAGGAGGTATATTGCAGTGATTATGTCCTCTACTGACCACATAAACCTTGGATATATGGAGTCAGTCAAATGTTTAAACTTCCTGGCAAGCTTGTGGATGTCTTTGGACTGTGGAGGGGAAACTGAAGTACCTGGTGGAAACCCATGTAAGCACTGGGAGAACATGCACGTTCCCCACAGAAAGGCCCCTGGCCAAGATTAAAACCTGGACCTTCTCGCTATGACTTCACAGTGCATTTTAATGAAAAAAGAAATATATTAATAATAATAATAATAATAATAATAATAATATTAAAAGAATCACCTGCGATGGCATGGGGAGCTGTCCAGGGTGTACCTCACCCAAAGTTGGCTGAGATGGGCGCCAACCTCCCAGAGACCCTAATTAGGATCAAGCGGCTTAGAAAATAAACGATGAATGAACAATAAAAGAATCAACCCCATGACTATTTCTACTGCGAGCCACTTAGCCAAACTAAACAAACAGGAATTAAAGGTATTTAGAAAGAGAGGTAAAGATTATATGTTTTATATGATTATATGAAGAAGAGTATATGATGGTCACTTTCATGGAACATGCCAGAAAGACACCCATCCATACACCACTCCAATCAGGAAGAGTGGTATTGAAAACAAAACATTCTTTGTAATGTGTTTGCAGGTTTATCGTGAATTTGTGTTCTGTATTTTGTTAGTATTGTTTCCCATAACCATCAGGTCACACATTATACTCCTCTTATATCACTATTAGCTGTTACGTGTGCACTTTTACAACAACGCTGTGTCAGGTTTCATTCATTTAAGCTAGCTAGCCAGTAATATATGTTTTGACTCTTATGTCATGTTTGTTTTCTGCATTGAAAAGTGACCCCCCCTTTTTAATTTTGTAATTTTTTTTGCTTTTTGCTTAATTAATATTACTGCCATTTTGGCCTTTATTTGGGTTAATGAATGCCATATAACCCATCTTCATCCAATCTGTGTCTCCTGATTGTCTACCATCTGACTTAAACCCCTTCGCCATGACTACCTGATCACACAGTGAAGAACGGTGGTGGTGGCACTATGCTGGAGGATTTGTTAAGAGCAAAGGTTTGGCAGGTCATTATTTTAAGAAAATCTGCTCATGTTATTGTAGTGGTTCAATAAGGCATAGTACCACCTCATATTCTCCAAGGACCAAGTTAAAGGTTTGAATGAGAGTTTGATGTGCTGTGTGTGCCCTATGATTGTCTAAGATCCTGTCCAGCGAGTATTACTTCCTTACGTCACTGACTGAAGTTACTGAAGATGAATGAATCATCTGGGGCTTGTTTGTTAGTACTAAAGCAAATTTAAATTTTGGTTGATCCACAGTAATCTACTAATAAATAAACTGAAATAAATAATATCAGTTTTTGGTAGGGCGGCTGTGTGTGTTGATAGTGTATCTTGTCTTTGCCCAGTGTTGGCTGAGATAGGCTCCAGCCTTTCGGTAAGCAGTTCAGCAAATGCTTGAGTGATGAATAAAATAAAATCAGTTTTTGGCAGTGCACTCTGTCTGCTGGGCCCCACTGTAGCTGAGATTTCTGGAGCCACTAGAAGCTCTGCAAAATATTCCAAACATCTGTACAGTGGCGATAGGAGCACACTCAGTTTGTGTGGTATGCTGTGTGGGTGTTGAAAGTACCTCAGTGTTATAAACCAGTGTCCTCTCACATGTTCAGACTGTATGATAAGGGTTTTGTGTGTGTGTATGTGTGTGTGTGTGTGTGTGTGTGTGTGTGTGTGTGTGTGTGTGTGTGTGTATGTGTGTGCGTACGGGTCTTTCAGGGGAGAGGGCTGATGCATCTGATGTGGGGCTCAGACAGGACCTGTAGCTTGCTTGACAGAACCTGTCAGTTGCACTGCGTGTGTATGCATGGTGTGTGTAGTGAGTAGGGCTTAGTAACAGGTTTTTTCCCCATCAAATACATACTTTACTATCTGGCAATATGTACATCCATTAGATTAGCTATGGATTCTTGGCATTATAATTGTATGTGAGTAGTGGTGAGTATATATATATTCAGGCTACGACCATTATAAAACCTGTGACAAATTGGACAAAGCATGTTTGAGTTACAGAGACCCATGGTGAAATATCAAAATTTGTGTCGCTGTCATGGCCATGACCTTTGATGTAAGCTTTTAATCCTTCATGTGTCTACACTGTGTTATGTCCATACCTCTGTTAAATGTTTTCTCAGTTTTCCAGCATCCCAAGGTCATTTACAAGGATTTCAGTCACAGCAATGGTCTGACTTTGCTGCCCCACCTGAATGATGTGTTTTAGTGTAAACTCATATTATTCACATTACCATCAAAGTGTACAGATTTTCCTGACCAATTTTGTGATGGAACAGATAAAAATAGGGGCAAGACATTAAAACAGAGTGTATATTTCACTTTGTCAGTAGGCGGCACTGTGACTATAAGTGTCAAACAGTAAAATGTTTGTGTTCAGGGTAATACTGTTATCACTAATCTGAAGTTTGGGATCAACATTCTATGTGTGGGTTATAGCCATTTTCTTTGTTTTGGTGTCATTTTAAAAAATTGCAATTTGCTGCCTGCTGCACTCACACACTATAACAAAAACTCATCAGATATTATCAGCAAGGGCTGGTGAATTTACAGAGTCATTTTTGTGTGGGTCAGTAGAAATCATTTCAAATCGTTGCTGCAAATGAAAATATGAATGTGATTTTTTGTTTTGTTTTGTTATTACCTTTAGCCAGAAGGTGGCACTATGATTTTCACCAGACGTTGTAATATAAATGCGTTTAGGCTGTGACTTATTAATCACGTAAAGTTTGGAGCCAAAGTGATAATGTGTGTGTGAATGATAACCCCTTTCTCTTTAGAGATAATTTGCCACATTGCCATTCCCCCATTATGTGGTTTAAAACTCATTATTTAACAGAAATTATTAAATTGTCTTCCAAGTTTGAGTAATTTTTTTGTGGATCAGTATATACCACTTGGAACTGCGCGTGTAAATATATTGTATATAAAATATATTTCCTTTGTCCAGAAGTTGGCACTATGACTTTCCCTAGACACTGTAATATAAATATGTTCAGGCTCTGTTATTAATCGTGTTATTTTTGGGGCAGAAGCTATAATGTATGCTCCACTTTTTAGCAACTTTTTAAAAATTGACCATGTAGTATGACAAAAACTCAACAACAACTCAACTTACCAACTTTAATATCCCTGACTTGTGTAGCAAGTGGCCAAAAGGTGGCCAAATTTGTCTAGGAGGAGTTCTTTCATATAGAGCGTGTGGAAATCACCCAAAATGATTACAAATTGCAATTTTGACCCAAAACAGCAGACTTCCTTAGTTTGCTTACTACTGGTGCAAAAGGATGTACGAATTCTCCAAATTTCATACATATCATGTCATGTCATTTGCTGAACCACTTATTCCTAATTAGGGTTGCGGGCAGGCTGGCACCCATCTCAGCCGACTCTGGGCGAGGACAGAGTACACCCCGGACAGCTCGCCAGGCCATCGCAGGGCCGAAACACGCTGACGGCTATGCAGCCTACTCTTGACAAAAATCAGCAATGGTTCTTTTACATTCCTCTCACCATAGACAGTGAGAAACATGGCCGGCATTTGATAACCCAGTTAGCTGCACTGGGGGGACAGCAGTGAGA